>OX439380.1:19166502-19660350 GCA_949319315.1 Zelleria hepariella
TTCACTATAATTAATTCGCAATAAGCCGTTTTCAAAGCACACATTCAAAGCAGTTCATAGATGGCGTTTATAGGCGTGCCCATACAAGAACCGGAACACGACTGCCAAAGTCGCTTAGCACAGATTAATTTTGACAGGCGTGTTCCGGTTCTTGTATGGGCACGCCTATAAACGCCATCTATGAACTGCTTTGAATTTGTTCTTTGAAAACTGCTCATTATAATAGCTTTGAGGGCGCTGGGAGATGTTTTTATTAATATGTAGAGAATAACTTTAATATGACTGTGTTCTGGTCACGAAATTAACATTTCAACGCAAGTAACAGGCATTAGTATCTTCATCCTAAAGCAGTATAATCCCTATTGGTGTACCTCGCATACATCACAACGTCCCATTGGGGGTCTACTCGACATCTTCCTCTTGGAGGACGCTGCCGGCCTTCATGGCTGAGGCTCGCATGCGCTCCGTGACCTCGGGGAGTTTCTTCAGCAGCAGGTGGAAGATTGGCGCCGGCATCGTCTGCTGGAGGACCTGAAAGTTGATGTTGGATATTTGTTAGAAATAATAATAATAAAAACATTTGTTTCAGACATTTAGGTCCATACAAAGATATAATTAAGTAACAAATTAGAGTGCTTAATAACTATGGGCTTCTTTTCTCGATGATAGCCTTTTATCGCTCTTATCAGTGACATTTTTCTTTTCTAAAAGAAAAATGTCCAGATAGTGCGTGGGCAGCCTGACCGTCTCTTGCCATTGCCACACCAGTCGTTATGTGGACTGGTCTCCGTAACGCATGTCTGATCATCATAATTTTCTTTCAAACATTTCTTACAAACACTCTTGTCCTCGCATTGCAGCGCCGAGTGGTCTCTTCACCCATTTAGTGTGAGTGAAGGTATCACTGGACGCTGTATAAATCATCTCATTACATAGATGCAAATATGTTAGTACTTACTCCGAGCAGCTGCTGCGTCTGCCCGCAGACGGCCACGGCCTGACCCAGGTGCTCCACCCCGGCCTCCAGGTCACCCGCAGCCAGTAGCTCCTCACCAAGCTGAATCTGAAACAGGATAGCGTTAAGGGTTAGTGTCCTTCACGTTTGTCTCTGCCGCGGCCACTGAAGTGTTGTAAAACTTGATGAGATGAGTAAATTTGGGATGTGATAAGAGTATGGCATTGATTGTTAGTGCTTTTTCATATTTTCTATGCCAGTGCCACAGCAAAAACTCATAAGACTTGGTGTGTGTTGAGAACACTAACTTTGGGATATGATGCTTACTGATGTCATGGTAGTGACGGCTTTTGCGGCTCTTATTGTATTACATTGTGCTGTATCTAACAGCAGAATGTTCCAAGATAATAGACATTTTAGTATAGAAAGGAGATTAAAATATCGCTTTTGTTTCATTGCTATCTGTAGTTATGACTACTTACAACAATTTTTACACTTAAACTTTCGTAAGCACTGCATTTGGTATGGTTAAACTTACTTGTATTTATGTATTTGTGTCGGTGTAGCCAACTAGTTTCGGTTCTCATTTGGAGACCTTACAACGGGATACTTACAACAAGCAACACTGACTTCGGAAGTTGTTCATTCAAGAAGTTAATGGAGTCAGTACCAGCAACCTGATATTAAATTTAGCAATTCATCATGCATAACTTCAAAAGCAATGAGTGAAGGTTGACTTCACTGACCTGTTGTAGGAAGAACCTCTGCATGGCGTCGTGGTCGGTCATGTCAGGAAGTGCCGACGAGTTGGAAACATTCTGTTTGTTTTGTCTGCCTAAAAAATTACAAATTATACATTATTAATTATTTTGGGCAATTTACATGTCTTCAGACATACATTTTGCATTAGATCCTATTTCTAGAAGTTTACTAAGATTTGTTCACTGAGGTGAGGTCTGTAAAGTACTCTATTTTATATTGTTGTTAACAAGATTACTGTGGTTTTCAATGCATTTTAACACCTTTCAACTCAATTTTTAAGTACCTACCTACATGCAATGATAACACGCTTTTTCTTACATCTTTCAACCAATCTGAGAATCATTTAATTTTATTTTATTGAGATTATTTGTAACACTGCTGCTGTTGCATTATTTTCACATGCCTTACATCTTTCTAACTAGGAATATGATAATCAGAGAGCATTAAATCAGCCATCAAGTATGAATAATGTAGAAGTGAGAAAATCCGCATACAATAAGATTGGCATCCATAACGTTGGAATGTGGAAAGTATGTTTCTGCCCTAGATTGTTATCAGTTTTAGCAGCATCCGCCTGTATTTAGGAACCAGTAAATAAATATGTCAGATTATTTGGCCCAAGTAAGATAATCGTCAAATATTGTATTTCCTGCCCTTCTACCTCAACCATGTTACATGATACACCGAGTCTTTGATATGTTCGTCTTCAGTCCAACTAGGCTCGCAGTGCTGAGGTTTGACTAGGTTATGCTACCACAATGTTATCACAATGTTTGAGGGTAAGCATGACCGAGTGGAATGTCAGTATTGGCTTTGACACATAAATCAATGTCAACGGAGTACTAAAGTGACCGGTTACACAACAGAATCACTCAATACATTACGGAGTGCTATCGCTATCTGAATGTACAAGTAAATAATGGATTAATAGAGCGAAAATTGAAGTTATGTCGAAATTATAGGTTACAACCACATCATTTTCAAGTGCATCGGTGTGGTACCAAAAGAAAGTTGTATGAATTGTTTGAGTTAAGTAAATGAACCCGATAGAACAATGAAGGCTCTATTGTTATTAATATAAGAAAATACGTAATACTCACGCTCCCTCAGCTTCTTTTTGTAAAGAGGATCCTTACGACGTTGTTGGTCAAAATACACACAGTAACCGAGAAACAGAGTTCCGGCTATGCCAACTGCAATTCCTAATGTGGTGCGAGTTATATCCATGGTTTTTAACACAATTACAGCGATTTGTTCACTAAAATATCGGCTTGCTTTTTGTTAAAAATATTCGTAATCCGCCATTTATTTTAGTCGGAAATAAAGTGGTTGGTAGCACTGCTTGAGTGTTGCCAGTCTAAACAAATGCCATTATTCGACGATTGTTACCGGTTTTTGTACTTCCGGTAACGTTTGATTGATCGTGTAGGTCTACAGATTCTTCTCTGTGATTTTTGTCTTGTATGTTGTCTATGATTGTTTTGGTCTTGCCACGTGAAAAAAATATTTTTCTTGTACACATGACAAAAATTGCATTTTTCTCTTGTATTACGTGAATTATCACATATTTTTGCCTATATGCCGATCGATCCTTGCAAGAAAAACGCCTGTGAGATCCAGAGATGTCTTGTTGGTGAGTTTTTGTCAGCAAATTTAATTTATCCTCAGCTTTCCGACAGCCGACATGAACATAGTCGCCATCTTTACTTCTATCTTCAATCGCCTCCACGAATTCGCGGGCGTTTCGTCGCCGTTTTTTCAATGTTTTGCTCAAATAAGCCACTATTTGCCCGATAAAAGCCGCCTAAAAACTTTCCAGAGTCTCGCGTAACAGTTCAGTGTGAAAATGAGTTTTTTCGGATTCGGACAAACAGCCGATATCGAGATAGTGTTCGACGATGCTGACAAACGGAAGGTAGCCGAAGTGAAAACGGATGATGGGAAGAAGGAGAAGTTACTGTTGTACTACGATGGCGAGACGGTCTCGGGGCGCGTCAACGTGACGCTGCGCAAGCCGGGCTCCAAGCTCGAGCACCACGGGATCAAGGTCGAGCTTATAGGTCAGATCGAGTTGTTCTACGACAGAGGAAATCACCATGAATTCATATCGCTAGTGAAGGAACTGGCGCGGCCGGGTGACCTGCTGCAGCACACGTCCTACCCCTTCGAGTTTGCGAACGTCGAGAAGCCCTACGAAGTGTACACGGGCTCTAATGTGCGACTGAGGTACTTCCTGCGCGCCACCATCGTCCGGCGACTCACTGACGTCGTCAAGGAGGTCGACATAGCCGTACACACGCTATGCAGCTACCCAGACGTCCTAAACTCCATAAAGATGGAGGTAGGCATAGAAGATTGCCTACACATAGAGTTTGAGTACAACAAATCGAAATATCACCTAAAGGACGTAATCGTAGGCAAAATATACTTCCTACTTGTCCGTATTAAAATCAAACACATGGAAATATCTATTATCAAGAGAGAAACTACCGGTTCGGGGCCTAATACGTTTACAGAGAATGAAACTGTTGCAAAGTATGAAATAATGGATGGTGCACCAGTAAGAGGCGAGAGCATTCCAATAAGAGTATTTCTAGCTGGTTACGATCTAACGCCGACCATGCGGGACATAAACAACAAGTTCTCTGTGCGGTATTACCTAAACTTGGTCCTGATGGATACAGAGGACCGTCGCTACTTCAAGCAGCAGGAAGTCACTCTGTGGAGGAAGAGTGACAAGTCAAGACTACCGTTACACAACCCCCATGTGCCTCAGACCCTCTCGCACCCTGCAAACCCCTCTATGAGACAGCAAAGCCTGTCCAGTGAAGACAACAGTAACTCTGCCCGAGCTACGTCACCTGGCAACACCCACAATTCTCTCCCACCGCGGTCTGTGTCCCCACCGTCACCTGAAAACAGCGAAAAGCAAAATGGTCCCTCTGAAATGGAGGAGGAGAAAACCGAAGAAATCACCAATAAGCTCACTGATACGCATATTGATAATAACCAAGAGAAGCCAGTTGAAGTTGAGAAACCTGAAATAGTGGAGAAACCACAAGTCGCAGAAAAAATAGTGGAGAAACCACAAGTCGCAGAAAAAATAGTGGAGAAACCACAAGTCGCAGAAAAACCACAAGTTGCGGAAAAGCCACAAGTAGCAGAGAATCCCGTGGTTGCGGAGAAGCCACGAATTGCCGAGAAACCTGTACTGAGCCAACCGGAGAGTGCGGAAGCGAGTCAAAATAGCCAATAGCCAATATGCACCTGTTCCGTTGACATTAATGTCGCGGACGAAACTAGATGTGTGTTTTCATACTTGAAAACCATTATCTGAAGTGTTTGGAAGTGGTACCCAGGAAATGTATACAATTTGAAAGGAAATTCACCAAATTTTAGGTTCTCAATCTAATGTACAGATCAAATATTATAGTGTTGTTGCGTGTTGGGAAGGTTGGTATCTAATGTAAGATTCACTCTTGTTAAGTTTCTATGACATTTGAAATGTTGTTCTAAAAATAATATAGAGTCAAAATGTTAAGAGCTAAGCAGACCGGCTCTGAAATAATTTAGTCATCATCATTTGCTTCTAAATCTAATGTGACTATAAACTAGAGATTCCAACGGTCGACTTTTAAGTATTATAAGTAATTAATGCTTATCATATTGAATTCAAGCAATATAGATGGTGAAAATAGCAATTTGTTATCTTATAAATTGTTGGGACTAACTAGGTACATTGCTGTGTGATGTTGTGTAAAAAATACCTAGGAGATAATGAAAGAAAAAGTTATTGTGAGTGAAAAAATTAAGGAGATTAAAATATCAGAGCATATATTGTTGCTTTGTAAATGAACTAAATTATCTTATTCCTGTCACAAGAGAAGAACTTCAGACTTATGATCTGTCCTCAAATCTCATACTACATCTCTTCTCCTATTTTCAACCTATAAGACATGTAATTCAGTGTATGGTCCATGTAGGTGTAAGGCAAACTTGTGTGTAACATAATTTGAGTCGTGTATATTTGTACAGGAGGGGGGTGGGGGGGAGGTTGAGCTTATGATAGGTGTCTATATGGAGGCCTAATTCTTGTGGATTAAAGAGATAAATATCGAAAAACTCATGCCTGACGTTTATTGTAGAGGTTTTCTAATACAGCGTCTTGAGGCGATTTATCCACTCTAAAAGGGGGAGTATAATCCGCGCGGGATGAGAATGGGACGCGATCTTTTGGAACTGAGACGCGCGCGGTTAGCAGACTCGCGTCGAAGCAACCTTGTCAAAGTAAAAAAAAAGTATATTTTCGACTGACTTTGACAAGGTAAGAAGGATCCATCCCATTCTCATCGCGCGCGGATTAAACATGTTTTCGATGCAATGGGATTGTGGTTTTCCTCTGAAATGGCAATTTCGCTTCGATATTTATCGTTGTAATCCCGAGAATTACCTCCTACCTAACAGGAATGATTATAAAACCATGTGATAGTGTCAGCAGTTATTATGAAAGGGCATGGACACATAAACGTACTTTGGACAGCTTATTAGTACTGCTCGTTATTTATGGATTGAGTTGACTCCCTTGGTTTACGTATCAGAGTAATCTAGCAACAGATTGGTTGAACTAAATATTTTTATCTGCCTCGGTTAGCGGTAGAAGTATTTCGCATACCAAAAATGCTTTACAGTCGCCTTGAAACATAAAACCGGTTACTTAATCAATAGTTTTATACGAGGACTGCTATTTTTGTGCCATCAGATCGCTTCGAACTTTATATCGCCATCCGATAGACTCTTAACTTATTTGAAAAACAGGCAAGCCTTATCACGCGAATGGGTAAAAATAAGCAGCAAATAATTTCAATCGCGCCCAAATGTCCAGGGTGTTAGCGTGATAAGTTCAACTGGTTTTAAAATCGCAGGCATCGCAAAAGATGACGTCATTCGCAATAATCATGGTAATCTGAACAAACCAGATAGCAAGCAGTGTTGGAACCGGCTAACATATCAGCGTAGTTCGAAACGTTGTGAGGACCACTCAATATGCGGCTGCAGAATCAATTGGTACCAATTGACGCTGCTGCTGCGATGCGAAATGGTACAATTGGAACACGATAGAAAATACAACAGGGATTCCGCATTGTATGAATTGCTCAATTGACATTTGAGTGTGAATATTAACACCTACTAACTACCCTTTTTTGTCTGTAAAGGGGTACCTACATAAAGAAACGAATGTTTAACACCAAGCAAACAATATGTGCATTTTGTTGGTTAGTAGCACTTGTGTCGGGGGCGCTAAGTTATTCTTGGATTTGTGATTGGACCTCATTGAAGTATTCAGCATGTAAACAGTTACAATGAAATAAATAACAATAATAGATAAATGTATATTTCTCTGTCAATATTAATAGTTTGAAGGTACAATATCATTTTTTACAATGCATTTTAGGGCAGCGTACATCTGTTTGTATTTTAATAATCATTGTAGGTATTTTGTTTGTGATTTTTTTTTAACGTAAGTTTGACGAACATACTAATTTTTGTTTTTTTGCGTTAGAATCAACTGTAACATCATTTTACCGCCTTCGTACCAGCTTTTATTCACTACATGATAATAGAAGCACCTAGTAAAAGCAGAGAGCGAAGATGAATCTATAAAAAAAGACTAATGTCTGTAAAAAGTGTATACTTTAATTAAAACAAATAAACTATGTAATTATGGAAATAAATATTATACAACGTGTTACAAAACATCCTAACTCTTTTTACAGGGTGTAACCTAGTGGTCAACAGGATGTCAATTCTGTAAAAAAAAGTTGATAAAACAAATTTTATTTTATAACCTCAAAATTGGAAAAATTTCATAACTTTTTTGTTTTTGGTATTAGCTCAAATTTAAAAATATGTTTGTGGATGTAGGAGCATTTGCATAGCTTTGAGTTGTTAAAACATTGTGAAAGTCAATGAAAAACATATTTAAACAATACTTTTGTCCCGCCACAGCGTTCACATTTATTAATTTAAAAATCAACGGAACGTCATAGAGCGACAAAAATATTTAGGTTGTGATCCCTATCACCGGGTGCTATTACCCTGTAAAAAGAGTTAGGTACTTTTGTAACACCTTGTATAATATGTAATAAATTAGGTTTTAACGAATAGATTTGCTTATTGCTGATTGTGGATGGCATGTTTTAAAAATGGTTAGCTAAAAGGTACAACATAGAAACAAACTAGGCCTTTTACATCTATTGGATATAATTTATACAGCGTGTAATAGATAGGTGAAGTAAACCCTCAATCCGGTGCCTGTAACAAAACCAGTACAATATTGAGCCATTTCTATGCTATCTGCCTTCATCTCTGGCAAATCAAATTATGATTTACGTATATTAGGCGAAAGTCCATGTTATGTAAACGATTATTCTGTTATCTTTAGATTGTTTGATTTTATTAAACTATCGTATTGTATAAAATACTTTTCTTTTTTTGTATCGAGATTAAGGGCGCATGTCGATTATATCATACCGTTAAATAAAATATATGTATAAATTGCTACATGTTTTGCCTTTTATTTCGACTCTACATAATATGATCTATGTAGATGGCAGACGGGCGAGAGGGCACTGTATGGCGCGCTATCCGGCTCGATATGGTCTTCCAACTTCCATGCTAGCAGTAGGAACTATGTATAGTCCCGATTTTTTTTTTTATTGAAATGGAGGTATTTTTTATTAATTTATGAAAAATTGGAAAACAATAAGTACTATTTAGTTTTCTCAATGTAGAGATAAAATCGTCAGTTCAAGGTTCAAGACAGTTCGTTGACACGACAAGTCAACGCACTTCCAAGTCCCACCCACCCAACTGAGCTGTTGAATTTATTCGGGAGACACGCAGCTCCCCCACACGAGGCTGACTGTGTGACCCCCATATATTATCGAGCTGTAGAACGCTCTCAACGAATATTTTCATTTCAATAGAGCAGCTGGATTAGCATCGTATCCATGGGTTTATAACTATCAGCTATCCCACTCTACGTCAAAGAAAAGAGTGAGAGGCGTATAGTTTTATGTACCTACTGCCTAACCCAGCCCTAATGCCCGGTTTACATTATTCCAGCGCTGGAATGCTACTGGAATAATGTAAACCGGTACTGGAATGAGTAAAGTCCATTCCAGTAGCGGTTTACATTATTCCAGTAGCATTCCAGCGCTGGAATAATGCAAACCGGGCTTAAGCTTCGCCTGCAGTAGATAGAGACATGGTTGTAGCTTTATCTCACGATTTGTCTTGGTTTATCTTAAGTAAGTATCTGTAAGGTTTCCAGCCCTCGATATGTAGGTATAACCCGTGCCATTAAAGAAACGATATATAAATGGCGGACACTCTCGCGCCCTCTCGCTTTAATCATATCTCCGTCTATACTCACACGTAACGTTAACAAAGTCATTTTAGGCAGTCCGGATTAGGCACCTACGCTTGGCTAATAAAACACGCCAAAATACGTTCGCCTCTTATTGATTTTGTAATGTTTGTCGAGTTATTTCAATATTGTAGTTTACGTTAATTGTTGTTATTCGTTGAGGTTTGTATTATTTACTATGTTTTAATATTTTTGATCTTATTTTCATAAAGATTGTTGTTTAATCACAAACCCAACTTAGAACAATTACCTAATCAATAAAGAAAGCATCGTAAAACAATATTTCCTAACCAAAAATGTAAGAAAGTTTTAGGTATGAAGAGAAATCGTATTTTCGTAACCTCTTTTTCAGACCTTACCATAGGTACCCGCCGCCATTTTCATATCGTTTCTCTATTGGCACGGCTTATACGTACACCTGTGTCTGATGCCCGATTTCACCAACTATACTTAAGACGGAACGCGGGTAGCCGGCTGCTCCATACAAAAAGGGAGACCTGTTTCCTCCCTGGATAATTATTTTAGAAAAAATATGTTTTTGCCATTCAATTTATATGTACCTCTGCCATGTCCCTATGTTTTCCTTTTTTTTTTTTTTTTTTTTTTTTTAATAAAATTTATTTAAATAATAAAAAAATGAAAACATAGAATCAGAATCAGAATCAATTTTTTTTATTCAATATTCCATAAATAAATTATTTACATTGAACGTCAAAATATTATCTAAAGTAAAAAAAAGGTATATAAATCAGATACTTATTACTATCTAATACTAAGTATCTAGCTACTTTTTTTTCTCCAGCTTCACTAGCTCTGATCGTTCTTGGAGAAGAAGCATGGTAAAGAAACTCCAAGGATCTCGTGCTTAAAAAATAATACATTTGTAATGCAGGTAGGAACTTAAAAAATAACACATTGGTAAGTGTGGTGATCGTGCGCTGAACTGGTTTAGTGCATAGGGACATGGCAGAGATAAATATAGATTGAATGGCAAAAACATATTTTTTCTAAAACAATTATCTAGGGAGGAAATAGGTCTCCCCTTTTGTATGGAGTTGAGGTTACCCGCGTTCCCTCTTAATTTTTAAGAACTTCTTTAACTTTTTTAAGAAGTCCTTAGCGTAATTTTGTTTGTAAAAACGTTGGTGAAATTGGGCATTAGTAGATCAAAAAAGTAGCCGAGCTCCTACTAGCGACCATGCTAGACATACAGATTACATACAAACAATACACCGTAGTGTGTTATCCTGTCCTAATACCTAACAATAATAGGTACTAAGGCCTTTACATCTACGTAATGAGATGATTTATAAAGAGCGTCCAGTGGCACCTTCACTCACACTAATGGGTGAAGAGACCACTCGGCGCTGCAGTGCCTGGGACGTTGTTTTAAAATTTTGATGGAGTAGGCTAACGATAATATTTCCATAATAATTAGCACGATACTACCACTAACCAAGCTGAGTTTCTTTTACGTAACTCAATGCGATGACAGACGCGATCGCAGCTCGTTAGTAGTGAAAAGAACTCGTGTGGTTACGTAACGTAGGTACAATCGACTGTGCTGATCCATCCTTTACATTTTTGTGGTAAATATAGCGAGCGAATAATATCACGCGTCTGCTACTCCACCAAGCCAACTAGGTGCTTAGAATAAGTTTCACGTAAAAATACCCTTGAGTTGAACGATAATAAGAAACACGGGGCGTACAGAGCCAACTAATCAGCTGGTTTCGCGATGTTTTTCCATCACCGTTAGCGAGTGGTTTTTTACACGTATTTGCACAATACTTTGTTTGGCACTGGATTCATTCCTGCCGGTTCACATTATTCCAGTTGTATTCCAGTCCAGCGATCCATTCCAGCGCTGGATTAATGTAAACCGGACATCAGTACTTACAATCCTTTCCTCGTTACCTTGCAGAGCACGGCTTCCAGGAGGTGAGGTGCGCGCGTGTGTTCGAGAGCATGCGCCAGTGCTGTCTCAAGTTCAAGCCGCGCTCGCTGGTCTGTGACGGGTACTCGCTGGAGCCACGGGTCTTCTCGCCCGTTACCGACGGTCCACAGAAGGTAAACCACCACTAACTTTCACAGGGCCTATTTTATAAAGATTTTTATAGGGTTAAACAATTTGCTCGAGACAGGACTTGAACCCGCAACCTCTTGCATACCGTGCAGGCGCTCTACCGAGCCAAGTTACTGTCGATGCTAATTTTAGAACCTCATTGTTACTCGTCTTAAGGAAGAGGTTGCGGGTTCAAGTCCTGTCCCGAGAGAATTGTTTAAACTTATAACGTTAGTGCTTTAGAAGGGCCCTTTTTTATTAGCCTTTTGAGGAGTCTAGTCTAAAGTTGTAGACTGCCTACCGTTTGTGACTGAAACCCAATCAACTGAAGAAACATGAAGTGGGTATGAGGTAGGTAGTGGCCAGGCCACCCATGAAGAACAATGAAACTCAGATACCTGCCCTGGTGGTACGAGACAACGACAAACGTTTTTGTCGTGCCGGGCACTCCGGGCACTAGTGACCACTCGGACGTTAGATATAGTGTCTGGGACATAAGTAAGGCTTGCCATGAACCTATACTACATTAATTGTAGCTTAGTCAGTCAGTGGAAAAACACAATAGCCCAAAAGATAATGCTACCAGAAAATCGCTGTTCCCTATTCTCTTTCCCATTCCAGAAGTGAGATGGACAATCGTGGCTAATTTCCCTATCCTCTTTCCCATTCCAGAAGTGAGATGGACAATCGTGGCTAATTTCCCTATCCTCTTTCCCATTCCAGAAGTGAGATGGACAATCGTGGCTAATTTCCCTTTTCTCTTTCCCATTCCAGAAGTGTGATGGACAAACATGGCTAATTTCCCTATTATCTTCCCATTCCAGAAGTGGGATGGACAATCGTGGGTAATTTCCCTATCCTCTTTACTACTCCAGAAGTGGGATGGCCAATTTCCTTATTCTCTTTCCCATTCCAGAAGTGAGATGGACAATCGTGGCAAATTTCCCTATCCTCTTTCCCACTCCAGAAGTGGGATGGACATTCGTGGCTAGTTTC
Source organism: Zelleria hepariella (assembly GCA_949319315.1). Classification (NCBI taxonomy): domain Eukaryota; kingdom Metazoa; phylum Arthropoda; class Insecta; order Lepidoptera; family Yponomeutidae; genus Zelleria; species Zelleria hepariella. The sequence continues at coordinate 19,178,710 of OX439380.1, forward strand.
CCTATTCTCTTTCCCGTTCCAGAAGTGAGATGGAGAATCGTGGCTAATTTCCCTTTTCTCTTTCTCGTTCCAGACGTGAGATGGACAATCGTGTTCGTGGCTAATTTCCCTATTCTCTTTCCCATTCCAGAAGTGAGATGGACAATCGTGGCGTATTTCCCTATTCTCTTTCCCATTCCAGAAGTGAGATGGACACTTGTGGCTAATTTCCCTATTATCATTTCCATTCCAGAAGTGAGATCGACAGTCGTGGCTAATTTCCCTATTCTCTTTCCCATTCCAGAAGTGAGATGGGCACTTGTGGCTAATTTCCCTATTATCATTTCCATTCCAGAAGTGAGATGGACAATCGCGGTGGCCGCGAAGACTACCGCCGCCGCAGCACGCCCCTAGGAAAGCGCAGTTGGATCTACAGATACCCGAAGACGTTCCAAATCACTTTCACCACATTGGGCCTCTCCATCTTTTTCTCGAAACCTATCTACGACATCTTCTTCGCGCCTCGAGACATCGAGTTCGAGTTCATCGAACCACCAACCACGTTAAAATACAACAAGAGGGAAGACTAACTATGGAAGCGGTGGCGAAGGCGAGGGAACGATTCGCGAAGTATCCCTTAGTGTTTGCGAAGTGTTCGAAGTCAGCGACACTTTACGCCCGTTGCGTGCTTCTCAACGAAGACGTGAAAAAAGACGACTGTTCCAAAGAGTTTCAGGAGTTCAAAACCTGTCTTAAATCTGCTGCTAAGGATATGAAAACGAGGCTCTGAAATGGAGACTTTAAAACGATTTATTGACGCGCCGTTCCTATGGCATTTAGTCGTCGGTGCGATCGTCCGGTTAGCTCTAATTTTCTACGCAGGCTATCACGACCAAACGTATGACGTTCCGTACACAGATGTTGACTATAGAGTTTTCACAGACGCTGCTAGGCACGTCATCGATGGCAATTCGCCTTACAAACGCCACACCTATAGATACAGCCCAGTTATAGCTTATCTTATGACGCCAAACATTCTGCTCCATCCAGACTTCGGGAAGTTACTCTTTTCTGTTTTCGACATCCTGGTGGCGGTCGCCGTTAAGTATCTCGTCGAATGTCATCTAAGGGGAACCAAGGACAAAGATACTGTTTCCAAGATATCCAAGCATTGCTCGCTTTTCTGGATCTACAATCCTTTGAGCATCGCAATTTCAACTCGAGGCAACGCGGATTCTGTTCCATGTTTCCTCATCATTCTGTCGACGCTTTTCTTGCAGACTAAAGTCGTCGGAAACCTGACGAACTATGCAATTTCGGGCTTTCTGCTTGGAATTTCAATACACCTACGTCTGTACCCTTTGGCGTTCAGTTTCCCCATGTATCTGTCTTTAGGACAGTACAGCATTACAAGGAATACGAGCTTGAAAGACGGCCTGGTGTCTTTGATGCCGAATAAAAAGCAAATTCTTTTGGCACTGAGTTGCGTCGCCTCCCTCGTTTCTCTAACTTTGTTCATGTACCACCTTTACGGATACGAATTCCTGTTTGAGACCTACATCTACCACGCTATTAGGAAGGACACGAGGCATAACTTCTCCGTTCTTTTCTACTATCAATACTTGACGGCTGGAGAGTTGACGTACGATTTTGTCAAACTGATCGGCCAGGTTTTCGAGTTTATCATCTTGTTCGCTTTGAGTTTAACTTTCGGCCGCGACGCAAAGACGTTGCCCTTTGCAATGTTCACGCAAGCGGTCGTCCTAGTTGCGTATAACAGTGTGATGACTTCACAGTACTTTGTCTGGTTCCTATCGCTGTTACCTCTGGTTGTCCACAACCTCAAAATAGGACCGAAGTTGGCGTTTCTTTTGACCCTTACTTGGTTCTTGGCACAAGGGTTTTGGTTGTTCTATGCTTATTTCTTGGAGTTTTTGGGCCAACAGGTCTTTGCTTACATCTGGCTGGCTGGAGTTGTCTTTTTCTGCACCAATGTGTATATTTTGGGAAAACTAATCAACAACTACACTCCCGGATATGCTTTCGGCTATACGGATCAAACTAAAGCCAAAGGTAAATTGAAATAAGTTTTTCGTTAGTTTTCTTTAGATATTAGATACGTAGTTTTAGTATGAAGAGTGATATAACGTTGTTATTTTAATTAATATAATGGCTTCATATTTATGTAACTCGTTTTTATTCAACAACTCTATTTCTTTAACTACAAATATTTAAACTCAATCCGACCCAACTACTTAGTATTAAATAAAATAAAATGCATTCATTCACTATACTGACTTAATTAGCTTGTAACCGTGTGCTAAAATTAGTATCAACTAAGAAACTTAGCTTTGGATGGTATCCAACAAAGTTAGTCCATTGTGTTACGTAATTTGAGGACGACCCCATGTGGTGGAGTACTTTTAGCTCGGAAAATCTAAACCTGTTTTTTTTTTACGTAAACTGACCAAACTGACAAGTTGTTACGCAAGATTTAATTAATAAGAGCGAATTTTGGAAATTAAATCTTGTGTTTCAAGCTTTGACAGTTTTGTCTGGCAGACCAGAATCGGATTTTTGCGGACATGACGGATTCCGGCAGTGCAACGCATCGGCGAGCGTTTTAGTTCCGCCATCTTGTTTTACGCAGGTGAATCGAAGCAAGATGGCGCCAGTCGATGGCGGGACGGGATGCGTTCTGCTGCCGACGCCGAATCCGTCCGCAAAATTCCGATTCTCGCTTAGAAAAAACGGTCTTTAGGTCTGTCTACCTTCTACAGTCAGCTAATGTTACTTCTTCTCGGGAAGGTTCATCTTAGTAAGGTCTTCCTCGCCCTGTGACATGTTGGAAAGCTTTTTGCCGATGCGTTCGTGGACGTCGAGGTATTTTGCCACGCATCGGTCCAGACAGACCGACTCGCCTTTCCCTGTGAAAGAGGAAAAATATAGGGTGACTTTGGTTTTATTGGTAGATGTAATTAACTGGGTGGCGTGACATGTTTAGAACAGAGCGTTACCTAAGAATGGCAGACTCATCATCATCCATCATCAGCCCACCTCAGCCACTGATGGATAGGGCTTTATCCCCTCGCTCCTCCTGCACTAGTGTGGCAATTTGGTGTGACGATGGATCGGTTGGGAATTTGGAATGCAGACAAGGTGCTAACTTGGAAATAGTGGGACAAGTGGCCGTCCATGTAACATAAGTCTTGTTGGGCCTGATGCATGTGCATTATCAGTTATCACACTGTTCAACAATCTCGTGTGAGGCAGACAGTGGCACTCTCGAGCCTTCAGACGCATTAGCGTTAGGCGATAAAACTCCCTCACTAACGCGATAATGTCACGCTTTTACGTTACACAACTCACACAGGCGCCGTATTTAGCTAGACGTCCATTAGCGGCGGATCGGGTCGGGTCGGGCCGAGGCGGCCGCAAAATAAAATCCGCCTGCCTGTATTTATATCCAACAGCGTCCACTAGCGGCGGATTATTGCGCTACGGCCCGCCCCGCCCCGATCCGCCGCTAGTGGACGCTGTCTCAGGTAAATACAGGCAAGCGGATTTTTGCGGCCCGGCGCGTTCCGCCGCTAATGGACGTCTAGCTTTTTAGTGATTTCGAGTTTCTGCTGCAGTCTGACCCCACTAGAGATGTCTAAGAACACTAATGTGTGGGGGAGGGAGAAGCCGCTAGTAGACAGTAAATACAGGCAGGCGGATTTTTGCGTAGGAATCTTGCGATGCGGCCCGGCACGATCAGCCGCTAATGGACGTCCAGCTTTTTAGTGATTTCGAGTTTCGGCGGCAGTCTGACCCCACTAGAGATGTCTAAGAACACTAATGTGTGGAGGAGGGAGAAGCCGCTAGTGGACGCTGTCTCATGTAAATACAGGCAGGCGGATTTTTGCGTAGGAATCTTGCGATGCGGCCCGGCCCGATCCGCCGCTAATGGACGTCTAGCTTTTTAGTGATTTCGAGTTTCTGCGGCAGTCTGACCCCACTAGAGATGTCTTAGAACACTAATGTGTGGGGGAGGGAGAAGCCGCTAGTGGACGCTGTCTCATGTGAATACAGGCAGGCGGATTTTTGCGTAGGAATCTTGCGATGCGGCCCGGCCCGATCCGCCGCTAATGGACGTCTAGCTTTTTTAGTGATTTCAATTTTCCGCGGCAGTCTGACCCCACTAGAGATGTCTAAGAACACTAATGTGTGGAGGAGGGAGAAGCCTCTAGTGGACGCTGTTTCATGTAAATACAGGCAGGCGGATTTTTGTGTAAGAATCTTGCTATGCTGCCCGATCTGCCGCTAATGGACGTCTATCTTTTTAGTCATTTCGAGTTTCCGCGGCAGTCTGACCCCACTAGAGATGTCTTAGAGCACTAATGTGTGGGGGAGGGAGAAGCCGCTAGTGGACGCTGTCTCATGTAAATACAGGCAGGCGGATTTTTGCGTAGGAATCTTGCGATGCGGCCCGGGCGCCCGGCCCGATCTGCCGCTAATGGACGTCTAGATTTTTAGTGATTTCGAGTTTCCGCGGCAGTCTGTCCCCACTAGAGATGTCTAACAATACCAATGTGTGGGGGCGGGAGAAGCCTTTGCGACTTCGTGTTTCAGTTCAGCGTGAAGGAAGGTCCAAAACAGGCGCGATTACTTTACGTCTCGCATTTTTGTTAAAGGCAAAAAAGTCTTGGAGTTTCTTTACCATGCTTCTTCTCCAAGAACGATCAGAGCTAGTTAAGCTAAACAAAAAAAAGTAGCTAGGTAGATACTTACTTAAAAGTAGATAATACCTAATATTAATTTTATGACTTTTACTTTTAACATTCAGTGTATAAATGTATTTATTGAATACTGAATAAAAAGTTGAGTTTTGAGTTTGACTTACCAAGCTCAGCCTCGTGGTACTTGACGGGGATGCACTTGCGGTGGCACGCGCCCACCAGCCGGTTGTACATGTCCGACATCATCTCTATCTCCAACTCCTGCACGAGCTGAATCTTCGCCGGGTCCAGCATTGGGGCGGCCATTTTGGATTTCTAGGGTTCCTTTATCTTCTGGACTTCTATAGGGTTTTTTCGTCGATTTGAGGGGGTCACGCTGTAGACAGAAAGTTGTGTAAATTATTACAAATTTATAGACAAAAAGATAGGACACTATCAAGGTATCACTCAGGTTTTCTATTCAGGCTAATTTTGTGACTCAAGCTGGAATGTGATGGTGGTCCTGCTAGATAAGTAGGTAATCGTATGAGGTAGTGGCCACCCCCTGGTGTCAGTTTTTAGGCCGCCCAAAGGGCCTCTGATATGGTCACTTTTCGTGATAAAAGATTTTGTTCGTAGGTTCTAGGGTGGTTCTAGGATCTGGAATCTAAACCTTAGGTCCTAAAAATAGTTAAGCCTCGCGTTGATAACCTAATGAAGAGTTTTTAGCAAAAAACGCATCCAAAAAGAAGATATGATTTTTTTCCATTGGCGGCGCTAGTTGTGCCTAGGTTTGGGCCTTAACAACTGGTCCTGCTAAACAGCTGATATTTTCTTGGAGATTTCAGTATTGAGATCATAAAGCGGTGATGAGTAGACAAAAACCTAACATTTGACAGGACTTTAAAGCACCCTGTAGTAACTTACATCTACCGAGAATTTCACAGCTTCCTGTAGGTGTCGGGGTAATCTCCTTCGTTGGACCTGCGCATGCGTTCCCTTGATCTCATGTTCTCCAGACGACGGGCATTGATGGTGTTGCGGGATACCACGAGTAAGCTGAGACTGGTTACCGTTATTCCGAGCCTGAAATAAAGTAATTTTTTTATGTTTTGTAAACTGAGAAAAGTCCTCACATGGAGGCCTCGCACCGGAACGCGAAGTGTCTGACGACATCAAAGCTACAGCAGGCTGAAACTGGACCACAATAGCCACAGACCGGCTTATATGGAAATGACATGAAGAGACATACGTCCAGCAGTAGACGATATAAAGCTGAAGAAGACACCGAGATCAATAAGAGTTAGTGAAACCATATTGTAGTTGTGTATTGGCTTTTACAGGGTCTAGTAAGGCATGGGACTTCGATAGAGGATTCGGACCTAAAAGTCATGTAGTGAAATGATGTAAGACTGACTCTGGTAAATAATTCCCTGCCCCCATGTAGTGAAGGGACAGTTTTCTGTCTGCAAGAGTGCACGGAATATAAGTAGATATAATCCGCGCGGGATGAGAATGGGATGCGACCTTTTGGAACTGAGACGCGCGCGGTAAGCAAACTCGCGTCGAAGCAGCCTTGTCAAAGTAAAATAAAGTATATTTTCGATTGACTTTGACAAGGTTCCATCCCATTCTCATCGCGCGCGGATAATAATATAAGGATTGGTAACCTTTTGAAAAAGTTGCGAAAAATCCGTGTAATAAAATAGTTTTCCGCTTAGCTTGAAAAAGGCAGGGCACATCATGAAGCATGTGTATTTACTCACCAGGAAAGTGTAATTTTACCGAATTTTCCAAGCGGCATACTATTTTCTCAAAAGATTTTTGATAAGAATCCGACAGCCAGATGAATATTTTTCGAGGTTATGTATGAATCACAGATTAGTTTCACTGGACCTGTCAGAAAAACCGGAAGTTTATTTCTGCCGTAGCCATTCTGTGACTCATATAAAAAAAAAGTGTCAAATGATTTTTCATAATTTCATATTCCTTCCTAGTCTGTGATCAAAACAAAAAAGAAAATAAGCGTGTTTTTCCCGTTTTTCTTTCTATTTACCACGAAAAATGCCTAAAGCGACAAAGCTCCACGCCAAGGGCAAAGCTAACTCCATCCAGAAGCCATGCAGGATCGAGGATAGCTCGGCTGAAGCTGTAGACCCGGAAGAAACGGCGCGACAATTTCAATTAGAACTCTGCTGGTGCGTCCAGCAGCTGGAGCGTACTTTGATGGAAAAAAAGGGAACCGAGAAACAATGTGAGTCGGGAACTAATTACTTAGTACAGACAAAACGTACATTAAAAGTTGTAGGTGCCATCTCATGTAACTAACCTTAATGTTATTGTTTACCTATGTTACTAACTAAGCTGTCAGGATGGTATAGGTGCTGGGCAAGCCTACTCCATCTAAAACAATGTACCAGGCACTGCAGAGCCGAGTGGTCTCTTAACCCAGTGTGCGTAAAGGTGCCACTGGACGCTGTATAATAATCTCATTGCGTAGATCCAAAGGCCTAAGGCCTTAGATATTACCAACTGCTTCCTCTGCTTTTTTCATACAACTACCTATGGGAACGCCAGTTGCCAGCTCAAACTTAACTTCAAAGCTAAAATCTGTGGCTGTAATATGTTTCTTATAGTTCAATTATGATGAAATTAGTACGAAACTATTTGGTTATTGCTCTTATCAAAACACTACCTTAAAGACTTGAGGCCAAGTTAGTTACACTACTTACACTTGGATGGACCGTAGATAATAACATTTGTGCTTATGTTTGTTTCCAGTGACCGAAGCATGGAAGGTGCTAACAGTGTTGAAGAACAACACACAGCCGATCGTGCGCAAGAGGCAGCTGATGCGGACACACTTCGGGGACTACCGTGCAAAAATGGCTGCTGAGGAGAAGAAACTTGTGAAAAGTTAGTTTCTCTCAAAACGTGTCAATATGCTATTACAGAAAGCCTATTTAATTCAGGCTGGACCTATAATTATGCTCGTATTCGCAATAATGCAAAACAAAACTGCAAAATTGCACATGAATCAATATTGACAGTTTGATTTCACACTGAAGCTTTGTAGCAATTTTTTCCTAAAGCTATAAATCCATTGTGAAAAATGTAGAACACTGGAGTTTGTTATGCAGTGAAATTGTCCAATAACATAACTTTTCACTCTTTTCAGTGGCAAGCAAAATAAAAATAACTGAGAGTCCTGTCCAGCCAAAAGCTATGTTCCTAAGAAAATCCGCATTCCTGAGTACCGGAGACAGCTCATTCAGGTTTGACTTCAACCTTTCACCGGACCAAATAGACAATGGCAATCCTGAGGTAAAGGAAGCGCCTGCCACAAGTCTGTCTGTAGATAAAGTAGAAACAACCGCATCAAACAACGAAACAAAGTTCAAATTTTCGTTCTCGGACACTGGTTTTAGATTCAACTTCAAACCCGAAGATTCATAGTGCAGTGTTAGTTTATAAGATAAAGAAGAGTGCATTTTATTTTAAGTTAAGTAAATAAAGTTAATTCTTAATTTGTATAAAACAGAAAACGGTTTTTATTTCTGAGCAACTTAAAAACTAGGGTCCAAAATTAAATTATCAAATTCAAACATAATTAGGGAATTCGACATCTCTCAATTTACTTTAAAGAGTATTGGAAAAGTACCTATAATATTATCGAATAAAAATATTATGTTTTCCCATCAACCATAACTTTTAACGATTTGATTGTAAGAAATCTAAGTGAGTAGGTATATAAACCCAAGTTCCTACTGCTGCATTTATTTTACTTTACAAGGATAGATGTAATAATACCATCCTAAGATTTTTTAGGTATGCACAGGCGCATTCTTCACGAAGAACAAAAATTGATGCCAAACAACCAAAGTTTCTTTATTCCTCATCTCCATCAATACCTTCATTCGCGGGCTTTATTCGAGACCTACACAACTGATCATAGTACCCTTTCTCCGGATAGTGCGTCTCATCTTTGGCGATCAACTGGGCACACTCTAGATCTGGTATTTCACTCAGGCTGATGTAAGTGAATGCTACTGGGTAGTTCGCCTTGAGATTGGAGCAATCCCCCCACGTCGAGACTCCCATGACGAAATTCTCACCCGAGGTATGATTAAAGTACACTACTGGGGCTCCAGTGACTTTTATGTACAGTTCACATTTGGGCAACGCTTTTTTGATTTCGTCTGCTGTGCACGGATGGAAAGCCCATTGGTGGTAGATGTTGTTGTATTGGTTTTTACGGTCGTACCGTTTCTGGGACATTTCCTTGTCCACTACCACGTCTAGTTCTACCATGTTCACTTGTCCTCTGTTTAGTATCTGTAGGTAGTTCCAAAATTAAATAAATCATATTATTATATCAGTTTGGCGGAGGACAAAAAACGTGACGTATTTAAATACGTTTTGGGTTTCATTGATTGTCCAAAACACGGGCCTAGGAACCTATTTCAGTAAGCTAGTTGCCTTTTGTATTTTAAATTACAAAAATCTAATATCTACATAATTTACAGGGTGTTGGTCTTACAATAATATTAAGGTCTAGGAATGCATCACTAGCGCCGCCAATGAAAAAAAATCATTTATTCTTTTTGGATGCGTTTTTTGCTGAAAACGACCCTTTAAATATGAATCCCTAGGCTTAACAAGGACTAGATTCCAGATCCTATAACATATTAATAAATCCTGTAGCCGCCAAAACGGCCACTTTTGCAACTTTCACCAACTACAATATACAGGGTGTATACATACGAGGGTCATCGCTTTCATCATGGCCAAGCCTTCCTCGTTTTCAAAATTTTCAAGCCTGAAAAAAATTATAAGTGGTGTCCTTACTTGTATTAGTAACTTTACTAACAGTAACTTTGGTGTCGACAGCGAATGGGACAAGGTGAGATTTGAAATCTCAGGCGTTTAAGCTGTGAAATGAGCACTTACTGGTACTTGCGTCCCGTGAAGTAAGGCACGGTGCGCCATTCGACGTCGCCCGTGCTTTCGGTGACGGCGAATCCGTCGCTACGGTGGTAGGGCGGGCCTCGAGTCCATAAGAGTGACTTCACCCGGAGGTATCCGCCGCGATACTCCACGCTCACCCAGCCGATTGTCAGACTGAAATTCACCAACTACAATATACAGAGTGTGACCAAATAATTATATTCAGAATGACAGTACTTCGATTCCCGAGTACATAATGTATGTTTTCTGGCTCCGGAGAACATTATTTTCCTTTATCTTATAAAGATAATGAAAATGATTCTTTAAGGCTGGAAGATAGCAGAGTGGCGGGAAATTAAAATTTTTGGGCAGTGCCACTGCTTCGTAGAACACATAATCGGCTGAATTATTGTTGTTCAGTTGTTTACAATAATGAAAATAATACCTACTATGTAATTGCCGCAAACGAAAAATCGCTGAACAAAAATAGCTCAGTTTAGCTACAAAATGTAGAAAACTGTGAAAAATTTGAATTTCCTGCCACGTTGCTATCGTCCACCCTTAAGGCCCAATAGTAAGCACAACTTTTTTGCAAAAAACTCTTCAGTAAATTCTCAACGCGAGGCTTAACAATTTTTAGGACCTAAGGGTTAGAATCCAGGTCCTAGAACCTACGAATAAATCCTGCACACGTCAAAAGTGGACGTTTTTTCTCTTGTGCGATGGGCCCGTTTTTAGCATAAGAAACACAAAAAACGCATCCAAAAAGAAGATATGATTTTGTTTTTCAATGGCGGCGCTATAGTGTGCCTAGACTACATCAAAATCCTCCCACTAACTTTCGCATTTACAATAGTGGGATAATGCGATGGGATGTCTTACCCAAGATTAAAAGTCTTATGCCCGTTTTCACCAACCACCCCTAATTTTAAAAGACCTTTTAACGAAAATTATCTGCGCCTCTGCAAGTCTAGGGGTCATGGATGAAGGACCATACGAATTCCACTCACAAGCGTTATGAGTTGAGTGTTATGATCCTTCATCCATGCCCCATAGAAATGCAGAGGTGCAAATAACTTTCGTTAAAAGGCCTTTTAAAATTAGGGGTCGTTGGTGAAAACGGGCATTAGGCCCGTAAAATCAATAACAGTTTTAACCAAAAAGGCTAGTTTAAACCCTGTCGATAAATTTTTATACAAAATGCGAGGTTTATGCCCGATTTCACGAACTATACTTAATTTTTAAGAACTTCTTATCTTTAGAAGTTCTTAAAAATTAAGTATAGTTCGTGAAATCGGGCATTAATCTATGGTCTGAGTTTAAACTGTGATTGATATTACGGCACTTACCCAACCAAACAACGCGCGGCGGTGTAAAATACGTTCGGATGGATGCAGACGGCTGGACAGATGGTCAGGGAGACATATCGCGGATGAGGGACCAGGCGCGCTAGCCACGGGTGCGGAGTCTTGTGCTGCAGGATGCGACTGCTGCTCTCACATAGCATCGGGAGCACTGGCACAGATTGAGGGCTTTTCAGCAGAGTTTCGGCAAAATAAACTAGATGGCGCTGCAAAATAAACTAGATGGCGCTGCTGATGGGAAATATTATCCAATATATATATATATCCAATAGGCGTAATATTTAGAATACATTGCGAGCTGCAATTTTTAAGTCGTTTTTTGAAAGAAATAATGCACAGTTTCGATATGGCTTCTTGAGAAAAAAATATAGATAGATAGATAGAAGATAGAAAGACGTTTATTAATAGCCACGGAAATAAGTACAATGATAAAAAAAATAAGACAGGACATGGACACACAATTACTTACAAACTAGGTACAAGCGACATAACTGTCGGAACATCTCCGCAGCTAAAAATAGGAACTGACTCAGCACTTGTTGTAGGTTACCTATGTAAGCCTACAACTACAATATAATTAATCGATGCTGAAAAAACATGCTTAATTATTTAAAAATATGTGCCTAAGGCGCCAGCCAGCTTCTGGGTGGTTGGCGCCTAAGTTAGGTACTTACAGCATTGGACGCGGTTGAACAAGAAGATTGCACAATATACAGGAACGATACCACTGGTATCCATAATTATTATTAGGCCTGTCTTTCAACACATTCAATTAGACGAGAAAAAATATTTCTTGATTCGCGAATATTCTAGTGTCAGAAACTCAGAACTCAGAACAAACGTTGTTCATAGTCATCACTTGATTCTGGCATTTTCCACATTACATCGCTTAAAAATCGTCCCAAAACCACGTCAAAAAACCAAAAACATATGCAGCTTGATTTCGCGCGGCATTCAGTGAAATAGAAAATAGTTATAACTTATTTCGACATTGCGTTATCGTAGATTTATACCTACCTACGGTAATATTTTTATGGATTTATGTTTTCAATGACGTTATGAAAATATCGCTAAGAAACATTCAATTCAAATTATTTATTTTCAAAAATTCTTTTTACAAAAACACTTTAACATTGAGCCCTGCACTAGGTGACCCTGTATCGCAGGCGCTCGGTTACGCTTGTACAAAAGGTATTTCTGTTGAGGCTCTGTTGCTAAATAAGTTAAATTTTAACATAATATTTTCTTAGGTTTGCACGAGCACTATACATAATTTAAACACAGATTTTAACGGATTTAACACTCGTTTTATTAACTTTTTACATTTTCCCAACGTTTCGAGACCTTTACAATCAACAAATGACATACAAGACAGCTGTCACCTCAGTCTACCGCGACCACGAGCCCTGCAAAGGTCTCGAAACGTTGGGAAAATGTAAAAAGTTAATAAAACGAGTGTTAAATCCGTTAAAATCTGTGTTTAAATTATTAAATTTTAACATTAGACATAAGGTTTTACCACTTGGAAATATAATAAAAGATATTGTAGGTATTCGATATTTTATTGTTTAAAATACACAGATATAGCATAATAATATTAAATTATAGTTTACATAATATAAAGAAACTATGTTTTTTACAATCATAAAATTAACATTATTGTGTGGTGCGATTCTGCAGTACCTATGCTAAACATAATGTCTGAAAGATAAAATTACTTTTAATACTTTGTAATAAGGTCTAATTAGAGAAATCAATTCAAATCTCTATATTATTATATATTTTCTTTCGACAAGATAAACAAAAATGAACGCTAGCGCGGTTACTTTACAGTCTACACGTTTGCGCAGCTTTCGGCACGATGCATCGACACTTTTTTATCCCACTATCGGTAGGCGCCATCTTTATTTTCTTTATGTAAAACAAGATGGCGGCGCTATTTAATCGATAGCCAAATAAAATAAATATTTGCGCTGTTTCGCGCTGCCGAGGCTGGTTATGCTAACATTATCTTATGTTAACCAAGCGTAGCTAAATAATGGGTTAGAGCGTCTCTATGGGTTTGTAACTCTACCTACCCCACTCTACGTTAAACAAAAGAGTGAGGTGCATATAGTTTTATCCCCCTTTTGTACTGCCTAACTCATGCTTATGCCACGCTCGCAGGGGCTGGTTTATGTTAACAATTTAACCACAAATAACTATCGGCCGGTTTCTGAATTGAGAAATTCACTAAGCAACGTTCTATCTCTGCAGTTTTCTTGCAAAAGAGCGTGACAGAACGATACGTAAGCATTTACTTAGTAAAATTCTCAATTCAGAAACCGGGCCTATGAGTAATAATAAAGAAAAGCAAACTAAAACCCCAACTAGACGATCTCATATTTATCCGCGTGCAACACGATCTCTTCCGAGTAAGGCACCGGCGATCCGTCGTCGTTCTGCGACACTTGTCGCGCCGCGATTAGCGCGTAGCTTGTCGCGCACGACCATGTTACGGTCAGCGGGAAGAAATCGTTGGGCGTCGCTGGTGTTACCCTGCATGGAAGAAGTTGGAGTTACAACCGAGGTCTGGTCTGGTTTCGTTGTCTGGAAGAGTTCGCTTTTAACGATAAGACCACCTTCCGTCTGTACTCTATACTGAAAACTCTTGTGAATAATTGTTTCCTACACTAAAGTTTCAAGGTAACGTTTGAACTTGAGGGTCCCATGACACCCAGGTCCCAGGTTACATCTCCGGTGGGCGGCATTTTATTTATTTCTAAGTTACGTAAGTTGCGAATTCGTAGTGGCAATACGCTAATTATTACTATTAAGAAAACCATCGTAAGGAAAACCGCGGCTTTGATGGCTACGCATGTGTCATTCCAGTCGACTATGCCGTCTTATCTGAGAGAACATCTCCCTCCAATTTCAGAGATATTCTATAGATATTATAGTGGCCCTTTTATCGATATAGGTCATGAAAAGCCCCACAACGTCCAGCAAACGATCGAGATGTGTGATACCAGTATAATATGTTCTGGGCAAGCCTACTCCATGTAAAGTTTATCACAGGCACTACAGCAGGGGAATGGACCCCCAATCTAGAATGAGCGGAGGCAGTATAAATTCAAACTGTGGGTTTCTATGACTGAAGCGCGCCCGTTTACCTCCGCTTTTACGGGAACGAAGGCAGAGACCCGCCTGCGCCGCACGGCCTCTTGTCCCGTCATAGTAAGCGTGACATCCCTGCGCGTTCTACTGAATTAGTCTACGTTGTTTAAGACGCCATACGTCTCACAACTGGCGCCGCCAATGGAAAAAAAATCATATCTTTTTTTTTGATGCGTTTTTAGCAAAAAACGCTCCTGCGATTCCTCAACGCGAGGCTTAACTATTTTTAGGACCTAAGGTTTGGATTCTAGATCCTAGAACTTAAGAATGCAATCCTGGAATCCAAACATTAGGTCTTAAAAATTGTTAAGCCTCGCGTTGAGGAATCGCAGGAGCGTTTTTTGCTAAAAACGCATCCAAAAAAAAGATATGATTTTTGTTCCATTGGCGGCGCTAGTTGTGAGACGTATTTCACCTTAAGGTGAAAACCTAGGCACAACTAGCGCCGCCAAATGAAAAAAATATATAAACGCGAGGCTTAACTATTTTTAGGACCTAGGGTCTAGATTCCAGATCCTTGAACCTACGAATGTGGAATCTAAACCTTGGGTCCTAAAAATAGTTAAACCTCGCGTTGATACCCTAATGACGAGTTTTTAGCAAAAAAACGCATCCAAAAAGAAGATATGTTTTTTTTCCAGTGGCGGCGCTAGTTGTCCCTAGGTTTGGGCCCTTTTTAAGTAGATTCAGATTCAAATGTTTTATTCAATATGCCATAAATAAATTATTTACATTGAACGTCAAAATATTATCTAAAGCAAAAAAAATATATAAATCAGATACTTATTACTATCTAATACAAAGTATCTAGCTACTTTTTTTTCTCCAGCTTCACTAGCTCTGATCGTTCTTGGAGAAGAAGCATGGTAAAGAAACTCGTGCTTAAAAAAATAATACATTTTGTAATGCAGGTAGGTACTTAAAAAATAACACATTGGTAAGTGTGGTGATCGTGCGCTGAACTGGTTTAGTGCCAGACTTCTTTGTCATTTAGATAATCATCTATTCTGTAATAGGCCTTTTGGCACAGGGTGTGCCTTACACATTTTTTTAATCGGGCCTCTGGTAAACTTAGGATATCTGTTGGAATCTTATTATAGAAGCGTATACAGTAAGTAAGTACATGGCGCGGGGTCTGAGATTATGGGGCAAGTAAAATAAGAAAAATAACTTACGTGAGCTCGAGTGTTCCGCTCTTGTGCTGCGCGTCCACCTGCGGTATACTCCAGAGGAGAGTGCGGCCTTTCTGCGTGTAGTTACCCTCCCATTGGTGAACCACCAGCGAGCTGTTGCCGGGGCTGTGAGAAGGAAAGGATACCGTTTATTTTGTGAAGGCAAAATTTAAATTAAAACTTCTTTATTTTGGCAACAAAGGCCCAACCAAACATATAAATAAAAATATAGACACAGTATAGGTATATTATTTACAAAACACAGACACATTTTATAGCTACACGTCCACCATTACATTAATCGATGAGGACTTGCTCACACATTGATTAATGTAAAGGCAGTCTAGCCTATTGGCTATCATGGCCAGGATAGGATACTGTTGGCGCTGGCTCGTAAATATCAAATACAGGGGCTTAATTACGAGTATCTAACTTTTGAATCTATAACGATCCCTTTCAATGGTATCGGGATGATGATCGTGATTGCGACTTTAAAAGACACAACGAATGAGTCAAAACGCCATACATAATTAAATTATATTGAGTGAACTATTTTGCTATTTTCTTCACTCAATTTGTGTTTTTATCTGTGGCCTTGGCGCGTCATATTTCACACATTCCATTAGATTCCACAGATTAAAAACGTAAAATAACTCAAAATTGTCTTTTTATGAGTGAATAAAATAAAATAAAAAAATATGACCTCTATTTACAGCAACAGAGCTTTCTGGAGCATTAAAAATAATAATACACCATAAGTATTTACAGCATAGGGATGGCGATGAAACATTTTTATGATTTTGTACCTATAATTATTGTTATTTAAAGATAAAGTTTTATGTAATTTTAATTAACAATAAAAAAAAATTATCTTTTTATCTTATCTATCTTTATGATTGCTCATGACCACTCGATCTTTGTAATGTTAGTTGAGACCCCACTGACACATCCAACATTGATGTAAAGGTCCAAGTACACTGTACTCACGGCATAGGAATGGCGATGACGACGTCTGTAAGCACCAGATGTTCCTGCTCCAGTTCGAACTCGATGTTGACGTCGCAAGCGCCGCCAGACGCCTCGGAGGGCCAGCAGTTTACTGTGGGACACAAAACAGCTGTTATACAACGTGTTACAAAAGTACCCAACTCTTTTTACAGGGTAATAGCACTCGGTGATGGGGATCACAACCAAACTTTTAAAGAAAAATGCACAAAATCGAGTCCTGTATCAAATACACTAAACAAATCGAAAATGTTCACATATCAAACCCTAGAATTAGGTGAGACCTATCTAACACAGCCAGTTTTGTGTTGAGATTCATAAACGTTTTGAAGATATTTTGGATGAAAAAAAATAGGCGGTGCACTTTTTTTGAAACCAAATATCTTGCAATCTTTTATGGATATCAACACAAAACTGGCTGTTTTAGATAGCTCTCACCTAATTCGAGGGTTTGATATGTGAAAATTCGATTTTTTTTTTGTGTATTTGATACAGGAATCGATTTTGTGCATTTTTCTTTGCGCGCGGGCTAATTCACTATGCCCAGCGCCTTAAATGGTAGTGCGTAGTTCAAAGGAAAGGGGCGTAGTTCTCATCTTACCAGATAGAGGCGCGAGCTTCGAGTCAGCCGAGGGCGGTGCGAGGCGCCACTTCAGCACTCCCACGTCGCTGTTCAAAGGGAAGGGTCGTTGCGGCTGCTTTAGGGCGATCAGGCCCTGTGCACGGAATGCCTCCTTGTCGACGTTGGGGTGGGTCTGTGGAGAAGCGTTACGTTGAAGCTAGAAACATACTGATCCTTCATACGCTATTTTATCTTATTTATTTGTTTGTTTGTTTATTTATTTATTATGATACATTTTCAAAATGGTACATGATACATTCTAAACTTATACGCACAATATGTTTTGCGTGCTGATGTACATTCCATAATAATTACAGTAGTAAAACACTCAAAGATCCCGATCTTGATTTATTCTCAAATTCCATGAAGGTTTTGGAAAGTAAAGTAAATAAATTAGTAAAGTACGTTACTTGTTAATTGTTGTGTGTTGTTGGGCGATAGGATGAAAGTTTTATAGTACTTTTGATACTGGACGCTATACAAGGTGTTACAAAAGTACCTAACTCTTTTTACAGGGTAATAGCACCCGGTGATAGGGATCACAACCTAAATATTTTTTTTGCTCTATGCCGTTGATTTTTTAATTAATAAAATGTGAACGCTGAGGCGGGAGAAAAGTATTTTTTAAATATTGTTTTCATTGACTTTCACAATGTTTTAACAACTCAAAGCTATGTAAATGCACCTACACGCACAAACATATTTTTAAATTTGAGCTAATAACAAAAACAAAAAAGTTGCGAAAAATTTCCAATTTTGAGGTTATAAAATAAAAATGGTTTTTTTCAACTTTTTTTTACAGTTTTGACATTCTGTTGACCAATAGGTTACACCCTGTAAAAAGAGTTAGGTACTTTTGTAACACGTTGTATAAATAAATCAATTAGCAAGTAAAGGAACTCTTGTATTTATTTTGTTTACTTGTACCGCGTTTTATTCCATAAGGACCACTTGCGTCAATCAGGGTTTTGTGTTTGTATAACCCGTGTCATTAAAGAAAACATTTAGGATGAACTTAAAAACATTCGTCCTCTCGCTCTAATTAATACAATCAAAGCGAGACAACGCTAGTTTTAAAGTTCATCCTAAATGTTTTCTTTAATGACACGGGTTATATTTTTACCTGCAGCTGCATCTGCCTGGTGTCCTTGTTGTCGAGCTGCACACGGATGCGGCCGTATTGCTCGTTGCTGATTCGCAGCGTGAGCAAACCTGAAAAATGGACGAGATTGGAGAAAAGACGCGATTGACATATAACGCTTTTTAGGGAAACGCAAAAATAAAATCTTACTCGAGAAGGTGGTTCCGAGAAATCTTACATGTCCTTTCTTACTAGTGGGGGGGTCAAAAAGACCAATATCGTCCTGAGTAGAACCATCATAGAGGAGATGAGATGAGAGGGGATGTCTTTTCATACATTTGACACGGTTATTGGAGTCGAATGAGGTTTCAAATGTATGAACATCATCTTCTCTCCGCCCACCTCCTGATGGACTATTTACATCCCTTCATGTGTATAACAGTACCATTTTTGTATACCTTCACCGTTAGCGAGTGGTATTGCTACTACAAATTTACAAAACTGTGAAATTGAACAAAGTCGATATATAAAGATAGATATAGAAAGATAGATACATGCCCGCACCGGGAATCGAACCTGTGCGCTCTGGGTAGTTTTTTTTTTTGCTATATACCTGACAGCTCGAAGTTCTGAATGTCGCCGTCCCGGCCGCAAGTCAGGTTCAATCGCTCCTCAAACCTCAGGTGTACACTGGAATAGAATAGCTTTCTTTAGTAACAGCCACACAACAACACAACGGTGACACGGTCTCTCCCTCGGAGCGCAGGCGCGACACGAACGAGTCATGTCTCAGCACACACTGGGATATGTGACAGTGGTACAGTCGACCACACGCTAGGATACCCCTTTTTGTTCGATTGGCGCCCTTATGCCGCGCGCGGTAAGAGCTGCCATGGGGTATCTGTGAATGTGGCCGACCGTACAACTGCAGCAACTCTACGCACCGTTGATATTGAGCCTCCACAGCCCTCCGCCACTTTTTACATTTTGAAGTGCCACTTTAGTTCCTTCTTCACTTTCCTTTTTCATGAATTGAAAAACGACAAAAATAATTTTCCGTGCTTGCCGGCGTGAGACGGTATTCCGTCCAGACATCGTAACAACACAAATAATAAAAAAAACAATAACAATCAGGAAACTTAACAAAACGACAATAACAATGCGATGCGCGACTGTACTTTTGCAGCGAATGCAAACGTGTGCGTGCATACGAACAGTGAGACACACACTGACGCAGAGTGACGCACAAGAATCATGGCGAGCGCGGTGTGTGGGGGGGGGGGGGGGGGGAGTCTGCCGTCCCACCCCTCCTTCATTCAGCTGATACCTGTTTTTTGTTAGTGTGAAGCGAAGCGCGGCAACTTCAGGCCTATCTAGATGTTTGGACCGAGCTGTTGTAGTACTCACTCCTTCTGGTTGGGCGCAGGCTTGGCCACAGCAGAGGCGGCGGCGGTAGCGGGCGCTGCCTGCGGTGACACTGTTTCTCCCTCGGAGCGCAGACGCGACACGAACGAGTCAGTGTCGGCTCCGCGAGAGCCAAGTTTCATGGCCGAGCGGCCCGTCGTCGGGCGTCTGGGGATGAACAATATTGTGTACAGCACAAAGGTCTGGGGATGAACAATATTGTGTAAAGCACACCAGAGTTCACCGGACCTAGCTATGATATACGAGCTAAATACAAACAAAATGCTTAGAGGGCACTCGCTGAAGTTGAACCAGCAACCCCAGAAAACACTTCTTGCCAAAAGTTTAGTGAATGCGTGGAATAAACTACCTGAGGCAGTAATCAGTGCCCCCTCGGTGAACTCTTTTAAAAAAAGAGTTGTTAAACATTTAAAAAGTGCACTAAAGTGATAAGCACGCATCAGCTTTAAGAGGGTGCTAGAGCACCATTTTCCCATACAAACGTAATTCCGGTTTAATTTCTAAACTACAGGCTGGATTTTGCTGAAACTTGGTTTATATCAGTAGAGGACCAATACGAAGGTTTGGAAATAGTTTTTATGATAAGAAAAATAGCCTGAAATAAATTAGAGCGATGCGTTTTTCGCGCCGAAAAAGGGATTACTTTCAGCTGATATTTACTTACATTACACAGACACTGTCTATTGGAGTCTAACTACCTTGGGGACATCAATATTGTGTTGTACTTGTCAGAAAAAAATAATTGAAATACCTAATAAAATGTAGAAATGGCAGCTGAACTACGAAAAAATTTGGGAAAATAGATCTATTACATTACAACTTCAACTAGTTACTCGCGAAAGGACACGAACACACGTACACTCATACAGCCGCATTGCCTCTCACTTTTCCCGCGCTCCGTCTCGCTATGGGTGAAACAGCTATAGAAAACAGCGTTTCACGCGCTTGGCCGTCACTGAGTTCCCACGGTCCTGAAGGGGACTCTTAAGCTGCCAATTTATTAATAAATAATAACAAAAATCTAGGCAAGTGGCCATGGTTTTAGTAATTCTACAACGTAGCGCAATATCGACAATTTGGAGCCAGTTGTGCGTGCAACAATTCAAAATACCGTGATCAAACTGCATATCGCAGCCGCCATTTTGAATCCTCCTTCAAGATGGCGTCCTGATGATGTCACACTCATTGTTCTCTGGCCGTCGTGGTTAAAAACTAAACAACAAACTATATCTTGCTTCCTCGTTGCTTGCAGTGGAGACTTGTTATTGGCCTGCTGCCGTATTATTTTTATGCTAAACCTCTGTATGGGCTGTAAGTTTAAAAAAAAAAAAAGGTACCGTCACACTTACTGTTCTCTGGCCGGCGTGGTGGGCACTTTCTCGGCGATCGGCTCCGCATTGGCCGAGCTCATAGACGAGCTGCCGAAACCGCCGCTGCTGCCTGTAAGTTACAAGGGATTATAATTAAAGTAAAGTAAAAAAAGATTTATTTAAAAAAGGACACAGGTTTACAAGTTGCACATAACAGAGATACACATTAAAAGAAGGTAGAATTAAAATTTAAATAACAAGTTCAATGGCCAAAATAAGTCAGTATAATAAGCATGAAGTCCAAAATATGGTCTGGCTTCTGGTTTTTAGGTCCCAGAGGTCAATATTATCGATATTTATGGTTGCATAAAATAAATAAATCATCCCTCAACCAGGATCTTCTCGTATCACCTATAGAGATATGACTTGACTTAAATTCTGTTATCCCTTAGGAGGAACATAGCCCTCGAAGAAGTTTTCTCCACTTGGGACAATCTTACGCAGTTGGTTCGAGGTTGTTCCAGTCCAGGCCGACCTTCCGCGCCTCACTGGTGGGCTGGTGGCTGATCTATAGATATGGTCGGTCACATTATTCTAAGGGTGGTATTCTAGTAGAGTTCAGACTGTCGATAAAACAGTGCATGTTTTGATATGAAGGGAGGTATATTCAAATAAAAACATGCACTGTTTTCTCGACAGTCGACACTACTAAACTCTACTTAGACTAAGTTTAAACAGAGTTTAAGTAGCGTTCTAGTTTGAACTGAGTTTAAGTAGCGTTATAGAATACCACCCTTAAAGTTGGTTACTCACCAAAAGACATCTGGGAGCGAGGCCCGCCACGCCTGCCTGCCTCCAGCCGTTCCTTCTGGAGTTCCTTGGCGCGCTCGCGCATACGGTTGGCCGCCTCGCGTTCTTGCGTCTGGAGATGGTGCAAAGAGGTTAATTACTGCGTTCTTGGACTAGAAATACGGAATGATCTGCGCCTCTATTATGTCAAAATTCCACTCAACCTCCGAGCGTCAAAACACTCGAAAATAGCCCTTATTGAAATTAACAATATATTTTACGACATTTAAAAACCGTTATTTTTACGGTGGATATTTTAGATAATACAGGGGCTGTCGCCCGCGCGCTTGGCCAGTTGATACGGTTGGTACGGTTGGCCGCCTCGCGTTCTTGCGTCTAGAAATATGGACCTAGGAGGTTAATAACTGCGATCTTTGACTAGAAATACGGAATGATCTGGCCGCCTCGCGTTCTTGCGTCTGGAAATATAACCTAGGGGGTTAATTACTGTGATCTCGGACTAGAAATACGGATTACTGCGTTCTTGGTCTAGAAATACGGAATTATCTGTCGTTCGCGCATACGATTGGCCGCCTCGCGTTCTTGCGTCTGGAAATATAAACTAGGGGGTAAATTACTGCGTTCTTGGACAAGAAATACGGAATGGTCTGTCGTTAACGGATACGGTTGGCCGCCTCGCTTTCTTGCGTCTGGAAATATAACCTAGGGGACTAGAGGGTTAATTACTGCGTTCTTGGACTAGAAATACGGAATTATCTCTCTATTGGGTTGTGTTGGGTTTCTATGATGTGGTCACAGGATGTATATATTTTTTTAATTCAGTTTTTATCATGCGATCGGCTTCTTGAGACATTAGCAGATCTATTCTTCAGTCGTTTTTTCAGTAGTTGTAGCGTGTGAACCGCGGTTTTCTTTTAAAAATCCTCCTCTTCTTTATTTATGGACTATGTTTGTAATTAAGAAGAAACGCGGGAAGCCGCTGCTCCATACAAAAAGGAAGACCGGTTTCCTCCCTGGATATTTTAGAAAAAATATGTTTATGCCATTCAATTTATATACCTCTGCTTCTGAGGTACATATAAATTGAAGCCACAGAATAGAATATAATAGTACACACGACAGCACGTCGACACTTACATGCTAACACTCTACTCGGTTAAGTTACGGGCGACTTTAGAACAAAAGTGTACACACTGACGTGCTGTGGTGTGTACAAGTACTAGACGTAAATCATCTCACCTGTCGCACAGCTTGATAGATCTTCTCTTCATGCGAGTCCATCTCCACAAATGAACGAACCTGAGAAAAAATATTTTGAATAATAAAATCCTCCATTAGATAATTCTTCCATCCAGCTTCCTTGGCTCAGGCCACATTACTGCTTTGCGAGGTAGCATACACAAAATCTGCGTATATTTTAACAGTAATTTTTTTTACCAATATCTGAATAAGAAAGTGATGAGGCCCGACCCTTTTTTTTTCCACATTAATTAAAAGTTCTACCCACTAGTGCGTCTTTACCTGAGCCAGGTTGACACTCTCCCGGTATCCCAGGGCCACGATCTCATCGAAAGCAAACAGCAGGTTGAAGGCTTGGTTCAACACCTCCGGCTCCGTGAGCTGCGTGCAGTATTCGGGGACCTGCAACGGGTAACAGGAGCTTTGTAGATATTGCAAGCAATCTGATATGCATTTAAACGTGCAAGGGTTTTGGTAGATAAATAAAAAGATACCGCCACAAATAAAAAAATCTATGAATGATTGATCGTAGATAAAAGATGAATAAAAAAAAGGTTTTGCTAGATACTAAGAAATTTGTACCAGGATTGAGATTTTTGGTATGAACACTTTTTGCAAATTGAGGGTGACGTTTCAGACTTGCATTTTTCTCAAGCTCATTGATACTCGTCTTATGGACAATGGGGCGCCATCTAGTGTTACACTTATCTACGCCACCCAATGCGTTCATCTTTGCAGACGAAATGCTCATTGGAATTTTTTATTTTGCCATTACATTTAACCACTTTTTATGCCTATAAATAAGTAGTTGAGGTATCCTCACCACTCTGCTGAAGAGGCGCAGTGTCTCCAGATCCTCGAGGATGTTGCTGGCCTTGGTGGTGATCAGCAGCATATACAGCTTGTCCAGCGGCTGGTACACATACCTGCAACATACGGTTCATAAAGGTAAGCGTCGGCAAGAGGTTGCCGCGACCCAGCAGTCGCCGCACTGCTTTATAGGGATTTGTATGACACACCGTCCGACGCAGGCGGCTGAGCGGCACAGCCTGGGGGAGTCACGTTCGGCGGCAGCGGTCGGTCGCGGCGGCCGGGCCGCGGCAGCGTCTTGCCGAATGCTACTTTAACAACTACTGTGCCAATATTATTGATTGAATCATTATTAAAAACCATTTTATGCCCTAGCCTGAAAAAATTTTGAGATCACTGGTCACTTAGGATATACCCATGTAATACATAGTAATATAATAATGGACTTCCACCTCAAGAGGGGATAAGATCGGTTGGCAGACCACCAGCCAGATGGTCCGACAATATAACCCAAGTAGCCGGAAAACAGTGGTTGCGTCTGGCACAGGATTGTGAGAGGTGGGGTGAGCATGAAGAGGCCTTTACTCAGCATTGTGTGTTAACAGGCTGATGATGATGATTAATAATGGAGGATGTGTGGAGTTTTGTGGTTTGTTTGTAGTAGATGGCAATAATGCAATGCGAATACTACCTGACAGACTCAGTCTCAACGAAGGTGTGCTGCCGGCCAGCCGTCATGAGCTTGGGGAAGGCTGCAAGGAGCCCCTCGATGCGCGCCTTCGTCATTTCGACGAATTGACGCGACACCAGAG
Source organism: Zelleria hepariella (assembly GCA_949319315.1). Lineage (NCBI taxonomy): Eukaryota > Metazoa > Arthropoda > Insecta > Lepidoptera > Yponomeutidae > Zelleria > Zelleria hepariella. Next base: position 19,203,142 of record OX439380.1, read on the forward strand.
CTGAAAACATGAAAATAGGCACCAAGTTAGACACTTGGAAATACTGGCCAAATTCAATTGAAACTTAGTTTATAGTGGAGGTGACATACCTTTCCCTGATTTCGTACATACTGTAGCTGCTATGAGCACCTGAAAGTTGGAAAAGGCTGAGTTTTTATCGAGTTTTATCGCTGTTTAGAATCGTAAACACGGGCCGCCTAAAAGATCGTAAAATACGCGTCAGTAGGTCAAAGACACTGGAATTTCTTACGCTTAGTAGCGGATAAAGTTCTAATCGTATTATATAAAGGTGTTTACCATCGTAATTCACTGGATAAATCAAATTTTCATGAAAAATCTGAAATTCACAGAAATTTGACAACACACGACAGATGACGTGTAGTTTGTTTTTTTTTATTCAGGCGTGCCAACTTTGTAACGTCATACCAAACTTTTTTTATTCGTGTTTCCGTTCATTATACCACAGACCCAACGTCACTTGACACTCTCCGTACAAAACCAGCAATGGACTATCACCAAAAAACCGGTAAATACAGTTTGTCTTGACAAAAAAAAAAGGTTGACGACAGCTGCAACGGTGAGAAAAAATTGACATTTGTCATCTTTTGTCAATGCACATTTTCGTAAATCCATTTCCCGATTGATTTCTAACATAATTACTCGCATTTACATAGAAAATTCGGCGCATTATTCAAGATTGTATCTAACCTCACAGGCCGATGGAGCTAATTAACTGAATACGTGGTGGAATTCTATGGAAAATCCTCGTTTACTAGCGACTACAGCTATTCATTGTAAGTACACATTTCGTTCACATAAATTGTATTTTTATTCTATAAATTACTACCGACAGACTCTCAACGAGGCACACTCATGTATGCCATAACGTCATTATTAACTTGGAAAGGTCGACCTATTGATTTGCATACAATACCGACTTATTTTTTATCCTCCTATCTATACACTAGGAAGCCTATTTAAGTTTTAATGTCATTCGCAGATTAGTAGCTAAAACCGGGTAATTATAATTTTATAACATGATGTCTGAATGTTGGTTCAGGAAAACTTTAATTTGTGCTACATTGTTGTGCGTGTGCTAGTTTAGTTTTGTTTTATACAATAATAATGGACCGATCTTCTCTCATTGATGACGATGATGAAGTCTCTAAGGTACCTTGTTTGCTAGTTATAATTTTAGTTTGATGTTTCCCATGTTTTAACCCTCAATTTACCTTAAAAATCTAACAATTTACCTTATGGAGTCACGATTAGTAATCACTGCAACGCTGACGCATGTCCTTTTTGCCCCTCGTCCGGTAAACCACGTTAGGAAGGTACCGAGAAAACCAAAATGGGATATTTAATGTTTTGTTTGATATTCCAAGTGGAGTCCCTGGGACCTAACAGATAAATTTAGCGTTAATCCAACAACCACAATATCAGGAAGTCAATCAGGGTTTACCTGATCCAAAATAAAAAATATTGAAATTAGTTTCTCAATATTGTCTAAAGATAAGATTAACCCAATAACGGACTTTCGAACAAAAAACTTTGCGTACCGAATCGCGTCATCTAGGGTTAGCCAGTAAACTCCGATTTAACATCATTGTATGGAAATGTCAAATTAACTCAGAGTTATTTTTTTAATTGGCTAACCCTGACTGACACAAGTCCGCCTTATATTTTGAATTTCTATCTAATAAACTACTCTACAAAAAATAAAGTGCTTTTCCACCCCCACCAAGCTTGTTGGACCTTCACAAAACACATCTACAGCCTTCCTTTCATATCTCAATTTTTACTGTGCATTTAAAATCTTTTTATTTATTCAAAATCCATGCAAGTCAGACAGGAAGAATGCATTCTAAGCCTTGAGTTTACGTTCAGTTATTAAAACAAAAGACCAACAAAGACATTGATTTCCCCCAGTTTGGACAGCAGCCAACGTAAAGTTTTATTACGCACATACACTCCGCTAAGAGTTGTGACTGAATTGCTTAAAACTTTTATTCTTTATCTTACTTTTAGTTCACTTTATTATACAGTGTTGACTACAACTAGAAGGTAATCAATATTAGATTAGGCTAATAAATGCTAAGCAACTTTCTTCTTCTTTGCGTGCTGTCTCCTGTTGGAGGATGGTGATCAGTTTGGCTATCTGGTCCTTCAAAGCTGCTAAACAAAACAATGAGCCGGTACCATACACACTGAAACTTTACCGAACTATAATACAATTCTCCATCATACTCTTCTCAAATCCTTACCAAACTAAATCACAGAGCAGTTTCGTTTTTATTTCTTGACTAGTTTAACTACTCGTATAAACATAAAATAAAATAATCCCGTATCCAAAAGAAAACAGTGGACCTTCACTCAAATGAACCGTTTAAGTTCAAGAGCCTGGTACCCGTCCACTAGCGCCGCCGACAATAAAAAAAATGGTATCTTCTTTTTTGATGCGTTTTTTTGCTATAAACGAGCCGTTAAATGACCATTTCTAGGCTTAACTGTTTTTAAGACCTCAGTCCCCGTAGCATGACTTTTATCGAGGCGGATTTATCCAACATAAAAAATGGCGGTTTATCGGCACTTTTGACGTATAAAGTGGGTTATATATCGTCGAGAGCGTTATATAACCCACTATAGACGTCAAAAATGCTGATAAACCGCCATTTTGTTGGATAAATCCGCCTCGGTAAAAGTCATGCTCCCCCCGCAGGTCTCGATTCCAGATCCTAAGAATAAATCTTGCCGCCGCCGACAAAACGGCCACTTTTGGCGGCGGCGGGATTTATTCGTAGGTTCATTGCCAGCGCTATTGTGCCTTGCCCAACACCCTAACGGACGTCCATGACAGTCCACAGCGGTGAAGTATGGTAAACTATGCGGAGATGTGACGTCTGGCGACCGCTCGACGGGCCCGACCGGCAGCCGCTGGTCGCATCGCCAACGCTAGCGCAGGACGATTCCTGCCACACACACAACTATGTAAGCCTTGAGACATTTGGCACTACAGAGAAAACATATCCGCTGTTCCAAACATTTGGTGCAGTACTGAGTATACCTTATGTATGGAACAGCTGATATTTTTTTCGCTCCATTTTCTTTGCCACCGAGTACAAGTTGTTTGTAGTGTAGTGATCAGTATACAGTCTACTTCCGCTATCGAATTCGATTGCACCCTGTTGTAGTACATTGATTTTGAAAACTTCTGTACTGGTTTTTTTTTTTGTTCTGGAAGCGGGAAATGGTTTGTTTGACTGTAAACAAGACAGCACGTCGACCCTTATACGCACAACAAGCACTCTAATCGGTTATTTGAAAAGCGATTTTAAAACAAAAGCTCTGACGTGCTGTCGTGTACTGATTTAAAACAAATCTGGCACTTGAAAATGCGCCAAAATATCTTGGTTTCCCATTTATAGTCATAATAGTCGACATAGGGAACCAAGATTTCTTTTCGCGCAATTTCAAGTGTCAGAAAAAAAATGTGCAGAATCGCGAATTTTCTAAGTATATCAGGTATTATGCTCCACCTGTACCTATTAGTAGTATTTACTTGCATAATCCTTTTTTTCTTTCGTAATGAAACATCCTGCTTCCCGTAACAAAGCCAGAATGGATAGTGATGAGTTGATGACTATTAGCACCAGATTTACTCTTTGCACCGTTTTGTAGTTAGAAGTTGGAAAACAAAGTTGTAGTAAATAGTTACAGTACAGTTTTTATATTAAGTAATCTTTTTTCTTTGTAGTGATAAGCGTTTTTTTATTTTTTATTTTATCTATCGAATTGAACCTTTTTCTTTCTTTATCTGCACTAAATCCTCGATTTTTGTATGCGACACCTGTTTCTTAGACTGATTATGAAGAGTCAAAACCTACAGGGTTTAGAAGTTCAAAAAATGTTTTTTGTTAGAGGGCATTGAAGAAAAAAAAGTTCGTTCTAAACGATCTGTCTCCACAACAGATCGTTCAGTTAGAACAAACTTTTTTGTCGTAAGTTTTGTGAACCCCAATTTTGATCACAAAATCCACCAGTGTAAAAATATTCGATCCAGATAAAAAAAGTGGACTACTAAAAATGGGCCCTGTATAAAAAAAATAGTTACAAAATTTATTATAACATCCACATTACACAAAGTGTCGAGTTCTTAAGAGGGCGTTAGAGCACCATTTTCCCATACAAACTTAGTTCCGGTTTAATTTCTAAACTACAGGCTGGATTTTTCTAAAACTTGGTTTATATCAGTAGATGACCAATATGGAGGTTTGCAAATAGTTTAAAAAAAAAATAGCCTGAAAGAAATTTGAGCGACGCGTTTTTCGCGCCGAAAAAGGGGTTACTTTCAGCTGTTATTTACTTACATTATTACACTGTCTATTGGAGTCTAACTACCTTGGGAACATCAATAATGTGGTGTACTTGTCAGAAAAAAAAAGATTTTTGAAATACCTAATGAAATGTAGAAATGGCAGCTGAACTATGAAACATTTTGGGAAAATAGATCTATTACATTACAACTACAACTAGATACTCGCGAAAGGACACGAACACACATAGACTCATACAGCCGCATTGCCTCTCACTTTTCCCGCGCCCCGGGAAAAACAGCTATAGAAAACAGTGTTTCACGCGCTTGGCCGTCACTAAGTTACCACGGTCCTGAAGAGCCCCCTTAAAGCATTTTTTAAGGATGTGGTATTTCCACAAATATATTTGAAAAATTACGTCACTGAGACATAACACTGTTATGTGAGTTGTGACTCAATAATAAAATAAAAAAACCGACTTCACTGGTGAAAAGGTACGCTTCACTGGTGTTATTTAAGCTATTGCACTGATTCCGAGTGATCTGCTGCTGTCCGTTGAGGAGTTCCGTACTCCATCTCCGAAGTTCTTCATCAGATCTTCACCATTTTTTGTGTGACCACACGGGAAGTATAGGTAGCCTTTCGAACAAAAAAAAAACATCCAAATCTGTCCACCTAGAAAAAAGTTCTGAGGCAACAAACATAATAACTAGTGGTTCGCCCCAAACTACGAACTCGCGACCCCATATCTCAGCAACCCCTCGACCGATTTGGCTCATGTTCGAACTTAAAAATTCTCCTTGCCTCATTTACCCGCCGACTAAATTTACTCAAGTTATCGTCGAACGAACATTCATACATCAAACGCCGGATTGTTCAATTATACTCGGAGAACTTCTCTCGCTTCATACCGCTTCGGACAAAACGACCATTATCGCGAGAGCAAACAGTCGCCATTGCAGGTTCATTGCTACAGCGATAACGCTCTTCGAAGATTAACATGGATTACACGCAGCCCGGTGCCCTGAGTGATAGGATGCTATAGCATGTCTAGTTAGATGGAAAGATATTTTAAGGTATTTATAGCCACGGAGATACCTACAATGTGGGTACCTGTGTGGGAATATAGTCACAATGTCGCATGTTAATCTGTTTGTAAGTGATAACTAAGATCTAAGACACAGATCTTGTACTAGTGGTTCGCCCCGAACTATGAACTCGCGACCCCATATCTCAGCAACCCCTCGACCGATTTGGCTCATGTTCGAACTTAAAAATTCTCTTTGCCTTATTTACCTGCCTACCAAATTTCATGACGATCCGACTAAACTGACTCAAGTTATCGTCGAACGAACATTCATACATACATACATACAAACGCCGGATTGTTCCAGTAGACTCGGAGAACTTCGCTCGCTCGTTCAATTAATAATACAAAATTATCAAAAAAAAGGTGCCGACTTCCAATACCGTCTTTACCATAAGGGCACACGGGGCCCGTTCCCGGGGTCCCCAGCTTCAGGGGGCCCCGAAGGACCGAAAATTTCTGTCACATTTATTTTGATCACAAAACATTTTTGTCGGGCACAGTGACAGTGAGCAGTGATAAAATAAGCCAACGACATTGTTTAATTTGACAGAAAACGTGGCATTGTAATGTAGAAAATATGTAAAATATGTACCTTTTTTTACTTTAGATAATATTTTGACGTTCAATGTAAATAATTTATTTATTGCAGATTGAATAAAAACAATCGAAGCAGTGGTACTGCCCAAAAAACTTGTCGTAGACCAGAACACATAATCGGCTGAATTATTGTTGTTCTGTTGTTTACAATAATGAAAAGAATACGGTTTTATTCTCGCGAACGAAAAATCGCTGAACAAAAATAGTTCAGTTTAGCTACAAACTGTAAAAGTCTGTGAAAATTTTGAATTTCCCGCCACCTTGCTATCGTATACCCTTAAGTATCGTTCTGTCACGTTCTATTGTGAGACATCTGCAGAGACAGAACGATACTTTACGTATTTGCTTAGTAAATTTCTCAATTCAGAAATCGGCATTCAGCTAAAATGCGGAAGGGCATTAGGGAAACAAATCTAATTATTAGAACGATACTTAGAAACTCAGGGAAAAACCACGAGATATCCTTGAATTTAATAATTTGCTACTATATCAAGGACGGTCGTACATACACGTGCAGTGCGAGTGTAATAAGAGTAATAAGTGATTAATTTAACATCTTACTTTATAGTTTTTCGCCAATCGGAGTATAATTTCCTTTTCAATTCACACAAGCAGCCGCGATAAGAGTAGTTAATGAATTTAGAGCTTTTAAAAACGGTTTAAAAGAAATCACCAATTTGTTGAACGTAGTAGGTACTGTCGGCCACCCGCTAGGATACCCCTTTTTGTTCGATTGGCGCCCTTATGCCACGCGTGGTAAGAGCTGCCATGGGGTATCTATGATTGTGGCCGACCGTACATAAATGAAAATATTATTTTGTGCCTTTATGTAGTTTTTGTGATCAATCGGGCAGAGGTACTAAAAAAATACCTTAGGATAGAATATAAGTTAAATTTTATGTGGGATACTAGGGCCCGCTTTCTGAATTGAGAATTTCACTAACCAAATGCTTATGTATCGTTCTGTCACATTCTCTTGTATGACATCTGCAGAGACAGGTATGGTTAGTGAAATTCTCAATTCAGAAACCAGGCCTTTGTATACTAGGTACCAGCATTGATCTCCTACATCGTCAATAAGTATTACAAAACAAACAAAGACAGGAAAAACAGCAGTATAATGTTATCTTAAAAATACTACTATAAATACTTAAAAGTCTTGTAATCATTGTAGAGTAGTATTTGAACCCAGCAATGTCTCACGTCTGGTGGTCTATTTATCCTACGAATTGAGTTTATGCATCAGTGTCACCAAAGTCACTTCGTTCAGTATTACGTGGGACAAAATATGTGCCTTCCAGAAGTATAACTCAGTTACGGCAGATGCCATCTTCCCTACTCAGCTCAAATCCACTTGCGGGTTAGAGCGTATACATGGGTTCATAACTCTAGCTATCACGCTCTATGTCAAACAAAAGAGTGAGGTGAGCTGCATATAGTTATAAACTTATAACCCCCTTATGTACTGCCTAACCCAGCCTTATGCTTCGCTTGTTGACCTCAGACCGCCAGAACTCAGACTTTATAAATCGTCACAAATATAAGTGAGTACATAGTGTCAAACGACGCGGGGTCTCAAGTCTCTTCTTTCGTGGCGCGTATTGTAGGAATGTTGTCCGATGGCCACTTATTTAGTCAATCGTATGAGGCAGTGGCTTGACTACCTGGTGTCATTGTTCATAGGCCTCTGTAGTAGTATTATTTCTTAGTAACTGCAGAGTCGAACTTCTAATATGCGCTATCTTGTGAGCGTAGCGTGTGTCGCGTGCTAAGGACACTCTTGTAAATGCTCCAATCAAAGTCGGACGTGTTTAGGCCGTTTACATGACGCTATTGTGTTCTGCGACTGTTTTGTGTTCATTTGGACCTCTTTTGGCCACCAAAAAGTGGCATCAGACGCCGCTATAACCCTCTAGGAAGGAGCGGAACAAAACAAATATATATTATTTTGCTTACTAATTAACTCTGTGAACCTCTTTTAACTCATGCATTCAACACTATCATGTTTTGTTATTTACGCCAATGTGCCTGTAATGTCGTGTCAAATGTCCAGGTTGTGATTATGCGGGGCCAGTGTTGTGTTTTCGTGTGAAAGAGTGGTTGTGTGGTGTGTTATGTGAAATGCGTTCGAAAGTGACTGTTCATTAGTGAAATCCGGAACCGGGTTTTGTGTGGAGGAACAATGAAAAAGAAAATCTACATCACGCAGGAGAAAAAGGTAGTGAATAAAAAAATCTTTTAACGAATTTAAAATATCCATCGTAGATATTTTCTTACTAAAACAAGTGTATTCATCCGATTGCGATGAAACTTCGGTGAGTTGTGATTACGCCGAGAAAGTTTTCTAAAAAGAAAACCCGAACAAAATCGCTCCCATAAAAAAAAATGTCAGAGTATCTTATCAACAGGTGCATGTGCATCTTTACATCCGATGAAAGCTTCACAAATATCATCATAAAATTAAAATAAAATTGGTGCTTTTTCTTAGACCCTTCTTATTATAGGAAGCACCTATGCTTATTTATCAACTTAGAATCGTGTCTTTCTATATTTCGCAGGTTTATAATAAAATCAGGTTTTTGATCCAAAACCTAGGATTTTGATCAAGATCCGGATGATGACAAAATATTGAATCGCCAAACTGAATCGCCCCTTCAACCATCTAGTGCAGATGCCATTGGACGCTGTATAAAATAATATAAAATAAAAGTCCTATGAAGTATGAGGCATTATACCCTCAACGCAAAAATCGCCAACCCGCATTGAGCAGAGCACGCGTGGTGATTAAGCTCGAACTACATCTTACTTACTTTTAAAAGTCCTAAGTTGTTTTAGCTTTCTTCATTTACCAATCTACTAAGAACACGTGAAATTATTGTAAACGAGCCCCATATTTTCCCACATGAAACAAATTACGTATATGTATAGTCCCAATACCAAGGACTGCCAGTTACCTGCTAGCCAAGCCAAGGCGAAGGCGGTGGTCTGTGCATAAGTAATTTGAGTCTCAAACCGCGTGTGTCGCTTCACACGCGACGTTCACTCGGCTACTCGCTAGGATACCCCTTGTTGTTCGATTGACGCACTTATGCCGTGCTTCATAAGAGCTACCATGAGTCGTCCTAGCGTGTCTCTTCCGTTCTGTAGCTAACCTGTAAAGGTGTAGAAGTCCTATTAGTAGCAAAGGCGAATAACAAATGAGTCTGTAGCGACCCCTGTCGGGCGCACAGGAAACTGCTACATACTCGAGCTGTCAATCGCTGCTCGCTACAATCCTGCATCGCGCCAGCAAAATATCTTTCGTAGCTGAGTATACAGGGTGGCCCAAACATAGACGTCAAGGGAGAAAATCTAGATAGCTGACACCGAGGGCTACCCGAATCACCCCCATGTATGTTCAGCCATTTTTTGTCGTTTAGAAGTTATGAGGCTTTTAAGGTTTTTTTGAAAAAAATTACCTAGCATTCGATTTTATTTTGTAACTTTTTTTTCTTTCGTCTTTTCAGCACATTTTTTTATTCTTTAGAGTCTCAGATAAATTATCTATCACCAAAAAAATTATGATCAGCTATGGACTTTTAAAAGATACCGCAATTATGATCCAAAGTCCAAAAATTTTGTTTTCGTGAAAACATCACTGAAATAGTTATTATGGGGAAAAAAATAAGTAGAGGTCTGAAGGACTTTTTATTGATTTCAAAAACTTTCACAAAGTCTTATTCTTCAGAATAAGACAAAAAACCTGTCACTTTATGGGACTTTTATTTAGGTAATTTGCGATCAAAGTCGAAAAACTGGAGTTAGAAGAAATTTTATTTCAATCGATTTTCATTTATTTTGGTCGATTCGGACAAAAAACATTGCGGATCGGCTTAAAATCATCTGTCAGTAGGATCTGCATTAGAAATTCACGAAAAAATAAAAAAATAAAGTCATTAAATTTTCAGACTTTTTTAATTTTTTTTCTTTAAATTTATTTTTTCTTCATGTTTTGTAAGTAAATTCGATAATAAAATTATTTAAAATTCAAATAATGAAAAAAAAAGAAAAATATTTTATGGTATTTTTTTTATTTTTTTCGTGAATTTCCTATGCAGACCGTGCTGACAGGCAATATTAAGCCTACCTGCAATGTTTTTTGTCCGAATCAACCAAAATAAATGAAAATCGATTGGAATAAAATTTCTTCCAACTCCAGTTTTTCGACTTTGATCGCAAATTACTTGAATAAAAGTCCTATAAAGTGACAGGTTTTTTGTATTATTCTAAAGAATAAGACTTTGGGAAAGTTTTTGAAATCAATAAAAAGTCCTTCAGACCTCTACTTATTTTTTTCCCCATACTAACTATTTCAGTGATGATTTCACGAAAACAACATTTTTGGACTTTGGATCAAAATTGCGGTATCTTCTAAAAGTCCATAGCTGATCATTATTTTTTTGGTGATAGATAATTTATCTGAGACTCTAAAGAATAACAAAATGTGCTGAAAAGACGAAAGAAAAAAAAGTTATAAAATAAAATCGAATGCTAGGTAATTTTTTTCAAAAAAACCTTAAAAGCCTCATAACTTCTAAACGACAAAAAATGGCTGAACATACATGGGGGTGATTCGGGTAGCCCTCGGTGTCAGCTATCTAGATTTTCTCGCTTGACGTCTATGTTTGGGCCACCCTGTATATAGAACGTCCAACTATGTTCAGTTGGACCCGGCCGGTCCCCAAGCACAACATCTGCTTGGTGGGAAATTTCCCTTTATAGTTGAGGAGCACGATCACCCGCTCCTCCTAAAAGTCTAAAGGCTGATTTACAACCTGTATAGATTCATTTCATTATCGGGTCGGCACAGACTTGGCCTCGAATTCGGCCTTTTTAAGGTTCTATTCTAATACATAAAAATATAATTACAATATTTTCGAAAAGTACCTAAAATGTCATGCTAACACCACTGTAGCTCTTTTCAATACGCTAAAGAAGAGCTAGTGGTTCGCCACTAGCTCTTCTTCGAACTGTGAACTCGCGAGTGTAACTTTTTCTAACACCATTCGCGCGTATAAATATAATGTATTGTATTACTTCTGTCGCTTCGCTTGCTCGTTCAAATATTCCGGACCTTCCACAACTTTTTGTTTTGTGTCCAATCGCTTTCCTACCAACACGCCGTTTGCATGTAAATGTCTCAATTACCTCTCTCGGTACTCTTGGTGCTATTTTTCCATATTGACAAAGACTAGTATGCCATTATTTTGAGGATTTTTTTATACATTGCATGTTCGTCTTTTTGACTTGCTTTTTAGGGTTCCGTGCTCGAAGGGTGCCTTTCTTGTCAGATTAAGTGACATTAGTGAGATTTTCAATTGCAATAAATAATTAAAAATAAAATAAAATATATTTATTTCAGGTTTCATGGACCCATATAGACATTACATTAAAAATATATATCCTTAGTATTAAAATAGCCTTGTAGATTTTAATTACAAACTAGGAATACTTTGTGAAATAATAAGAAAGATATTTGCGAATTTTTAGAGAATTTATTTCATAAACTCTGTTGAAAACTTAAAAAAAAACAGCTAAGTGCGAGTTGGACTCGCGCACTGAGGGTTCCGTATCTTTGTATGTATTTATTTGGAAGAAAAAAAAACCGGGCAACTGCGATCGATATAATCAGACGGACAACAAAGTGACCCCATTAGGTTCCGTTTTTTCCTTTTGAGATACGGAACCCTAAAAACGAACAGGCTCGCTCGATATCCTTTGATATTTTTGATAACTAACTGATTAATGAATAAGGCTTAACAAGGGCCATTTGGACGTCTAGGTCAAATGTTGCTTAAGTCGGGTCGTTAGCTTGGCTGTTTGTTAGCTAGTTCAACGTCTTCTTAATTGGTATTTGACCCTTACGGTTAAATAGGCCTTGAACGCAGTAACGCAAAAGGTTGTTTGCGCTTCAAGCATCAGGGACCATTTAGGTAGGAAGGTAATCATATAAGGTAGAGGCTATCCCACCATCACTAGGGGTGTCAGAGTTTTTAGGCCGCCCAAAGGCGGAAAGCACAATACAGCCAACGGGCCTCTAACATGGCTTAAGGCGCTGGGCATAGTGAATTGGCCCGCGCGCAAAGAAAAATGCACAAAATCGATTCCTGTATCAAATACACTAAAAAACATCGAAAATGTTCACATATCAAACCCTAGAATTAGTTGAGACCTATCTAACACAGCCAGTTTCATTTTGATATCCATAACAGATTGCAAGATATTTTGCTTGAAAAAAAGTGCGCCGCCTATTTTTTTTCAAGCAAAATATCTTCAAAACGTTTATGTATGTCAACACGAAACTGGCTGTTTTAGATAGGTCTCACCTTATTCTAGGGTTTGTTATGTGAACATGTTAAATTTTTTTAAGTGTATTTGATACAGGAATCGATTTTGTGCATTTTTCTTTGCGCGCGGGCGATTCACTATGCACGGCGCCTTAACGATTGTTATTTATTGATCAAAAATTACCGAGGCCAGAGCTTGAAAGTGACTTCCGATTGAGTGATATATGGAGAGTTCCTTACATATTATCTAAATTATCAAACGGAAAAAATCTAAATAAATTGCTGTATACAACATGTAGTTTCACAGGTTATACAATAGTAAAGTTGTAAGTTGTTCAATGACGTTTTGATTGCGAAAATGTTGGTTCTATTTGACTTCATTCGTATCTACGTTTTGTATTTTCTTTCCGAGGTGCGCTGACAGTGACAGGCATATGTATGAATCGTATCAGCTCAGTCATGCTTTGCCACGCGAAAATCCACCAAGACCAATTGTTTTGAATAAACAACAAAATAAATGCTAGACGAGTCTCAAGGGGAAGCCAGCTAAATATATGTAGATAGTTTGCATGAATAATAAGTATTTAGAATTATTGCTTGCTTACTGTTTGTATTTTCCTTTTAAATCTTTAGTGGTAATCAGAAATACAAAATATTAATTTTACGCCTTCATACTTATTTCCAATTTACTCTTTTGTTGGGACTCCCTTTTAACGACACTTCCCTCTCCAGACTACCTTTTTTTTATGGGTATGATTTAAGCTATCATCAATTTATTATGTTTTGAATGTTTTAAATAATAAGGTTTGTCCGCAAAATAATAGATCTGTCATCAAAGTGAAGTCGCCAAACAATATAAAAACAATTTTATAATAAATCACATATAATCATCGGGATATTTTATCAAGTATCAAATAAATAGGTTTGTACTTATTTTAATAGGTTTGTCCTAATAACTGTATAATCAAATTAAGGAAAAACGGTCATCAACAAAATGAAATATGTAACTTAAAAAAATCATAAAGATCCAGAAAAATAATGTTTTTGTATCTATGAATTTAACTACTATCTTACATTAGGTTGTATACTGGTTGTACACACGACAGCACGTCAGACAGTACATTTTTGTTGCAAAGTCACCAGTAACGTAAGTGAATAGAGTGCACGCGTGTAAGGGTCGACGTGCTGTCGTGTGTACCTATTGTTGTACCGGCACTTTCTCCACTAGTGATTTCTCAACGAGCTATGATAACATTATTGGAGGCGTTGCATCATCTTCACCACAACTTGATGCCATGATAATATAAAAAAAACTATTGGGAAATCAATTAAAACCAAAAACCCTAACGCAACCGAGTAGAGTGCTAGCGTGTAAAGGTCGACGAACTGTCGTGTGTACGACCCATCGCTGCGCATGATTGGTAAATTTTCATAGCGCGCCAATTTGGCTCCGCCCCTTTGATCATTTTTTAATAAAATTTATGAACTGAACTATTAAATTGGTAACGAATAGTATTATTTGGAGAATTGAACGAAATAATTTGTAACTACTGTACTGATGACAAAATGACAAATAAAAACAAGTCGCAATCTGCGGACGATAATCAATTTATTTGATGACAGATCTACTATTCTGAATACGGAGCTGTTATTTTGGGAATAAACCTATTATTCTGAGAACAATGTTTTTATTCAATGGATGCACTACAATTATATAGATAATCCATCTCTTTTTCTGCGAACAAATTGACATTAATTTGGTAATTTATACCTGGCGACACTTTTTATTTTTCTGAGAATGAAAATATTTCGTGGTGACAGATCTATTAATTTGATGATACAAGTTGATGACAAATATAAACTTTGATGACACAAAATATAGTTCCCTTTTTTTATTATAGTGGCCCTTTTTACCGACAGCTTAGGTCATGAAAAGGGCACACTAAGTCCAACAAACGATCGAAACCGAGTGCCGGGACCTATGTGCGGTAGGTCTTGCCGCCTTAGCTTGTGCTTCGGTACTCTGCGAGTGGCTCGTGGATGCATGTTTCCACTTTCCACTACCTTCTGTCCAGGAAGGTGCCGGAGCAGCGAGTCTGCTCACAACTCGCAATTCGTAAAACTGCTAACGGTTCAATCCCCGCTCGGGACACCCGTTAAGCAGGCTACTTGCTCTCCTGGCAAGCACCGGAGCTGTAAGGCTCGCTCACTTCCCGATTCGCTATTGCTCGTCTGCCCTTGACTAGCAGCAGGGTTCCTGGAGAAGTGATCCAGCTATCATCTCTACTTATTTGTCGGAACAAGTCCCGGAAATGCGTCACCATGTACTAAACCAAGTGCATTGTTCGGCTATAAGGGACTTTCAAACCCCCGCATCTGACCACCTCGGGGCCCTTCGCCTTAGACCGGTGAAATCAGATACTAGTTGCGCGCGGAGAAGGACGCACAGACACGTCATAAGACATACTGAGCAGACGGACATGTCCTTCCCCTGCAACTAACCAACGAGCCACCACGAGTCCATCCTCAATGTAAAGGCCACCGACGAATCGGTGCGGGCCGCCCTTACCCCGTGGTACCCAGCTCCGAACAAGCCGGACCCGTAGTTCCTGCTATAACCTTAACTACCTGGGTTTGGTAGAGAAGGGTGTCAGATCGTTAGCCGCCATCAGCACGCTTGTGCCGACTTTGCGTTTCCAGGGTGCATCGCGAGGAGATCATCTGACATGGCATCCCTTTTAACGACAGTTGTATATTTTCTCCCCAGTCGTGCGGTCTATGCTCCATGTTCCCTTCGTGCATGTCGCTGCTATCGAGGCGGCAGGACGCGCCGCCGCGGCCCGGGCAGGCCGCAGTCATCCTCAATGTTTACGACATGTATTGGACCAACTGGTGAGTCACAGCGACATATATTAGACCAACTGGTGAGTCATAGCGACATGTATTGGACCAACTGGTGAGTCAGCGACATGTATTGGACCAACTGGTGAGTCATAGCGACATGTATTAGACCAACTGGTGAGTCATAACGACATACTGGGTGTTAAAAGACCGCCAACAAAGCGGGAAACCACATATTGTCCTCATCATAAGGAACATTTTTGCCCAAGGAACTATGCCTGGGAAATCAACGGTTTCCGAGATAATGAGGTTCAAAGTCGGACTTTTCAAAACTTTTTTTTTGAAGAAATGTATTCAGTGCCTAGTTCTTAACATACCTCCCCAAGAGGCCATATCAAAATTATGAATATTTCTTTGAAAAAACGACGTTAAAATTGCAACCCGCAATGTATTCTAAACATCGGCACTTTAAGCTTAAGTAACATAAACTTATACATACGCTTGCGCAATATGGCTTCTGTGCGGTACACATCCATCGCGTGATAAAATATTTTTCAAAATTATAACCTAAAAAACCAAAATCATTTCCCAGCAATAATTTATCGAAAAAGTACTTTGTTTTGGTGTCTAGTATGCGTACCTTTCGGGTCTGTTGGCGGTCTTTTAACACCTTGTATATTAGACCAACTGGTGAGTCATAGCGACATGTATTGGACCAACTGGTGAGTCACAGGCAGCACCGCAGCAGGCCTTCCAATGTGTATGGTACGACACATATTGAACCAACTGGAGAGTCATATCAATGAGTACGACATTTGTATTGGACCAACTGGAGAGTTATATCAATGTGTACGACATTTGTATTGGACCAACTGGCGAGTCATATCGACATATCGCTTCTGTATGATTGCCTCAAACCATAGTGCATTATTTTGAGTTTCCCGAAATAAATATTTTTTCAATTTCAATGGGCCGTTTTCACGGCTATCAAATTTAGTTTTTTCTGAAGATATTATTAATCTGTGTAAGCGAAATTTGACAGCCACACCCCGGTTCTTGTATGGCCAAGCCTATGAGCGCCATCTACCAAGGGCTTTGATGAAAACGGGCCATTGTTACGTTCTATACCCGGGAAGTGTAATAAAACGTAATATTTAGATAAATTTAGATATATTTATTTCGTATAATATAAACTTAGTAACTTTTAGCAATTTCACGAATAAGGTTTAGATTAAGTAATTTAGGTTTATGTAAGGTAGTAGTTAGTTCTATCAACCTTCTGATATAATAATATCAATTATGAAACTTAGTAGCTTTTAGTAATTTATATAATAAGGCTTAGAATAAGTAATTAAGTTTGATGTAAGGTAGTAGTTAGTTCTATCAACCTTCTGATATAATGAAATCAATTGAATAAAATCAAATATCACAACGTGACAGCATTTCAAAACCGTCCCTCGTTCGTTGCGGCAGGTACACGGCGGGCGCGGGGCTCGGCGTGTTTCACAGCGGCGTGGAGGTGCACGGGGGCGAGTGGGCGTACGGCGGTCATCCCTACGCCTTCACCGGCGTGTTCGAGATAGCGCCGAGGGACCATCGCGAGCTGGGCGAGCAGTTCCGCTTCAGGTAACAAATACTAGATGGCGCTGTTCTTGTACCACTTACTAAGGCCTTTGCATCTACGTAATTAGATGATTTATTATACAGCGTCCAGTGGTACCTTCACTCACACTAGATGGGTGAAGAGACCGCTCGGCGCTGCAGTGCCTGGGACATTGTTTTAGATGGAGTAGGCTTGCCCAGCACCTATACCATCCTGACAGCTTAGTCGGCCTAGCCCACAGGAAAGACAAGTCAATATAACCCGTGCCATTAAAGAAACGATTTATAAATGGCGGACACTCTCGCGCCCTCTCGCTTTAATCATATCTCCGTCTATACTCACACGTAACGTTAGCAAAGTTATTTTAGGCAGTCCTGATTAGTCACCTACGCTTGGCTAATAAAACACGCCAAAATACGTTCACCTCCTATAGATTTTTTAATGTTTGTCGAGTTATTTCAATATTTTCGTTTACTTTTAGTGTTGTTATTTGTTGAGGTTTGTATTATTTACTACGTTTTAATATTTTTGATCTTATTTTCATAAAGATTGTTGTTTAATCACAAACCCAACGTAGAACAATTACGTAATCAATAAAGAAAGCATCGTAAAACAATATTTCCTAACCAAAAATGTAAGAAAGTTTTAGGTATGAACCGAAATCGTATTTTCGTAACCTCTTTTTCAGACCTTACCATAGGTACCCGCCGCCATTTTCATATCGTTTCTCTATTGGCACGGCTTATACGTGTGGAGCCAACTAAGCCGCGGGTTTCATCACGATGGGCGAGCAGTTCCGCTTCAGGTAACACAGGTTTTACACAGTTACAACTAGATGGCACTGTTCGTGTTCTGTAGATGGCGCTCTGTGTCTTGCCTATGCATCCAAAAAGTAAGAAATTGAAACAACATCTTTAGGGTAGGTACACTAAATATTTAGATGGTGATGGTACCACTCTAGGTTAAACTTATATTAATTATACAGGGTGTTAAAAGACCGCCAACAAAGCGGGAAACCACGGATTCTCCTCATCATAAGGAACATTTTTGCCCAAGGAACTATGCCTGGGAAATCAACGGTTTCCGAGATAATGAGGTTCAAAGTCGGACTTTTCAAAACTTTTTTTTTGCAGAAATGTATTCAGTATCTAATTCTTAACATACTTTCTCAAGAAGCCATATCAAAATTATGAATATTTCTTACAAAAAACGACATTAAAATTACATTCCGCAATGTATTTTAAACATCGGCACTTCGAGCTTAAGTAAAATAAACTTATACCTACGCTTTCGCAATATGACTTCTGTGCGTTACACGTCCATTGCGTGATAAAATATTTTTCAAAATTATAACCTAAAAAACCAAAATCATTTCCCAGCAATGATTTATCGAAAAAGTACTTTGTTTTGGTGTCGAGTATGCGTGGCTTTCGGGTCTGTTGGCGGTCTTTTAACACCCTGTATGTGTAGACTAGTTGTGCCCGCGACTTCGTATGCGTTTTTACACATTTGACATTTAATTTAAATTCGACTGTGGAGGAAAACTCAAAAGGAAGGTTTTTTTTAACCCCCGACCAACAAAGAGGGGTGTCATAAGTTTGATAGCTTTGTGTGTGTGTCTGTTTATGTGTTTATGAGGGTGTGCCTGTCTGTGTGTCTGTCTGTGTGTGTGTGTGTGTGCCCTAATCTAAACAATACATTTATGATAAAATATGTTTTGTTTAGATTAGGTATCGCCCGTGTAAGATACCAGGAAGCTTAGCATAAGAATTGCCTGGGAAGTATGGGGGTTTACATGTATCTCCCTCGACGTAGAGTGGGATGGATAAAGTTATAAGCCCATAGATAAGGTCTTACCCATTCTCATGCTAAGCCAGCAAGCAAAGCATAAGGTTGGGTTAGAGCGTATCTACCGCAAATAACTCTGTCTATCCCGCTCTACGGCAAACAAAATATATATTTTTTAATATCAAGTTGGGCTCAGTAGAGTAAATATTTAAAAAGGCACAAAAAAAAATTTCAACCTCGCGTGGGTTCAAACCCAGAACATTTCGACCGCGACGCAACAGTACTACATTTCTAACATCGATAAACTTTGTCCGACCTCCACCGAAAACCACTCACAATTCCCTCCAGCAAGCATCATAAGGCTGGATTAGAGCGTATCTATGGCTCTGTCCATCCCGCTCTACGTCAAACAAAAGAGTGAGATACCTATTGTTTTAAACCCATAGATACGCTCTAACCCGGCCTTATGCTACGCTTATAGAACTAACATTTACCGCCAAAATAAAATAAAAACAAATGCCGATTTTTAATTTACAATATGCGCCCCAAATGCCAAAAGTCGTAGCGTGCTATTATACAGAGTGTTAAAAGACCGCCAACAAAGCGGAAGACCACGTATACGTACGTATACGTTTAGTCCTCATCATAACGAACATTTTTGCCCAAGGAACTATGCTTGGGAAATCAACGGTTTCCGAGATAATAAGTTGAACTTTTAATTTTTTTTTTCAGAAATGTGTTCAGTGTCACGTTTTTAACATACCTTCTTAAGAAGCCATATCAAAATTATGGATATTTCTTACCAAAAATTAAGTTAAAATTGCAACCCGCAATGCCTAAGTTACTCCCAGAAACGTGAGTTACGACCATGTTAAGTTTGGTTGAAAACTATTCAGCGGTGTTCGCGTTTATCGTGTTCATACAGACAGACAGACAGACATAAACCGTTTTTTTTGCATTTTTGGATTTAGTATAGTTTACTTAGTAACCCCTGCTAGTTTTTTTCTAAAAATATTCAATGTACAGAATTGACTTCGCTAGAGTTTTATTATAAGTATAGATAGATAAGTAACTTGGTGCCAAGGCCTGGTCGCTCCAAACTGCGCTTTCCATGGGCTCGCGCTAAAATGTTACAAATGCAAGCTTGTAAACAATAAGAAACGCAAAATAAATAAAAAGTAGGTAACGAGCTATTCAAAAATTCGTAGAGCATAAGTTGTTGGAAATCACATTTAAAAGTTGACGTGTTTCAGTCATTCATCCCTGTATATTCAAGAGGGCTCTTCTGTTAGAGGCACAAACTCGATGTAGGAAGATTCGAAAATATCCAAACGCGGCGTCTACTCTTGCGCCAGTCGCTCGTCAACCGGAAGTGTCAAAATATCATGGCCAACTTCCATCCGTTCTTGTCTATGCTCATAGGAAAGTGCAAATCGGTGTTCGTCGATACATCGGCTAACACTTGTTATGTAACATATGGTTGGTGTTTGTTTGTTTCAGACAAAGCGTGCACATAGGCTACACGGACTTTACCGCGGAGGAGGTGCGGCGGCTTGTGGCGGAGCTAGGCAAACAGTTCCGCGGTGACCGGTCAGTTTTGTTACAAATGTTTACGCTACGAGCCCGTAATTTGACACATTGTCGCACGCTTAATAAAATAGTGACGAATTAGGATATACGTCAATCATGAGTCACGTGTAGAAGTAGGCTTTTAGTGACATACAGGGTGTCCCGTAATTTAACGTCAAGCGGGAACTGGGTGAAAGGGCAGGTCTTAACGGCACTACGAAAAATAATGAAAAAAAACCTGGTCGCTTCGTTCAGAAATTATAGGCATTTTTTGAAAATATTGAGGTACTGTAGTCGCATATTTTCTAATTTTGCAGTATTTTTTTTTTCACATTATCCTTATTAGCATTATTAGCTCACAAATAGCAAAATTAATTCCTTCCATAAGTTTTTACTGTGTCTGTTGCAGGTACCACCTTATGAACAACAACTGCAACCATTTTACCTCAGCATTCTGTCAGGTGAGTTATTTCAATTATTTATCGGTCGAGTAAATATTATATAACAAGTCAATAATAGAGTCCCGACGCCGAGCAGAGAGAATTTCGTACATTGACCTTTTATTACGCGTTTCTGTCACTCCCGCGTATATTGCTATCTCGCTCGGCCATTGCATCTGTACGAGCGAGGCGGCAAATTACACGGATAAAAAACCTCGATTTTGTAGATTTTCTTCAGGTTGTCCTTTTCGCTCCGTATTTGCGCGTGCGAGACAGCGACAGATTTTTCTGTACTGCTATCAATCTTAATAACGAGTTACTAGTAAGTACGGTCGACCACAGTCACAGATACCCCATGGCAGCTCTTACCGCGCGCGGCATAAGGGCGCCAATCGGACAAAAAGGGGTATCCTAGCGTGTGGCCGCGACTGTAACTAACCCGATTAACATTGTAACTAACATTGTTTTGTTCCGCTGGTATTTATCCCTGTTGTGACCTTTCCCACGGACACGAGACGTTCTAATTGGACGTTATTATGTATTGCACACTTATTGTTAAGTATGTTGTTGAGGAATCAATGATGTGTAGCAAGAGGCTCAGTTTTAATATTACCACCAACCAGGGGCCTTAGCCTGTAACGCATTGGTGCCAAATGGGCTCCCAGTTGACGGGTTCAATTGCAATTTATTAATTCTGTCGGTCCTTTTAATGGTTTTGCAATACAGCAAAGAATATTCTGATTCTAATTCTAGAGGATTAGTTCTCTGGTTGTGGGAGAAAAACGAGGAAACCCCGGTTTTGTGCTTCTGCTGGGACGCCATCGACACGACATTGCGTTACAGGATAAGGCCCCAGGTTATGACGAGGCTTTGATTTTTACCAGCCATCACGAACCATTTTGTGAGTCAACTGCTTATTCTACAATTGTGTAATTTTAGTATACTTTAAAATCATCCTTTCTCGGTAAGCGTACGTTCCCAAAAACGCGATTTTTGATTATTTTCGCTCGATAGATTTTTTTCATTGAAATCAGTGCATTTTTTCGTATATTAAGTAACTCTTTATTGTACAAAAGAAATAATTTTACATAATATTAGTTCAAGAGTTGTAGAATAAAAGTAAAAATGGTGGTCTTATCGTTAAAAGCGATTTCTTCCCGACAACCTTTGGATGGACAGGACTGAGAGCGAAAACACAGTAGCAGCAGATGCAGAATAAAAATAATATGATAGGATAAAATATGACAACAGTTAAATAAAAAATAATAGTTCTTATACTTACATAGTTTATTAGAAGATACATCCGAGTATGTTATCAATTTTAAATCGAGAATCAAGAGCGAAAATCGTGTATAAAAAAGTGTTTGTTGTGTTACAGGCGCTGTGCTCTCGTGACATCCCGTCGTGGGTGAATCGGCTCGCATACGTCAGCTCCTGCGTCCCCTTCCTGCAACGCTGTCTGCCGAAGTATGTACCTATATACTTACTAACAACTTACTTATTCTCAGCACACATAAGTGGATCATGACCACCGCAACCAAGAAACCATATCTTCCTACCCTGCGCTGCTTTTTCCTGATGGCTCCAATCTACAATAAACTCAAATATTTTTGTTCAGTATTCAATAAATAAATTATACAAGGTGTTTTTTTGTAAAGTGACACCCGACTCAGGGGTGATTATTTCGATAATGAAACAAAAAACAATATTAAAAAATAATAATACCTATGTCAGTGAAAATACCCAGAAGTCATTAAATTGTGGCCTCCTTACTATAATACTAACGCTTGCGGCCGCACTCGCATTATTCTAGCGCCAGATCTCGCGCGCGCTTTGAGAAGGCCGGTGTGTCCCCACGTCGCGGTTATTATAGAACAAATTGAACAACGTAATTCGGAACCCAAAGTTTTTTGTTCGAAAGTCCGTTATTGGCTTAATCTTATCTTTAGACAATATTGAGAAACTAATTTAAATATTTTTTATTTTGGTCCAGTAATTTTGTTTATATGCGCTAAAATGTTTTGTTCCTATGACCGCCAACAGTATGCAGATCGTCGCGTGACGTCATAAAACCGTATCTTTGAAACGATGTAAAATCCAAACTACTGAAACTAAATAAAAAAAATTGAAATTAGTTTCTCAATATTGTCTAAAGATAAGATTAAGCCAATAACGGACTTTCGAACAAAAAACTTTGGGTTCCGAATTGGTCAATAAAAAAAAATATAAAAAATAAAACGTATATTTAGTTTCAAGCGTTACTAAAACTATCTTCCCTGAGTCGGGTGTCACTAACCAAAACAACACCCTGTAGTTATTGGTTAGGCCCGATTAACCCCTGAGTCGGGTGTCACTAACCAAAACAACACCTTGTATATGCAGGCAGGAGGGCATGTTTCGTACTTATGAGGAGATAACTATCGGATTTTAGGCAGCTATTTTAAGACCCCAAATTTTCAATTGATGATTCTTATTAAATTAAAACAACACCCTGTATTTTTCACTGCATTCCACATTTAACCAGTTTGTATCTTCTTGTGAAGGCTTCTAATTGACTCTCTGTTTCTAAACTTTATATCTACAATGTATTTCTAAAGCTTGTTAGCCTTCCAAAAATTAATAAATAATTAACTACATAGCTACAACATGTTAACCCTTCACCCTACAGGGAGTGGCTGACGCCGGCGGCGCTCCAGCACTCTCTGGCGGCGCACTCGCGCTCCTCCTCGCCCATGACGCCGCAATAGCAGTGTGAGTACCTCTGCAGTGTTCACTCTTCACCTTAACCCTTGGTGCGAGTAAGGCATAGATCTGTGTTCACCCATGGACCTCGCTCTGTTGTGAAGACACAGATCTGTGTGATCAAATCCTATGGAAAAAAAACCATATCTTCTTTTTGGATGCGTTTTTTGTTAAAAACTCTTCAGTAAATTCTCAACGCGAGGCTTATTTTTAGGTCCTAAGGTTTAGATCCTAAAACCTACGAATAGAGCACCATTTTCCCATACAAACGTAGTTCCGGTTTAATTTCTAAACTACAGGCTGGATTTTGCTGAAACTTTGTTTATATCAGTAGATGACCAATATGGAGGTTTGCAAATAGTTTTTATAATAAAAAAAATTGCCTCAAAGAAATTAGAGCGAAGTGTTTTTCGCGCCGAAAAAGGGGTTACTTTCAGCTGTTATTTACTTACATTATTACACTGTCTATTGGAGTCGAACTACCTTGGGAACATCAATATGTATTGTACTTATCAGAAAAAAAAAAAGATTTTTGAAATAGCTAATAAAATGTAGAAATGGCAGCGGGACTAGGAAAAATTTTGGGAAAATAGATCTATTACTTATAACTACAACTACATACTCGCGAAAGGACACGTAGACTCATACAGCCGCATTGCCTCTCACTTTTCCCGCGCCCCGTCTCGCTCTGGGTGAAACAGCTATAGAAAACAGTGTTTCACGCGCTCGCCGAGTTCCCACGGTCCTGAAAGAGTCTCTTAAGGTTGGACGATAGCAACGTGGCGGCAAATAAAAAAATTCCAGCTTTTTTTTTAAGCTAAACTGAACTATTTTGTTTAGCGATTTTTTGTTCAAGGCAATAAAATTGTATTATTTGCATTATTGTAAACAACAGAACCACATTAATTCTGCCGATTATGTGTTCTGGTCATCGACAAGTTTTTTGGGCAGTGCCACAGCCTTCTGATAAAGAAGGCTGTGGCAGTGCCATTGCTTTGTCGACCACGAAACAAAATTACGAATTCGAATTTCAAACTTATTTCCTCTATCCACCATTGTAGAACATACGTGTAAAGGTACCTAATTGCTAAAGTTAACCCCTTATATTCACAGGTGGGGCACGCCGCCGCCCGCGCGGCTGAAACGTGTTGTGCGAACTAAACCTAGATCTAATTATTGCATAGTTAAGGATAAATAGGCTATTACAACTACGCATAAACCTTGGCGCATTGTCAAATCAACTCTCTAAATACAGCGTTACGCACCGATGGTGTAACCGGGGGGCGTAGATTGTCTAAATATTGTGGGGTTTCTATAAAGATGTAGATTCAAAAGTTCTCCATAGATAATTCACAGAGGAAGAGAAATGTTTGCGTAATAATTTTACTTACACTGTGAACATGTTCAGCGCCATCTATCGAGGAGTTTCAAAGTTGGTTTAGAAAATGGTAATAATGGTTAAAAGTTTCTGATGTTCCCTAACACTTAGATCCTCGAAAGACCTTATCAATCTAAATGGAAAGAAGAAAGAAAGAAAGCAAATACATTTAATGGACTCGTGGATGTGTTAAATACGTAGTTATAAAAAGGTCCGTCCTTTGTTCGAGATAAAATACCCAGTTATTTCTACATTATTATAAGATACCTAATTAAAATGTACCTACTTATGAACTACCTACTTCCATCTGTTAAACTTAAACGTTATGTATTTAGGATCCACTTAAGAAATCTGTAATTATTTATCAAAATTTATTTGACAAGTTATATGCGCCGTCACAGCAACTCAAATGGCGTGAAAAATAGTGTTGTTTGTCAGTTTCTACTTATTTTTTTGCGCGACCTAATATGAACGTACAATCTTAAATCTTTAAAATAATATTTAATAAATAAAGTAATTTTAACGCAATGTGCTTGAATCGAATGTTTAAAAAATAAATAGTTTGACAATGCGCCAACAACAAAAAACGTTAAAAATCTATTTTACATTGTAAGAATCGGAAATTAACCAAATTGTATTCTGGTGGCCCCTTCACAATATTTAGAGTCGCGAGATCTAACTTTACCAAAAGTTCAATAAGAAAAATCCACAAATCGGTGGAGTGGAGTGCATGAATAATACTTTAACGTGGCAACACTGTCACCAACCTTTGGGATTAATTAGGAATAACGTTGGAATAAAAGTGACTCACTCCGCTTTCATTTGTAAAATTGTAACCCACCAGAACTCTCGACTCTAAACTTTGAGCCACTCTATACTTATGTGCCACTGTTACTCTATGTTTCTAGTTCAGAAGTAAAATATACTTTGTTTTAATTAGATAGGTTTCAAAATTAGGGAAATTAATGTTCAAAAATCTGTTTTGTGAAAAATGGTGAAGAAAACTCGTTAGTTTTTCAGACGGCGCTGTGAGCGACCGCATCAAATGTTGACAGTTGATTGGCTATCTAAACAGCTTTCTGATTGATCCCCTTCAACCTATGCATAACTTCGTAGTTGTGATTGGCTGATCGTACCGATCTCTCTTCAGATTGATCGTTGAAACTTTCTCAGTTTTCTTCGCCGCGGTAGTGTTAGAAAAATCTACTGTTTTTAAGATTTATTTGTAAGTTCATATTACCTATAATTTTTAGATCTCTTCTATCAATTGGCTTCTCCATAAAATCATAGATGTTTCTGATTCGAAAACCATTTCGAGGAATAGGCTTCTGGAGCTATTTGCAGTAATCGAAAAAATTTATAAGCATGTAGTTATTTTTTTATATGCAAAACTATGTATGACCTTCATTTCATTTGACCTTCATCATATTGTCTCTGCTGGACGGTAGTGACGTAGTTGCTTTTGCCGGAGAAATATCATAGTGTTACCAACTTTAGAGAAAATTCCTGAAATACTCAAATAAATAAATGCGGTTCCGATATTGATTCGAAAGTGCAACCAACTTTGTTTCTTTTAAAATGCTGCGCAATCACAAAACTGCTTCCGTCACAAAACTGCTTTCGTCACTCACTCGGCAACCAGACACTTAACTCCGAAAAACAGCGGAAAATCGGTTTGCGGCTGTGTGAGTTATGATCAGTGGTTTATTTTTCTTAGTTTCTTGTAATAAAATGTCTGAGAGTGCTCTAGTCTTGGTATAGCCGATTTTCGGCGCAGATTATAAGATTACAGTTTGCCGGCAGACTTTTGGTAATTTGCACTGTGCTAATGCTGGCAACTCCGATAATCTGTCATCTACTTTTGACAGATAAGTTTGAGTAATGCCCTATCCACATTCACGCGCTAACCTTCGCGAAAAGTGTTTACACCCCGCTCCTTGCGTCGGTTTTCTATACAAACAAACAAAAGAAACTCCGCCCAAGCGTGCGCGGAGGTGTGTGGCGTGATTGTGGACCAGCCATAACATTTTGTGGTTTTTGTTGTTGTTTGTTTTGTTTAAAGTTTCCGATTTCCGTCTTGTTTGTTAAGTTAACGTTTACTGATTGTGGCACCGATCCTGACCTATAACCCATCCATCCCTTGTGACTCCCGCTCAGCTGGATACTGTAAACTCCCATCAAATGTGACTCCCACTTTCATAACTGGACACTGATGATAATAACTCGCCACTGGATCCTAGTTAGACTTGCGTTGCTTGGACCTACTGTCAAGAAGATGGCCTGTACACCTGCGGCTCGATAACTTTGTCAACAAAGCAGACTCCCGCAATCTGCCTAATGTGGAAATAATTATGATCCTGGAATACATAACAGCCACAATATTGCTGAAATTAGAGGGGCTAAGGCATTGATGTAAGTATCTTGTCACCATGCTGGTTCACATTAATCAACATTGTATCAAGCTTGAATACAGCAACATAAAAATCTGTCACACCTTTTCGAGTTTAGACGCTAAAACAGAAAATGATTCATATAGTGTAGAACTGTTCAGTTTAGGCCAGAGTGGCTCAAAGTTCAGTTTATGCCAGAGAAATAATATTTTTTGCTGATGGAGACTTAAAAATAAGTTTAAATCATCCATAACATTCTTACGTTATCATTAGTAATTTTATTTATTTAGCAAAGTTATTTTACAGGATATCTCGTGATTCATACGTTGATTCTGCTATGGGATATGTCTGCATTGTGAGGGCCTAAGTAGTGCCAGAGCATAGATTAGGAAACAAGCTGTACAATGTTTTAGCAAAAGTTCAAGAGACTGAAGAAATCATTACTGAAGCGGCTTGTACTTTATTTTTGTAAACATTATATTTCCTGCTATCTTTTCTCTGTATGTATACCTAACTACAAAACTTTTTTTTAGGGGGCTGCCTGCAAACATTCACTGCTACTTCTATTCTGGCTGGTAAAGATACAGAAAAGCATCAACTACATCAGCCCAGTGTTATTGGATAAGGCCTACATTGAGCTTTTGTGTAGCGAGCCCATCTTGAAATAAATAAGAAAATCCTTAAATACTGGGTAAACTATAAGAAAGAGATTATACAAGAATCAGAGAAAGCAATGTATTTTTGGAAGTGTTTTATTTACCCTAAAAAAAATTGTAAGTGCAAAGGAATAAAAAATTCAAATTTCCTGGCTCTGTAATAACTCGCCACTGGATCCTAGTTAGATTGCGTTGCTTGGACCGACTGTCTAGAAGATGGCCTGTACACCTGCGGCTCGATCCACCATTTTTACTTTGCACTGCGTAGAGCACTCAACATGCATAGGTGCCATCAAATTTCCTTTTTTTTAGGTTCGCCTATCTTGGGGCTTGCAAAGCAGCTTTGT
Source organism: Zelleria hepariella (assembly GCA_949319315.1). Lineage (NCBI taxonomy): Eukaryota > Metazoa > Arthropoda > Insecta > Lepidoptera > Yponomeutidae > Zelleria > Zelleria hepariella. The sequence goes on from OX439380.1 coordinate 19,231,222, forward strand.
GCATGTAGGTGCCTTACTGAACATCTCGTATGTAGTTTCTTTTTCATTTTCAATATTTTCCTTATTAGTTTGAGATTGAATCTTGCGCTGGTTTTCATTTTTGGTTGTTGGTTCATCAGCTTCCATTGTTGGTAATTTTTCAAATCTGTTTCAAGCTGCAATTAAAAGAAAGTAGATGAATATCATGTAGAATCAACACTGACAGGGACTTTATTAAACATTAGATAGTTTGAAGTAACCATATGCAGGCCCTGTAAAGGGGAAGGCAATGGCTAAAAGCTTACTTACATTGAGATCTTCGCAACAAAACATTATCTTCGATTTTTTATAGTCAGTGTTGGCTAGGATACACCATTCGTACTTCAGTGGTTCATAAGTATATCCGCCGAATACTTTGTCCGGAGTTGATTGCTCATTATTTGGGCACACCGGAACAAAGCATTGTAATCCTTTGGATCTGCCAGTGCCAGGGTCCATCGTGAAAGCAAATATCGATCTGCCAGTGCCAGGGTCCATCGTGAAAGCAAATATTGGAGGTACGTGTAAAGCCAAGGTCAAGAAGTGAAGAGGTTTCGGTGTCTGGTTACGTGTGAAGCCAAGTTCAAGATATGCAGAGATTTTGTTCGGTGTCCGGGTTAAAGCAAGGTTAATTAGGTACGTGTTTAAAGTCGATCAATCAGTTGAAATAGAACGCCAGAAAATGACGAAAACAAAACAAAACAATGAACCACAGATAAGACTTGACAGTTGTCATTTTGACCACAGATTAGCACTTGACCATAGACAATTGGTTTTTTATGACGTCACATCCGGAGAAAGTTTAAAATTTAATTAAAAATATAAATAAAAGGCTTAGAATTTTTTCCTCCAAAATGCATTCTTAAAATGTTCTATTTAATCTAATAGAGCTTTAAAAACAAGTACTTATTTTTTCTCGACCTACCGAATTGGAATTAAAAAAAAAGTTCTTTACATAGAATAATATGGATTGAAACTCTTAACTTTGCATTTAGTCAACAGTTTAGGTAAACCAAAGATAAACTTCGTGTCATACATTTTAGTCTCTAAACGTGCGAAACTATTCCAACTAAATATTAATATAGTTGATCCTAAATTTGTGCTATACCCATGGTGTCTTTGCCCTAAATAGGCCAAGGCCAATATTAGTTATTCAACGTTTTAGAAACCAAAGGTTTTTGCCATAAGGGTCACTTTATAATTATTTTCCTAGCTAACATGACAATAATATTTACTTTCAACTTTTATCATACAATGTTATTGGCATTTTAGTGCGTAGTTTAATTTCATTCTGGTATATTCGTAAATTGATTGTAGTAGGTATAATTTTGGGCATTGAGGATCCCGCCCTATCGACGTTCGAACCAACTTTTAGGTAGTGGGTGTGTTTGACGAAGTAAGCGGGAGAAAAAGATAATTATGTTGTCATGTGGTATGCCTATATCCCTGAAATAAACGCACTTTAGTACGGTGTCAAAAGTACGTTTTTAGTATAATATACATTTTTTTGTGTGTGATATAATCTTAAAGAACAGATCAATATTTTTCTATTGATTGCATTTCAGACTAAAATAAAATTCTAGTAGAGTACTTATGTTTTACCATTTTCAAATAAATAAAATGTGCATTTATCGTATTTTAAAAACCTTCTATTTTTTCTTCGAAATCATCCTGCTTGTTACAATTATAGCGAATTTGCATATTGTTTTAATAGGCTTATTATAACGGGATTTTTCGTGTGTAATGTATTTTAATTTTACTAGTGCGACGTTCTCTATTCATTCGTTAACTGTATAAACAGTTTTAACAATATACATAGTTATATATTGAATTTCTGAATTGGGTGTTTATTATGTACCGTTAGTTCTGTTTGAGTACATCCTATTTTACCTTGGATCTATAAAATTTAACCCTTTTTTGTCAAGGTCGCGTCATAACATAATGGCCGCCTACGTTAAGGCGCCGTGCATAGTGAATTAGCCCGCGCGCAAAGAAAAATTAGTGACTAAACGAATCGAAAACGTAAACATATCAAACACTATAATTAGGTGAGAGAAAATATACTAAAAGAAACTATACGAAATTAACGGAAGAAATCAGCGAAGAGAGTCCACTACCAGGTTTGATTATAGCCCTCCCGCGACCGGACAACGATGGTCGGTCCACCAGCTGGAATACCTTCATAAGAGAATACGAACGAGAAAATATGTAAACTAACGATTTCTTCAACGACACAGTGGAGACGCAAGACATGCTCTCGAGCCCCGATTAAATAAACAGCCCCGAGATACAAGACTAACCGGTCGAGATCAAGCGCAATGTTTCTATACACAAAGAGGCGAAATAAGTTCTTTTAGCGAAAATATCTTCAAAATGTTTATCAACACGAAACTGGCTGTATTAGATAGCTCTCACCTAATTATAGTGTTTGATGTTTGTATGATGTATTTGGTACAGGAATTGATTTTGTGCATTTTTCTTTACGCGCGGGCTATGCACTATGCACGGCGCGCATTATTATCGTGACGGAATTTTATATTCTTTGTTTATGTTACAATGTCCTATAATATTTACCTAAAACTAAATATAAATTTTAAAAGGTATAGAGGTATTTAGCCCGGGTAGCAATGAAATGGCATAATTTCTAATGTTTTTCATAGGCTAATACACTGTTAAATAATAATAATTATTGACATTATGGTCTATAAGTGACAGAGGTTTGCTACAATCTATTCATTGAATAAGATTCGGTTAAGTTTAAGGGTTTTTTCACAACATTGTCAATGGATAAGAGAAAAAATATTGGCAGAAGTACAATTTTGAACAAATAAATACTTAAAAATTGTCTTGACTGTTTTATTTTACGTCCCGAATAGCAATTGGGTTTTTAAATAATAAAAACAACGGCAAGTACTTATGTCATACATTTTAATTAAAATTAAATCATTTACATTCATCAGAACGATGATATATCCAAAACAAAGTTTCATACCCACTAAACAAAAAACCTTTGTACATAAAGAAAGCTCCAGCACTCCACAATCAAGCTTTTTAGATCATACATTATTCTCACGTCCATACAGGATCATACATTTTTTCGTTACTTGCTATTTGTAACTTAGTCAAACTAGAGGAATTCTTATTCTACACAATCTTAACATTGTATAAAGAGTAATCTTCGATCTGCTTAGGTCAAGCAAGACTGGGCTGCTTGTAAAGCTTTTATCCATTATCGGACGATTTACATTAGAATTTACAGTGTTATACGAAAAACTACGATCGGTGAAGTGAAATTAACAATTTTATATTAATTTACAACAATTTACTGGTAGAATAAAAATCATAAACACTCGGTTCCTGAAAAGGTAATCAATGTTGCTAATGTTAGTTGGTTTTCTATAATTGAATAGCTTATTTTAATTATCGCACTGTAAAAGAGCTTTTTGGACAAGTGCTATGAGTCCAAACAACATTTAATTTTGGCTCAAACAGTAGTTACATTGCAAAATCACCACCCGCACATAACCCCAGGCTTTGAAGGATAAAAACACTAAATTCCCTTACTAATAAAAACGCTTTGCTGAATTCAAGACACACTTTCTAATGATTAACTTCACTGAAATAAAACCGAGCCTTTAATCACCCAAGCTATTTCCAAACCTTTTAGTAAAATGTCCGTGCTATTTTCGCAAAACAATCTTGCCTTATCTAACGTCATGTCGAGTGGCCAGTGATCACTGTAGCTTACGCGGAGCTGACTGGCCACTCCGTCGCGGCCATTATTTTTTGTCGTCCTTGCCTTTGAGAGCGGCTGCCGCCGCCGCGTTACCGTAGTTCTGAGGAAAAAAGAAGGCCGGGTTACGTACAGGAATCGTTAAACCAGACAAATCTTGGGGTTAGGCACGTAATATCAATCGCAGTTTAAACCAAAAAGGCTAGTTTAAACCCTATCTGTCGATTAATTCTCATACAAAATGCGAGGTTTTATCTATAGCCTGAGTTTAAACTGTGATTGATATTGCGGCCCTTAAGCCCGTAAGATCAATCATAGTTTAAACCAAAATGGTTAGTTTAAACCCTATCTGTGGATTAATTCTCATAGAAAATTCGAGGTTTTATCTATGGCCCGAGTTTAAACTGTGCTTGATATTGCGGCCCTTAAGCCCGTAAGATCAATCACAGTTTAAACCTAAATGGCTAGTTTAAACCTTATCTGTCGATTAATTCTAATACAAAATGCGAGGTTTAATCTATGGACTGAGTTTAAACCGTGATTGATATTACGGCCCTTAGAAATAGATATGATCTCGGTTTGACGAGACATAATATTCGGTTTATTTGAAGGTCAAAATTCCCTATGAAAATGGGTCATCTAAGCTGTAAGACAAGCAGATTTGGTTTTGTCATAGATAGATGAGAAGACAAGTTAGGGCAAGTTAGTTAGTTATGTGACGCCTGCCAGGGTCCTTGTCAGGGTCTCGGTACCGTCAAGAGTTTTTTTTTATCAATAGAACAAATTAACTCAGGCAAATCCGGCCCGGGGCGTCTCGCAATTAGTGCCTATGAAATTATAAATATGGGCCGCCCAAGCTGTAAGTGCCCAAATTATAAATATGGGCCGCCCAAGCTGTGAGTGCCCAAATTATAAATATGGGCCGCCCAAGCTGTAAATGCCCAAATTATAAATATGGGCCGCCCAAGCTGTACGTGCCCAAATTATTAATAATAAAATTCTCTCTGGGCACTTACTTGCTTGTAGTCAATGTAATTTAAGTAAAACTGTACACTAATGCAATAGGGTTGACATTCGAATATAAGACATATGGTCGAAACGATGTTTCGTATTGTTCTATTGCTGCTACCATTTATGTCTGTGGGGACAAGTTTTTATTGTGATTTTATACGTTATGCGGATTCTATGGGATTTAGTTCTGTGGTCGATACGAATGCGCGATAGCATCGCTACAAAAAGTCGCCGTGGGCGAGGGCTCTTAAGTCTAAGATCTAGAGCAGATGGAAGATCAACGACTGCAAGTATGGGGTACCTGATAATACTGGGCCCAGAGTTGCTGTTGCTGCTCGGGCGTGGTCGCCGCGGCCGCCTGACCCTGTTGACCTTGCTGACCTTGTTGTCCGTATTGCTGGGAATAAACACAAACGACACTTGTGAGAACTGGGATACACCATGCCACGTAAAATCCACTAATATTATAAATTCGAAAGTTTGGGAGTGTGTGTGTTTGTTACTCTTTCGCGCGGAAGGTTGGACTTTACTTTTGTATTTAATAAACAACTTCTACCGTAAACGCACCTTGAGAGCGACCTGTTGCTGCTGCTGCTAAGCACTAGTACCAAGGCTGAGCGGTGCAATGACTAACTGACAGACGGACTGAAAACTATCTAGAATAGCTCAAAAAGTACCGCGTCGTATTTCAAAATGGTGTAAGAGATGCTAAAAATCGTATCTTGACCAATATCTTCAGAAGTTTCTCCTTTTTACAAAGTAATAAGGCGAGGCCGAGTTCCGCGGAAAGCGAAGCTCGGGGCGTAAAAACGCTCCCAGCCAGTTTGAGTGTAGCTCTGAGCGGCCGTAGGTTGGTTAACCGACTGCTGCTTTGCTAGTGACTCACCTGTGCCCATCCCTGTTGTTGTTGTTGCCACTGCTGCCACTGGTACCACTGTTGCGCGGTGTAGCCAGCGCCCCACTGCTGTCCGGCGGCCGCCTGCGCCCCCTTGCCGCCGGCGGCGCCCGCGACGGCCGCGCCAGTGGCGGCGGCGCCAGCGCCCGCGTTGGCGGCGTTCCACTGGTTCCATTGGCCCGCCCACTGGTTGTTGCCGCCCCAGCCGGCTGCAATTCAAAAATATATTTTCTCCTAATTAAAGTATTAAAGTATGCAAAATACAGGTTTTTTAGAAAAGGAGCAGTGGGAGACAGGAGTCCAAAACCCGTGCTATGGATCTCCTGGCATCGACCTCACTAGATACGTAACAATCAATTGTTTTTCAATTTATGGTGCAACTTTTAAGGTATACAATGGGCGGGTTGGTTGTTGTAATTCGGTTACAAAAGAGACGTCGGGAATTCGCTGATCAACAGATGCGAAGGTCGACTGAATGTAACTTGACTGTGTTTTGAATGTATTTTTATTGCGAACATGATTGATACCAAATCGGTCAGACAAACTTCAACCTAATTACAGTCGTGTTGGCAAAATAATAAAATCAGAGTATTACGTGGAACCTGCGACCGCGTGCTTGATTATTTGATGTGGATGGAGGTATGTTAGGATTGCGGAAAATTAAAAACTGTCGTCTCTGCTCATTACTAGAAATGTATAGAAAAGGCGTCTACTTCGTAAAGGAATTTCACAAAATATGCGAGGTTTCACATGTTTGAATTATTGAAAATCGTAACTCGTAACATGTAAACAATGTGAGGATAAAGGCGATAGGTTCGCAAGTAGGAGTCTATAAGGTTTAACATACGCAAAACATTACCTTGATTACCGCCAGCGCCTTGCCCCTGGTTCTGTCCGGCCCAGTTGCCCCAGTTGCCCCACTGGCCCCAGCCCTGGTTGCCCCACTGCCCCTGTTGTCCCTGCTGATTGGGACCGTCCTGGGAAACAAATAACCCATCTTAATATACAACGTGTTACAAAACATCCTAACTCTTTTTACAGGGTGTAACCTACTGGTCGACAGGATGTCAATTCTGTAAAAAAAAGTTGAAAAAAACAATTTTTATTTAATAACCTCAAAATTGAAATTTTTTCATAACTTTTTTGTTCTTGGTATTAGCTCAAATTTAAAAATATGTTTGTGGACGTAGGTGCATTTGCATAGGTTTGAGTTGTTAAAACATTGTGAAAGTCAATGAAAACAATATTAAAAAAATACTTTTCTCCCGCCACACCGTTCACATTTTATTAATTTAAAAATCAACGGAACGTCGTAGAGCAAAAAAATATTTAGGTTGTGATCCCTATCACCGGGTGCTATTACCCTGTAAAAAGAGTTAGCATCTTTTGTAACACCTTGTATAAAACAAAGTCGCGTTAGTTACACCATTTACAATTCGAGAACGGGTGGACCGATTTTTATGTATTTTGATTTGTTGGACTCCGCCTCGAATAGCAGCATAAACATTAAAACAACGAAAAAAAGTCACGAGAAAAAAATAAGTCTGCGCGGACGAAGTCGCGGGCAATAGCTAGTTATTTATATTGCTTGAGAATAACGCTTCTACATTGTATGGATCGGCATTGCGATTGCGTCCGGTTGTCAGTTGTGGACTTTTGTCCTAAACTCGCTAACTGTAAAGGACAACATCGTGAGGAAATCTGTGTGTGACATATGGCTCCGCATGTCTCACTTTGTCTTTCCTGTGTCTTTCTTCATATGTCACTCGTTTTAACGCTTACTAGTGCGCGCGCTGAGAGCTATAAAAGACGCGCGCGAATTTTTGTGGCGTTTTTGACATTTTGACGCACCATTTATATCAACGTCTCGTCTCCAGAAGACGCGGCTCGCACAGCAATTTGCCATTTTCTTTATTATTCGTATATCAAGAGCTATTTAACTAAATTGAAAATAGGATATAATGTGAAGGATTATATCCTATTCTGTCCGCCGCGCCGCCAACTGCCCGAGCCCGGTCCGCCTGCGAAGTGAACGAACCATCCTTACCTTATTGTGTGGTCCACGCGGACCGGGTCCGCCCGGGCCGCGGTTGGGCGGTCCGCGGTTCTGGTTCTGGTTCATCTGTCCGCCGCGCTGCCAACTGCCCGAGCCCGGACCGCCTGCGAAGTGAACGAACTTGGTCAGTCGACTGACTAGTGATAGTGAACAAGTGTTTAGTTAAGTTTAGTCTAGTTGTATGTCCGATGTCTCACACGAGAGAAGAAGCAGCTTCTCTCACGTCAGGGCTGGCTGGAAGAATGTTCTAGTGACGTCCTTCACCGCCGTATTACAGCCGTTTCATGACGCCACCGCTTTTGGAGGAAACCCTAGCTTAAGGGACATACCTTGTCCGCCCATGCCGCGCTTATCCCACATGCCGCCGGGCCCGCCCGGGCCCCTGTTGCCGCCCGGCCCGCCCAGCCCGCGGTCTTTCTGGTCGAACCGGCCGCCACCGCCGCCGCCGCCGTCGCGTCCGCCGCAGAATGTTATCATACTAAAGCTAGGGTTTCCTCCAAAAGCGGTGGCGTCATGAAGCGCCATTAGGTTATCAACGCGACTATTTTTAGGACCTAAGGCGATAAAAGATTTTATTCGTAGGTTCCAGGATCTGAAATCTAAACCTTAGGTCCTAAAAATAGTTAAGCCTCGCGTTGATAACCTAATGAAGAATTTATAGCAAAAAACGTATCCAAAACGAAGATATATATTGTTTTCCATTGGCGGCGCTAGTTGTGCCTAGGTTTTTGCGACATACCTTGTCCACCCATGCCGCGCTTATCGCCCATGCCGCCGGGTCCGCCCGGCCCGCCCGGCCCCCTGTTGCCGCCCGGCCCGCCCGGCCCACGGTCGTTCCGGTCGAACCTTCCGCCGCCGCCGCCGCCGTCGCGCCCGCCGCGGAATCCGCCGTCACGCCCGCCGCCGCCGCGACCGCCACGACCGCCGAAGTTATTGTCGCGGCCGCCGAAGTCGCCGCCGCGATTGCTGGGGGAAATAAAGAGGGATAGAAACAGTGGCGTAGCTACCTGGGGCCTTAGCCTGTAACGCAATGGCGTGTCGATGGCGTCCCAACAGAAGGACAAAACCGGACTTTCCTCGTTTTTTCTCCTACAACCAGAGAAATAATCTTCTAGAATCAGAATATTCTTTGCTGTACTACAAAAACATTAAAAGGACCGACAGCATTAATAAATCGTAATTGAAGCCTTCAACTAGTAGCCCATTTTGGCACCATTGCGTTACAGCCTAAGGCCCAAGGAGCCCTGAAGCAAAAAAACAAACTGGGGCCCAAACTAAACTGTTTAGGTTTTATCAAGTCAAAAGCCACTGTACGGTTCACGCTTGACCATACTAATCGCAGCCTTACGCGCGCTCTACTTTATTAGACTAACGTCAGCATCTTTAGTACCTAAACGGGTTAACATTATTAATTAAATATAACACTTAGGTTGAATTCAATCGACTCTCCAAGTAACCACATCTACGGGAAATCGCTACCCAAATTATCCCATGTAACTTCGGAATAAATTGTGATTGGACTTCTCATCTTTCACCGGGTGCTATTACCCTGTAAAAAGAGTTAGGATGTTTTGTAACACATTGTGTAGGTGTTTTGTCTCCACACTCACCTGTTCCATCGGTCGTTGAAGCGGCCGGGAGGTCCGCCCGGACCGCGGTCCCGGTTGGGCGGTCCGCCGCCACCGCCGCCGCCGAAGCGACCGCCACCGCCACCGCCGCCGCCACCACGGCCGCCACCGCCGCCGCCGCCCCAGCGCCCGCCTTGGCGGTCGTCTGTTTGACAAAAATATTATTTGTAAATGGACCGGCTTTTGAATATATCGCGAACCCATTCAATGGTATCGGAATTATGACTTTAGTTTTAAATCACAATCACTAACAGAATGAACGAATGAGTTAAAACGCCATACAACTTGAATGATACTGAGTGAACGGTTTTGCCATTTTCTTCACTCAATATCCTTCAAAATCGCTTTCAATGACAGTTTGTGTCAAATTAATGTAGTACGAAGTTCGTCATCACCCTTCTAACTTCAAATTAAAAGGGATCGCAATAGATTCAGAACTTAGATATTTAAGCCCCTGTTGTCGTTGGAACGCTAACGGCCCTCGCGCGACTAGACCTATAGGAACACAGACAGTATACAAACCTTTCTAGCGGCTAAAGTTCCTGCCGCCGCAACGGTCGTCTTTCCCGTGCCTGTTGTCGTTGGAACGCTGTCGCTTGTGCTGCGGGCCCTCGCGCGACTAGACCTATTAGGAACACTGACAGTAGACAAATCTTTCTCGCGGCTAAAGACCCTGCCGCCGCGGCGGTCGTCTTTCCCGTGCCTGTTGTCGTTGGAACGCTGTCGCTTGTGCTGCGGGCCCTCGCGCGACTAGACCTATTAGGAACACTGACAGTAGACAAATCTTTCTCGCGGCTAAAGACCCTGCCGCCGCGGCGGTCGTCTTTCCCGTGCCTGTTGTCGTTGGAACGCTGTCGCTTGTGCTGCGGGCCCTCGCGCGACTAGACCTATTAGGAACACTGACAGTAGACAAATCTTTCTCGCGGCTAAAGACCCTGCCGCCGCGGCGGTCGTCTTTCCCGTGCCTGTTGTCGTTGGAACGCTGGCGCTTGTGCTGCGGGCCCTCGCGCGACTAGACCTATAGGAGCACTGACAGTAGACAAACCTTTCTCGCGGCTAAAGTCCCTGCCGCCGCGGCGGTCGTCTCTCCCGTGCCTGTTGTCGTTGGAACGCTGGCGCTTATGCTGCGGGCCCTCGCGCGACTAGACCTATAGGAGCACTGACAGTAGACAAACCTTTCTCGCGGCTAAAGTCCCTGCCGCCGCGGCGGTCGTCTCTCCCGTGCCTGTTGTCGTTGGAACGCTGGCGCTTATGCTGCGGGCCCTCGCGCGACTAGACCTATAGGAGCACTGACAGTAGACAAACCTTTCTCGCGGCTAAAGTCCCTGCCGCCGCGGCGGTCGTCTCTCCCGTGCCTGTTGTCGTTGGAACGCTGGCGCTTATGCTGCGGGCCCTCGCGCGACTCGGACCTGGCGAAAACAATAGTTTTGATAAGATGACGGGCAAAGATGACGGGGAAGGGTAGGGGAATGAAAGGATCGAGACCGCCAAAAGCCAACCTCCATGGAGAGGCACGTCAAGCAGAAGTGGGAGTAATTGCTTCCGAATGATGTAAGAAACAAGTGAAACAGATAGTAATAATGTAAGGATGAATCTTTCTATTGAGCCCACTGCTGTGCATCTATACTTTCCTATTTCTTCTGGAGCCCATTTCTTTCACGGGCCACCTTTACAATATCACTCACTGGCTGTCAAGCCAGTCTGCCTTTGTCAGCCTAAGATGTGGCCACTACATGCCCCAAAAACTAGACATTCTCATCACTTTATTGTTTTCGCTAGCCTGGATTTTTGCGTCCCACTGCTGGGCAAAGGCCTCCCCTCTCGCCTTCCACACACCTCTATGCTGCGCCACCTCTGGCCATCCGAGCATGAACTAATTCAGGTCATCTCGCCACCTTCGCCAAAGCCTGCCGCGCCACCTTTGTAAGTCATGTGGGACCCAATCGGTGGCAATATTAAAAAATTTTCTTCTTCTTGTAGTGCCGTTTCCTATCGGAGGTTGGCAATCATCTTGGCAATTTCTTCTTTTGAGGCTGCCAAAGGGAACCAGGAGCTCGTGGACTGTTGGAACCAATGGCGTAAGTTCTCAAGCCATGATATCTTGGGTCTTCCAGGTCTCCTCCTGCCTGGTACCGTGCTCCAGAGGATGACAAAAAAACGTTGAGGTAATGAAAACCATCAAAAAACGCAAAATTGAGTATTTTGGCCATATATGTAATGCGCAACACCCAAATAGACTCGTTCAATTTAAAGTCGAATTGAAAGTCAACAAACCTGTCACGCCTTTCACGCTCGCGCATCACACCGGCCGCCTTCGCCTCCTTATGGAACTCCTCCTGAACCTTCTTAGCTTCTTCCTCATTCAGTTCCGCATATATCACCTCGTCTAGCCACGCGCATTTCTCGGGCAGCGAGAAGTTTGCTGTGAGAAACAAAGACGAAACTCGATTAGTAACTGGAAGGAATTTGGTTGGAACTCTTTGGCTTTCGTGGGGGAGATTTCGCTGGTCCAACCAACCTTTCATGTCCATCAGAGCACCGTCGGGCACCTCCTTGCCGTCGGCCTCCTCGCGTTGTTTCTGCCGCTCCTCGAAGACCGAAGCCTCCGGTACCACAATGACGGCGACGCGACGGTAACCGTCGAACTCGCGCAACTTCCGCCGCTGTGCCGACGGGAATACGTTCGTCTATCGAGTAAAGCGACGGCATCGAAACCGAGGCGGAACGTTGTCGGGCGGCGCGGCGAACGGCGATGTGAAGCAAAACAGCACGGTTATAGATTGGTTCAGTCGGTTGGCGCGTTACGCTTGTCGTCACGAGACCCAATTGAGATCCTACAGACGCTGCAATCATTTGGCAAAGTATTCTTTTTATAAATTGGGCTTTGGTTGGTTTGTACACTGCTTCCTTGCATTTTACTCACCGCGGTGTCGACACCTGTTTAGAAAGCTTACTTCACTAAGTTCGGAAGCAGTGTGTTTACTAAATAGATACAAAATTAGTAATAAGTACACTACATGCATTGTGGCTTAATTCTATTCGTACCTTTAAATGCTGATGGTCGCAATATACTTAAGAGGGTTGTACGTAGAGGGTTCTAGAAAGTGATTAGTGGACAGCTGAGTAGCGTAGTTAAAGAGTCTTCATATTTATAGACTTCGCCAAACGGTCGTCTTCTCTCCGATCTCGATTGTTGCTCATAAAAGCGGTAACTGCCCAACATTTCTTTGAAATCTCACATTAATATTCAACTTTAAAAGTTTCCTTCAAGGATTTTACTATTTTTTTTAGTTACGGAAGGAAGATCTCACCTGATCCAGGATATAGTTTCTACGGCGCGTCTGTGCGAACTCCAATAGTTTTAGCACGCACTTGGCTCCCTTGGAGACCATAGCGTCCCAGCGTCCCGTGTACGAAGCGCGGAATGGCTTACAATCCACCTAGAGATGTCAAACTTGAGGGTAAAACACAGCAAGGGGTGTGGGAAAGACTTAAGGCTAGCTTACAGATAGGTGAGAGTAAAGTATGCATGATACCAGGGATCGGATCCTTGCTGTAGCGTGTTTGTCTTTGTATCCTCTTCGGTTGGTTTTCTCTCCTCTGGTATCATATTGGAGCAGTCCGGAAAGTCTACTTCCTACAACGTCCACTGCTCATAATTTTTATGTCAGCATATGACACCTAGAAGGTATAAAGATATGCGAACGTTTTTGTCTAAGCAAAAGGTCTCGCTCATAGTTTTGTTTGTACCCTGTTGAAAATACAGACGGCAATTAGTATGTGCACGGTCAGTTGATAAAGTTCTTCGAACTTTCAATACCTTAAATTAGCTGGAAGGGAATGTTTTATTAGATTGGTTTGGGGTGTGTTTGTATGTGCCCTAAATATTTCAATGGATAGAGTAATGGTAGCGCCTTGTAAAGTGTTTAATCGCACACATTTTGTATTTACATTGTATCATGATTTTTGGTACATGCAGTGTTGTGTAGTGTGAACATTGTGTGTAAAGTGAAGTGTAGTGAAGGAAGAGCAGAGTGCCAAAGAGCGCATCCGTGGAGTGTTCTCAATAACTAAGTGTGAAACAAACTTTGCTTTTTATTGTGAAGTGTCCTTGATATCTCAATGTGGTGAAAAACTATATTTGTAATGTATGTAAAGTGTAGTGAAGAAAGCAGTTCCCTAAATATCTTAACGCGGTTAAAAAATAATGGTGGTTGGAGTGAAGCCAGTGTTTTTGGCTATATCTGTTATGTTATTTCGTGTGAACTTAGACGCTATGTATTGTGTAGTGTAGATGATGCAGTAAAGAGACGCACCTGCATTCTGTCGAAGAGCGCCTTAAAATGCGCCCTAAATATATTGTGTGGTGATATGTTGAGCGATATTTGTATTGTGTCGTAGTTGTGTATTGTGTCGTGTATGAGTGTAAAGTGTGTGGTGTGGTGCAGTAAAGAGACGCACCTGCATTCTGTCGAAGAGACCCTTAGAATGTGCCCTAAATACCCTATGTATGGAGCGATCTTTGTATAGTTCATATCTGATAGTCTATTGTGTATTGTGTCGTGTAAGGGTGTATTGTGTCGTGTATGAGTGTAAAGTGTGTGTGTGTGTGTGTGTGTGTGTGTGTGTGTGTGTGTGTGTGTTTGTGTGTGTTTGTGTGTGTGTGGTGCAGTAGAGAGACGCACCTGCATTCTGTCGAAGAGCGCGCCGGTGGAGAGCACGTTGTATCTCTTGTCAGGGTTCTTGGCGACATGGTCGCGCACCCAGTGCGTCTTGCCCGAGCCGGGCATGCCGACCATGAGGATCACCTGTGAGATAATCATACGTGTTACAAAACATCCCGAATGTTTTTACTGGGTGTAACCTATTGGTCAACAGGATGTCAATTATGTGGATTTTTTTCAAAAACTATTTTTATTTTATAAACTAAAAAAAAAAAGATTTTCGTATTAGCTCAAATTTAAATATGTACACACGACAGCACGTCGACGCTTACACGCTTGCACTCTACTCGATTACGTTAGGGGAGACTTTACAACAAAAGTGTAGTCTGACATGCTGTCGTGTGTATGTAGGTGTGTGTAGGTGCATTTGCATAGCTTTGAGTTGTTAAAACATTGTGAAAGTCAATGAAAACAATATTCAAAAAATACTTTTCGGTATCTTGGTAGAACCTTCATCGAAAGAAAATGGCGATGTATCGGACCAAGCGTTACGGAGACCAGTGTATCATCATCATCAGCCCACCTCTGCCCACTGCTGGGTATAGGCCTTTCCCCCGTCACGCCACCTCTCACGGTCCCTCGCCATCCGCATCTATGATGTGTATGTATTCCCTAATTCATTCATTAATTTCCCGGCTTTAACACACCTAACAAACAAAACATTCTAATAATATCAGAGGCCTGAAATGTTTCTCACCCGCCGTTGGCTACGGCCCGGCGCGGTCCGGGCACCAACTCGACGTCACAGATGAACATGTAGCAAGCATGGCGGCTTGTTCATAGAGTATCTGTGAGGACAGTGGTAGCCTCACCTCACAGTCGCCGTTGGCTACGGGCCGGCACGGTCCGGGCACCAACTCGGCGTCACAGATGAACATGTAGCAAGCATGGCGGCTTGTTCATAGAGTATCTGTGAGGACAGTGGTAGTCTCACCTCACAGTCGCCGTTGGCTACGGGCCGGCACGGTCCGGGCACCAACTCGGCGTCACAGATGAACATGTAGCAAGCATGGCGGCTTGTTCATAGAGTATCTGTGAGGACAGTGGTAGCCTCACCTCACAGTCGCCGTTGGCTACGGGCCGGCACGGTCCGGGCACCAACTCGGCGTCACAGATGAACATGTAGCAAGCATGGCGGCTTGTTCATAGAGTATCTGTGAGGACAGTGGTAGTCTCACCTCACAGTCGCCGTTGGCTACGGGCCGGCACGGTCCGGGCACCAACTCGGCGTCACAGATGAACATGTAGCAAGCATGGCGGCTTGTTCATAGAGTATCTGTGAGGACAGTGGTAGTCTCACCTCACAGTCGCCGTTGGCTACGGGCCGGCGCGGTCCGGGCACCAACTGGGCGTCACAGATGAACATGTAGCAAGCATGGCGGCTTGTTCATAGAGTATCTGTGAGGACAGTGGTAGCCTCACCTCACAGTCGCCGTTGGCTACGGGCCGGCACGGTCCGGGCACCAACTCGGCGTCACAGATGAACATGTAGCAAGCATGGCGGCTTGTTCATAGAGTATCTGTGAGGACAGTGGTAGTCTCACCTCACAGTCGCCGTTGGCTACGGGCCGGCGCGGTCCGGGCACCAACTGGGCGTCACAGATGAACATGTAGCAAGCATGGCGGCTTGTTCATAGAGTATCTGTGAGGACAGTGGTAGTCTCACCTCACAGTCGCCGTTGGCTACGGGCCGGCGCGGTCCGGGCACCAACTGGGCGTCATAGATGAACATGTAGCAAGCATGGCGACTTGTTTACAGAGTATCTGTGAGGACAGTGGTAGTGTCTCACCTCACAGTCACCGTTGGCTACGGGCCGGCGCGGTCCGGGCACCAACTCGGCGTCACAGATGAAGATATAACCGGGAAGCATGGCTGCTTCTTCGCCGTCCAACTCCTCGTCCACAGTGTATCTGCGAGATAAGAATAAAACATTGTAACAGGGATTGGACAAAGTCCATTGAGGAATGGCGACCCCGAGAGGGGATGAGATCGGTTGGCCGACCACCAGCCAGATGGTCCGACGACATAGCCCAAGTAGCCGGAAAACAGTGGTTGCGCCTGGCACAGGATCGTGAGAGGTGGCGTGATCATAAAGAGGCCTTTACTCAGCAGTGCGTGTTAACAGGCTGATGATGATGAACAGAGATAACGTTGCTTTTTTTTTAAGTTAATAAAAGCTAATGTCAAATCCGTGTATAGTTTAATTATTTCGGTAGAGCAGTGTTTTGTTGTGTTTTTCAACCGGTGGGTCGCGACCCCCTGAGGGGTCTCCAAGCCACCTAGGGGGGTCGCGAAGCTTCTATCTATACTATGGTCAAGCCTTGTTAATAAGTAAGAAGTCAATTACCTGATGATAAACTTGATCCGTTTGTCGAGAACAAGTCCGGCATACACCTGATCTTCGGTCACCTCGGGCACTGGGCCTTCTGTAACAAACAATTTAGATATTTCTTAAAGTTGCAATCCTATTTAAAACTAACCTCAAAAATTTACTAATAAAACATAATAATATCAAGCCCCGTTTTGTTCGAAAAAAACTAGAACACAATTTTCCTAAAGATAAAACTGTTTCAAAGTAGCAGGAAGTAGCGGGACGACAACTATTTGCCATAACTAATCTCAGGTATTGCAAAATATTCACAACATTATTCTAATTAGAAATAAACCCGCGTAGCCCATACGACTTTAGGCAATTTTGGACCTCGCGCTACACTAGCGCCCCTCGCAGCAAATCATAGCGCAGTAGCCTTCATTGATCTACACTAATATTATAAAGAGAAAAAGTTTGTAAGTATGTATGTATGTATGTAAGAGGTAATCTCCAAAACTACTCATCCGATTTTTAAATTACTTTCACTAATGGGAAGCTACGTTATCCCCGAGTGCTATAGGCAATTTTTTATTGTGATAGAGTCTGTGCGAACGAAGTCGCGGGCAAAAGGAAGTTGACTATCTGCCGATTTCTGAATTGAGAAATTCGCTAAGCAAATGGGTAAGTATCCTTCTGTCTCTACAGATTTCTCACAAAAGAGCGTGACAGAACGATAGTTAAGTATTTGCTTAGTAAAATTCTCAATTAAGAAACCGAGCCTATAAATCTGTAATATTACCTGGCTCGGCCTCCTGCTTAGTTTCTTCCTTGGGTTTATCGTCGGCGCCTTCCTCCTTGGCTTCAGCCGCATCCTCCTTCGGCTTTTCTGGCTCGGCCTCGGCTTTGGCTTCCTCGGCGGGCTTTTCTTCGGCCTTCGCTTCGTCGGCCGGCTTGTCGCCGTTCAGTTCCTGTTAGAGGAAAGTGGAAGATTCTTAAGTTTCCAGACCAAAACAAGGAAACTACATTTTCGTATCGCATGTTTATGTATGGTAATATTGTAGTGTGGTGACACGGCCCCCACCAGACAGATACAATAAAGTAGAGTCAGACTAAGACGTGTGTTATCAATTAAATGTAACGACTAAATAGGCCCCTCATCGCAATATGGCAATATGGTTTTTAGTACAATAAATAATATTCTATTCTACATTGCATAACAATTCCATTGCGTGATAAAATATTTTACAACGTAATACGTACCCATGTGTACGTTCGACTTTTCTTCGGCTCGCTTGGAAAACGTACAGTGTACTTGGCGCGAAAACTTTCGCCCCCACCATAGAGCGGACGACTATGAGCGATGCCACACGGGCGTAGTGTGTGCGTTGCGTTAGCGCTGCGTCGACTGAGCGGTCGTTCTACATATAAATCTGAACGACATGCAACACGGGCGTTGTGGCTGCGCTGCGTCGTCGCAACGCACGCGCAACGCACAAGAAGAGGAGGGAGACGAGGTGGGGAAGGGATTTGCGTTGAAACGACCGCAGTATTTAATGGCATATCTGTTTACGCCGACGCAGCGCTCGTGTGGCATTCACTGCGTTGAAATCATTGCGTTGCGACGACACAACGCAGCCACAACTCCCGTGTGGCATCGCTCTTAGTGTGTACGTATTCCGAACGAGCCGAAGAAAAAGTCGCTCGACATGTGTATGTATGCAGTGCGAGGGGGTTAAACACAAAAATCTGCAATAATTTATTGAAACTTCGTCTAGTATGAGTGCCTTTAACACCCTGTATATTTTTTCCAACAGTCTTTTCACGTCTTCCGCGTAGAAAAAAAGCGACTAACCTTCTCAGCCTTCTCGCCGTCGCCCTCTTTCTCCTTGTCATCTCCCTCCTTGCTCTCACCCTCCCCGTTGGCCGCCTTCGCCGCCTCGCGCTCCTTGCGCTCCTTGCGCTCTCTCGCTTCAAAAAAACAAGCAACTAACCTTCTCAGCCTTCTCGCCGTCGCCCTCTTTCTCCTTGTCATCGCCCTCCTTGCGCTGCCTCTCGCGCTCCTGTTGGAGAAATTTTTTTTTCTTCTCTCAATATTTGCATCTGCGAGAATCTGCATCTACGATCTGTTGGAGAAATAAAAAAAAAACACAAGCGACTAACCTTCTCAGCCTTCTCGCCGTCGCCCTCTTTATCCTTGTCGTCGCCCTCTTTATCCTTGTCATCGCCCTCCTTGCTCTCACCCTCTCCGTTTGCCGCCTTTGCCGCCTCGCGCTCCTTGCGCTGCCTCTCGCGCTCCTGTTGGAGAAATTTTACTAAATTAGAATGCAAATTTAGTCTGCTTTTAAATGGTACCTACCACGTATAGTCGGCCACACGCTAGTATACCCCTTTTTGTTCGATTAGCGCCTTTATGCCGCGCGCGGTAAAGCTAGACGTCTATTAGCGGCGGATCGAGCCGGGGCGCCTAATCGCAAAATCCGCCTGCCTGTATTTATGTATCATATAAATACAGGCAGGCGGATTTTTGCGTTGCGATGCGGCCCGATCCGCCTAGTGGACGCCAGCCTTAAGAGCTACCATGAGGTATCCTAGACTGTGGCCGACCGTAGTTGTAAAAAAAGAACTAGTTCTTTATGCTTAAAATAGCCAAAAACTGACATAATGGCCATGATATCGTGTTTTAAAAAAAAATGTTTTGACATGGTTCCGGTCGGCGATCGTGGTCAAAAACTTGGATTATTCATCATAGGGCCAACATCATAAACAAGTCAGCAAACAATCCAGCTCTACCAGATTTAACGCACGGTCCAAATTAATTTTACTATACTAAATTTATTTTATTTGTACAATACACCCACCGAATCGAAGAATACACCGCATAAAACTTAGACAAGCGCCTGTGACTTTTTGCGGCATACAAAGGAAAAAACTTATTTTCGCATGTATGTGTGTCTGTATTTATGGACACGAATGATTAACGACTGGACGTACCTCTTTCTTCTTCCTCTGTTTCTCTTCTCGCTCCTTCTTGATTTTCTCTTTGCACTGGGCCTCCTTGGCTATCTCGGCCTTCAGCCGGTTGAACTATCCTACTCCTACTACTTTTATAAACGCGAAAGTTTATAAGTATGGATGGATGGATGGGATCAGAATAACACATAGGCTACATATTATCACGCTTTTACACTTAGGAGCAAAGTAAAGCATATATCCTTTTTCTGTAGTCCACGCGGACGAATTCACGGGCAAAAGCTAGTAAACAATAAAAATACCTCTTTCTTCTTCCTCTGTTTCTCCTCTCGCTCCTTCTTTATCTTCTCCTTGCGCTCGGCCTCCTTCTTGGCGATCTCGGCCTTCAGCCGGTTGAACTCCTCCTCGCGCTGCTGTTTCTCTTCTAGAACCTTCTCGACCGGGATCTCGAGACGCTTACGCACGATCTTGGTCTTTGACAGCATGTTGTATCTGTGGGGGCAGAGTTGAAGAAAAATAAGTACGTTTTCGAAACTAGTTTCGTATAAAGAAAAAAACGTTTTCACAACTGGGGCCTTAGCCTGTAATGCAATGGTGCCAAAATGGGCTCTCAGTTGGCGGCTTCAATTACGATTTATTAAGGCTGTCGGTCCTTCAGATGTTTTTGTAGTACAGCAAAGATTATTCTGATTATAATTCTAGAGGATTAGTTCTCTGGTTGTAGGAGAAATACGAGGAAACCCCTGTTTTGTCCTGCTTATGGGACGCCATCGACACGCCATTGCGTTACAGGCTAAGGCCCATGGTTTAGAAACTGTGGTTTCGAAAGTTGCCGGAGGGGAATAAGTATGTTCACGAAGACGAATCAACTCACAGACTGACCTGTCCTTCCCAAAGTTGACTTTGTAGCAGCAGTTGCGCGTCAACACATGTGGGTAGTGCGCTTTGTCGCCCAACGCCTCTCGATCGACCTAGTAGGCCACGCCCTGTTCGACCCGGTTCACAGTGTACTCTTAAGCCGGCTACACACGGCCCTAAAATCAGTGGCGATATCGGGACAAAAATCGTGAGCTCGCCCGAACCAATTTCTGAGTTGGTATGATGTGCCTACACATGAGGCGATCTAGGGAGCGATTAAGGGCGCTTCCCACCACTTCCCCGATATTGCCTCTGATTTTAGGGCCGTGTGTAGCCGGCTTTAAACTCACCTGTCCTTCCCAAAGTTGACTTTGTAACAGCAGTTACGCGTCAACACGTGTGGGAACAGCGCTTTGTCGCCCAACGCCTCTCGATCGACCTAGTAGGCCACGCCCTGTTCGACCTCGTTCACCGTGTACTCTTAAGCCGCGTTTTCACAGTCAAATTACGTAAAACGAAGAGTCTCGTCCAAGAAAATTTACGCTTCTGATAGGTCGATCCCATCCGAGCCAGAGACAAGCTCGCTAAAATGTAAACGCTCGGATGGAATCGACCAATCAGAAGCGTCTATTTTATTGGATGGTCCTTTTGGTTTTAGTCTTCTAAGACTGAAAACGCGGCTTTAGACTCACCTGTCCTTCCCAAAGTTGACTTTGTAGCAGCAGTTGCGCGTCAACACGTGTGGGAACAGCGCTTTGTCGCCCAACGCCTCTCGATCGACCTCGTAAGCCACGCCTTGTTCGACCCCGTTAACAGTGTACGATATCGTGCAAGGATTCGACTCGAGGTCCTGTTGGGACAAAAAAAAAGGTTAATGAGTTGATTTATACAGCGTCCAGTGGTACCTTCACAGCCCCGGATCTAGGGGGGGGGGGGGGGGCAAACCGGGGCACCCGCCCCGGGCGGCAGTTTCAGGGGGCGCCAAAATCAGCCAAGGATCTAAAGGGTGCAAATTCAAAGAGTGGCAAATTCAAGTCATCATTTAGAGTGAATCTGTAATTTGTTCGGGCGCGCTGACGCACGTCTTTTTCTACTCGGACCAATATTGATAAGCATTTTTCGAACTTTCAGACAGTGATAGCACTAGTCAATAGTCAAGACAGCGGAGTCTTGGTCTGAAAAGGGGAGCAGTAGCGGATTTAGGACCTCAAATTCTGAGGAGGGGCGCCAATGTCAAGATTTTGGCCCCTCCTCGGATAAATCCTAGATCCGGGGCTGCCTTCACTCAGTAAAGAGACCACTCGGCGCTACAGTGCCTGGGACATTGTTTTAGATTCATATTCGGGGGCGTCTCTTACGAGGGGTGTTCAATAAGTAGTGAGAATGAGGTATAAACTCCTTGGTTATAAAGAAAATAAGTACTGGCTGGCATAGACCACCTATTTGGTATTATAATAAAAAAAAATAAGTGATCGTCTTTTGTTTTTTTATTCATAAACGGTTGTTGTTTGTTTTGTATCGGAATAATCTGCTTAAAATGGAGAAAATTGAAATTCGGGCGGTAATTAAATACCTTTGTTTGAAAAATTTTACTACTGACCAAGTTAATCAAGACTTGCAAAATACATTAGGGGTTCATGCTCCTGCTTATTCTACAGTTGCGCGTTGGTGTGCTGAATTTAAGAGAGGAAGAACATCGACTAATGATGATCCACGCTCTGGGCGCCCTACGACCACAATAACGGAACAAATGATAAAAAAAGTGGAAAAAATTATTTTAGCAGATCGTCGAACTACTGTGCGTTTTATAGCTGAAGAAGTAAAAATTTCGATAGGTAGTGCACATAGCATCATACATGACCGTTTGGGTATGAAAAAAGTATCCGCACGTTGGGTGCCTCGAATGCTGACAGCAGAACAAAAACAAACCAGGCTGAGAATATCACAAAGCTGTTTGGATGTTTTACAACGAGATCCTGAACAGTTTTTGGCTCGATTCTTAACAATGGATGAAACATGGCTTCATCATTACGATCCAGAAACAAAACAACAATCCATGACTTGGAAAAGGCCATCATCCCCAACACCTAAGAAATTCAAAGCAATTCCATCCGCTGGTAAGGTTATGGGTTCCCTTTTTTGGGACAGCAAGGGGGTGATAATGGTTGAATACCTCAGTCATGGAGCCACTATTACGGGAAGTGTGTATGCAGAACAAATAAGAAAATTGCGTGATGAAATTCGTGAAAAACGACGCGGTAAACTTGCGAAAGTTGTGCTTTTTCACCAAGATAACGCTCCAGCTCACAAGTCCAGAGTTGCCATGGCTGCAATCAAAGACGCTGGCTTCGAATTGATGGAACATCCCCCATACTCTCCAGACCTTGCTCCTAGTGACTTCTATTTATTTCCCCGTTTAAAAGAACATCTTAGAGGCCAGAAGTTTGATGATGATGATGGAGTGATCGCCGCCGTACAAGAGTTTTTAGAGGGTCAAGACGAGGACTTTTTTAAAAATGGAATATTAGGTTTAGAGAAGAGATTTTCTAAATGTGTATTATTAAAAGGTGACTACGTCGAAAAATAAAATAAGTTTTGTCAAAAGTTAACTGCATCTTATTCATTCTCACTACTTATTGAACACCCCTCGTATTTCAAATTATTTTTATCCCGCGTCTTGCTTTAATTCATATTCATATTCAATTTATTTGCATCATAAAGGTATTATATTGGTGTTATATTTATGGAGGTATCATATTATATACCCTGGTAAGGGCATTGCAAAAGGTATTACATTACTACACTGTATCCGGACCTAAATGGCATAACGTGTAAACAACAATGGCGGACCAATAAAATGTGACATTTCATAACCCTCCGGTCCGTAAGGACCGAATGTCAAAACGCCCTGATTTCATTGAAACTGAATTTCAATTTGAGAAACGTGACTGTTGTATGACATATACAGCGATGTCAGCAACGTTGTAGTCAACATGAACGAGGTTTACCGGAGGGGAAACTCTATGCTAAAAACGGTATTACATACAGCCGTCAAACTGGTGATTATTCGGCTTGGGACTGGAGGGACTTTATAATGTAAAAAAAAATAATAAAAAACAGCTAAGTGCGAGTCGGACTCACGCAACGAGAGTCCGTACAGTCAGACTTTCTAATTCCATGGTGGTTTGGAACCCTCAATACGCGAGTCCGACGCGCACTTGGTCGGTTTTTTGTTGAAAAATAATTTTATTTTTTGTCCCCAACAAATTTCTGTCTGTCTGTCTGTGAGTTTGTCCGTACCTAGTTCTAAAACGGATGAACCAATGCGGTTTGTGTCAATCTGGTTTTCAAGTATTTTCTCAATAACTGTACCACATTCGGAGGACAATTTCGGAAGTCATTATAGTGTAAAGCCATATTGTATTTCAGGCATTTTAGGACTAAGGCAAATTGAGATTTGGACAAACTGAAATTAAGTCATTACGAATTTCAGTCATTATGGGACAAAGGCAAATTGAAATTCAGTCACAATGAAATCAGGGCGTTTTGAGATTCAGTCCTTACGGACCGGAGGGTTTCATAAGATGGCGCTACTCGATAGCACCATAAAAAAAAGCCTACAAAATAAACCCTAATAAAGTTTTGGCGTTTGTTGACCGCGCGGCCGGTGAGTTTTGTTAGGGCCCCTAAGAAATTGAAATTGAATAAGTTTATTTGTCACATAAAGAAAAAAAAAACACAAAAACAAACCGAGTGCCAGGACCAATCTGCGGTAGGTCTTGCCGCCTCGGCTCAGGGGCCCTAAGACAGTGCGAAACTTACCAAATAAACGCCAATAACGTCTTTCTCCTCTAGCGCCTTGCCATACTCCTTAAACTCGCCGTTGTTGACCGCGCGGCCGGTGCTTTCAAAGCCCCAGCTCAGTTCGCCTTCGCCTAAAAAGAAAACAGATTTTTAGGGTTACGTACCTCAAAAACGACCTTTTCATCTACGCTATGAGATGATTTATAAAGCGTCCAGGGGCACCTTCACTCACACAAGATGGGTGAAGTGACCACTCGACGCTGCAGTGCCTTGGATTTTTTTTCAAAATCATCATCGAACCAATATAGGATCACTCGTACGTTTGTGTATGTCCATCTGTCACAGGCAATTTGCTCTGAAACTACTGGACCGATCGAGGGAAACACGGACGTGCAAAGCAAATAAAAAAAAAAAAACATGGAGGCCACTTTTGGGGGATAAATTAAAAAGTAAAAAAAAAGTATTGCAAAATATATCGTGTGACATATCAAATGAAAGGGCTCGTTGTGAGGATTTCAAAAATATCATAATTTTAAAATTATTCGTTTTTGAAAATAGGCGAAAATTTACATTTGGCGTCAGGATTTTTAGGCAATATCGAGTTGAATCTTTATGACAGCGTCACGAGACACGTCGCAGTATCATATTTTGAGTAAGTGTGGTGTTGCCCGTACCATGGATACTATGAGAAAATTGGGGATAATGCCAGAAGATGCAGACGTTTCGTGCCGATGTGGAGCCCGCACAGACAACGTCGCATCCTCACACCTGGGGCCTGAGTCTGTAACGCAATGGTGCCAAAATGGGCTCAAAGTTGACGGCTTCAATTACGATTTATTAAAGCTGTCGGTCCTTTTAATGTTTTCGTAGTTCAGCAAAGAATATTCTGATTCTTATCCTAGAGGATTGGTTCGCTGGTTGTAGGAGAAAAACGAGGAAATCCCGGTTTTATCCTTCTATTGGGACGCCATCGAGCGTTACAGACTTGAGCCCCTGTCCTGATGCTCCTATTTTCCTTTTCGCAGTAGATTGACCCAATCCTTATAAGTTCGTCGTCTATCTTTCTGAAAGGCACTTACCCAAATGCAATGTGGAGTCGTCGGTGGACCAGCCGATCCTCAGAGCGCTGGCTACGATCTCATCGGCCGTGGTGACCGCCGCGCCGACGCGAACCTGAAACAAAACGATTTGTCTTATGGATATGTCGCTGTTAACACGCTCAGCGCCAACGTGTCATTATTGATATAATCCGCGCGGGATGAGAATGGGATGCGACCTTTTGGAACTGAGACGCGCGCGGTAAGCAAACTCGCGTCGAAGCTACCTTGTCAAAGTAAAATCCTACTACTAAACGCGAAAGTTTGTAAGTATGGATGGATGTTTATTACTCTTTCACGCTGAAACGGCTGAACAGATTTGGATGAAATTTGGAATAGAGATATCTTAGACATCAGAATAACACATAGGCTACATAATAACACGCTATTACACTTAGGGGCAATGTAAACCACATATCTTTTTTCTGTAGTTCACGCGGACGAAGTCGCGGGCAAAAGCTAATAGCCCATATTTTTTGTTTTCACCTCGTAGCAAACTTTGGTTCAGGTCGCTGTCGTCTGTTGGAGGAGGGTTTAACCCCATCTGTGGTCTTGTCTACGATAATATTTTCACACCTCGTAGTAAACTTTGCCCTTACGGACGTAGCAAACTTTGTCCATATTTTCTCAAATCGTAGCAAACTTTGCCCATATGTTCTCACCTCGTAGCAAACTTTGCCCTTGCGGACGTAGCATACTTCGCCCATATTTTTTCACCTCGTAGCAAACCTTGCCCATATTTTCTCACCTCGTAGCAAACTTTGCCCTTGCGGACGTAGCAAACCTTGTCTATATATCCTCACCTCGTAGCAAACTTTGCCCTTGCGGACGTAGCAAACCTTGCCCATATTTTCTCACCTCGTAGCAAACTTTGCCCTTGCGGACGTAGCAAACCTTGCCCATATTTTCTCACCTCGTAGCAAACTTTGCCCTTGCGGACGTAGCAAACCTTGCCCATATTTCCTCACCTCGTAGCAAACTTTGCCCTTGCGGACGTAGCAAACCTTGCCCATATTTTCTCACCTCGTAGCAAACTTTGCCCTTGCGGACGTAGCAAACCTTGCCCATATTTTCTCACCTCGTAGCAAACTTTGCCCTTGCGGACGCCGTGCGAGGCCCGGGCGCCGCTCCACGCGTGACAGAAGGCCCCCTCGTTCAGTGGTACCACGGAGTAGAGGTCGGGTAGCTCAAGATACTGGTTGAGGTCGCTGTCGTCTGTTGGGAGAGGGTTGTTTGTTACAGATGGGTTTAATGGGAGCTAGAGGACCAGGCAGAAGGAGACCCGGGGCTTAATGGTCTAACTTTTGAATCCATCGTGATCCCTTTGAATTTGACGTTTGAAGTGTGCTGACGAACTTCACACTGCATTTATTATGCATGTCATTGAAAGCGTGCAAGCTAACCTAAATGGTAGTTTACTGAGTTTACAGTTTAGTCACAGATTTTCTTGGCGGTAACTCGAGTAACTGTCATTTCGGGTAGTCTTTCTTGAGGGTGCATGCTATGGGAGCTCTTTGTTTTGTGCTATGGGCGAGATTATTGATTGCCAGAACAAATTGATCCTCTTATAGGATTCGGCATTTATAAAAAGTGTTTTGTGTTCTGGTCATAAAACTAGTTTTTTGGGCAGTTGCCACTGGCTTATCGACGTTGGTATGCAATTATTGTTGTTGTTTGTTTACAATAATGAAAATAATGCTATTTTATTGCCGTGAAACAAAAATAGCTCAGTTTAGCTTAAAAATTTAAGAAACTGTGAAAAAATTGACGTTTCCGCCACGCTGCTATCGTGGGATGGAACATTTTTTTTTTTGTTTACTTACACCAAGAAAGGGTGATCTTGCTTTCATCAACCTCTGGCTCGTATTGCGCCTTCTCCAGAGCTTCATCCTTCTGGGTCTGAATCTTCATCTCATCCTCCTGAAATACAGACGCTTTGTTAATATTTCTTGAATGGTTAAAACAAAGCTATGATTGTATGGGAGCTCACAAGCAATAGGGACTCTTACATTTCAAGGTGGAATGAAGAATGTCAGTGGGTCTTTTATTTTAAATCACTTGAAACTTTATGACCGTGTAGCATAAAAGTTTAAAAATACACCTGTTTTGAAACAATAGAATTAGGTGAGACCTATCTAACCGAGCCAGTTTCATGTTGATTGATATCCATAACAGATTGCAAGATATTTTGCTTGAAAAAAAGTGCGCCGCCTATTTTTTTTCAAGCAATCTTCAAAACATTTATGAATGTCAACACGAAACTGGCTGTTTTAGATAGGTCTCACCTAATTCTAGGGTTTGATATGTGAACATTTTCAATTTGTTTAGTGTATTTGATACAGGAATCGATTTTGTGCATTTTTATTTGCTCACGATTCACTATGCACGGCGCCTTTACTTATGTAGATAAGTGCAAACTATTACACTACAGGGTGCACTCTAAGTCGATAGCGGAACTTTAAGTAGGCTGTCTACTGATCAATACAAACAACTTGTACTAGGTTTTTTTTTTTTTTTTTTGTTTTCCCTGTGTTATCTACAATCGGCCCTTCTGGCCATAATTAGATTAGTTCATTGTTGGGATATATTATTGTCAGAGGATTTTCCATTGATCATCTTCTGTTATTTGGCATGACTAATCATTTCTCAGCTCCTTTTGTCAAGGTTTAGTATTTGCCATCTTTTTAGGCGTGTTATTTTTCCTTGGGTGTTTAATAAGTCTTTGGCCAGGTCATTGGTGTGTCTTTGTAGTCTTTGTTTGTATCGTTCGCAGCTTTTTTTCACTTCTTCCTTGATCGTTGGCATCTCTAAATATTCATGTATTTCTGTGTTTCTCACAAACCAGTGTGCCCCTGATATAGATCGTAGAGCTCTATTTTGAAATCTTTGAAGTATCTCTATATTGGAGTTGCTAGCAGAGCCCCAGAGTTCAATTCCATAGGTCCAAATTGGTTTTAATATAGCTTTGTAAACTAGTAGCTTGTTTTCAATTGACAATCTTGATTGGCGTCCTATGAGCCATGATAGGCTTTGGTATTGCCTTGATACAGTCTTTTTCTTATACTTAATGTGGTTTCCCCAGGTAAGTCTCCTGTCCAAGTGTAAGCCAAGGTATTTCACACAGTCGCTGGTTGGTAGTGGTTTTCCTTCCATGGTGACAGGTGGGCAATCTCCTTTTCTTAAAGTAAATGTAATTTGAGTAGATTTTGTTACGCTGGGTTTTATTCGCCACTTTTCTAGCCATTGGTCTATTTTGTTCAATTGTGATTGCAATTTCTTTGTCGCTTTATCGGGATCTTTGTCACTGGCAATACATGCAGTATCATCAGCATATGTTGCAGTGGTCACTTCTTTACTACCGGGTAGATCTGATGTGTAGATCGAATATAACACTGGACCAAGCACTGACCCCTGCGGGACCGAAGCGGTGATATCATACAGCTTTGAGAGCTCGTCTTCATACTTTACTTGAAATTTCCTTTGATGCAAGTAAGATTTTAGGATCATGTAGAGTGAGTTGGGTAACAGGGTTTTGAGTTTAAATAGTAAGCCCTTGTGCCAGACTCTGTCGAACGCCTGTTGGATGTCCAAGAATACAGCAGAACAGTACTCTTTCTTCTCCAAGGACTGTCTTATTTTAGTCACCACTCGATGTATTTGCTCAACTGTAGCATGGTTTTCGCGGAATCCGAACTGGTGATCGGGGATTATTCTTTCAGCTGCCAGAATCGGTTTGAGTCTTTGAAGAAGAAAAAATATCAGCTGTTGCATACAAAAGGTCGACTCAGTACTGCGCCAAATGTATGAAGCAGCTGATATTTTTTTCGCCACCAAGTACAAGTTGTTTGTATTGATCAGTAGACAGCCTACTTAAAATTCCGCTATCGACTTAGAGTGCACCCTGTAGATGGCTCCCCATCGTCCGTTAGAAGTTTCAATGAGGTTAGAAAATTCGCATGGACAGTTACTTGATTCGGTAGCTCAGTTGGTAGAACGCCTACACGGTATGCCAGAGGTTGCGGGTTCAAATCCTGTCCCGATCGAATTTTTTAACTTTATAAAAATCGTTATAAAGTTCCCTAGCATGGGTTAGTGCTTTAGAAAATACAAACAATTTCTTGAATGGTTAAAACAAAGCTATGATTATATGGGAACTCACAGGTAATAGGGAGTCGGCCATTAAAAACAGGCATTATTTGGCAGCATGCATAGTTTTTTTTTATGGGGGGCAATACAAATGTGGAATGGTGTACGATGGGTAATAAACGATGACGCACAGACGCGTTGAAAGGCACCTAACGTAGGTGTATGACGCTCAGACACGGTGAAAAGCGCAACTTTGGTCGGTTTACTATTGTTGATTATTTGCGTGCAAGGCACTCGGCGAATTTCTTGATGACGCGTTAACGCGTCGAAGTTAGCGAATTTCCTAAACAATGCGATGCGAATTTGGCAACTTCAGTTTAATTACGTCACATAGGTTTGTATCATAAATACTCTCTCTCTCAATTAATACATTAAAGTAAGATACCGTAGGCAGCGTAAGGACCTCGTTGGTGACAGCGACGGACTGATAGAAGTTGCTCCAGCGTTGCTTCTTCTCCTGCTTGCGTTTGAGTCGCTGGAACTTCACCGGATCCTGTGGGGAGGTTGATCACAAATTAGGGGCGTTCCAGTGCACAACAATGTCCCAGGCACTGCAGCGCCGAGTGGTCTCTTCACCCATCTGGTGTAAGTGAAGGTACCACTGGACACTGGACACTGGTATAAATAATCTTATTGCGTAGATGCAAAGGCCTTTATTTATTTATTTATTTAGGGAGCGTTCCAAAACAGTGGTAAATCTAATAAAGAGAGCTATGAGAAGAGAACAAAGATAACTAAATTTTATTGCTGTACAGTCGGCCACAGGGGGCTAACAATCTCTGAATGAGCATACCCAAGCTCGAGATGAAGTCGCAAAATCGGCCAGATTGGAAAACCGTTTTGAGAGCCCTATGTCCCTGATTAGGGATAACAGGAACTGATGATGATGATAATGATGATGATGGTACTTAGGTTTTTTTTTTACAAATTTGTATCGTTTAGTTTTAAGGTGGCGAAAAAATGTGGGCAGGCAACCAATGAGATGGACTGACGCCTTGGTCAAAGTGGCGGGAAAAGACTGAATGAGAAAAGCCCAAGACCGAAAGGAATGGAGTGCAATGGAAGAGGCCTACACTCAGCATTGGGTGGCGACAGGCTGAAGAGAGATTTAAGGTATTTATTGTATGGGCCTAAAAAAAATACTTTGATGCCGGAAATAAATAAATAATTATTATTATATACCTTGCTAAGCTCCTCGATACGCTTGGCATCCTCCTCGGCTTGCTGCTTCTCCTTCTCCAGTTGTTCCTTCTGTTTCTCCACGAGACGCTCGTTCAGCTGCTCCCATTCTTCCTCTTCGGTCAGTTCCTGCTTGCGCTGCGGGTTAGGAAGAAACATTAGACACAGTTGAAGAGGGGGAGGGTCTATACCAATAATCCCACTGACAATCCCCAGCAATTTTGAGATGTAGTGGGGATTTCTTTAATTTTCTGTTTGTTTTGGTAATACAATAAACTTTTTATTTATCTATCTATCTGAAATGAAAAAGTTTATTAGTTAAAAATGTTACAGATGAATGTTCTCTGCTATGGGTAGTCAGGCTTCTTCTTATGTGTTTTATGTTATTGTTATAATAAAGTTCGCTATTAACGGTTTATAAATATTAAAAACAAAAAAAAAGAATAGCATTTTTTATTACAAGGCTCTTGTGAGTGTGTGTGTGTGTCTCTGTGAGGGTGTGTGTGTGTGTGTGTCTGTAAGGGTGGGTTTATGTGTTTGAGGGTGAGTGTGTATCTGTGAGGGTGTGTATATGTGTGTGAGGGTGAGTGTGCAAAGGTGAGAGTGAGAGAGGGTGTGTGTAAGATGAGTGATATTATGAGAAACAAGGAAAAAACAAGGACTTTTTATGAGAAACAAGGAACTGGGTTTACAATCTATCTACTTACCTCTCGTTCGCGCTCGTAGGTGTCAAAGTCGTTGGCTCCATCATCATTATCATCGCCGCGCGACTGCCGCTTCGGCTCCTCGTCAACCTCCATGGGCTCGGGTTTCTCTGTTGATGCAAGGAACTGGGTTTACAATCTGTTTATGCCTTATCTATACAAAGTGTTAGCAAATTTAGCAAAACCTCTTGTATCTTGTACCCATTTGTACTTGTTCAACGGGTATCAATAAATACTTTATAATTTTTTAATTTTCACATACGTTTTAACCGATTTTGTGGTACGGTGGTTCGCTAATAAAAAAAGAATAAGCGCTAAAAAATCAAAAAATCTAACGCAAAAATCGCCAACCCGCATTGAGCACGCGTGGTGATTAAGCTCGAACTCTCTCTCTGAGAGAAGGCCTTTGCCCAGCTAGTGGGACATGTACAATTGTACAGGCTACATCTTACTTACTAAGCGCTAAAAATGCCTGCGAATACATTCGCGTGAATAAATTGCTCGTACCACGCGAATTTCTAAATTCGGTCCAAGCCTCCAATTTTAGAAAGCCAAGTAGGCTATGGGTTGTCCCGTTAACCCCCTAAATATATTCCTAAAGAATGTGTTTAGTTAGAATGATGGCAAGAAACCAATGTTTTGGTTATGTATTGAATATACGACAGAAGTGTGAAAAACTTGAATGAACATATTTACCTTTGTTGTCTTTTTTCGGTTGAGCAGGACTGGAAATAAACAAAAGGCATTAATTTGATAACAGCTTGGTGAAGAAATATATTCGTGAGGAAAACTGCAGCTTAGATGGCGCCGCACGTAGTGACTTTGTCTTTCTTGCGGACTAGGTCGACGAAGCTTAGCATAGCGCTATAGGATAGCAAGAGGATAGGTGCTGGACAAGCTTATTCTCTTTAAAAACATGTCCTAGGCATTGCA
This sequence comes from Zelleria hepariella, assembly GCA_949319315.1. NCBI lineage: Eukaryota > Metazoa > Arthropoda > Insecta > Lepidoptera > Yponomeutidae > Zelleria > Zelleria hepariella. The sequence continues at coordinate 19,263,290 of OX439380.1, forward strand.
GCATGTGAGTGGCCGCGATTTTGATACCGGTCCAGCCTCTAATATTGCGCACATCCATGTTACTTTCTTTCTGGCCTTTTTTTTACTTCTATCTTGCCAATCATTGTGGTGTGTAGCAGCTAGTATCATTTGATTAGCCACTGCCACTGTAAGCTGTATAAATTATCTGAACGGCCAAGGACCTATGCTATTTAGATAACTCTTCTTCTTAGCGTATCGATAAAGCAAACACTTCGTTACCGTGTTTCGGGTGGTAAGTCTCGGCAATAAGCGTGAGTCCAGCAATCCTACTAATATTATATTCGCGAAAGTTTGTAAGTATGGTTGGATGGATGTTTGTTACTCTTTCACGCTGAAACGGCTATAATAATAATAATAAAAATTTGGAATAGGCTATCTCTATTCCAAATTTTTACAGACATCAGAATAACACATGGGCTACATATTATCACGATTTTGCACTTAGGAGCAAAGTAAAGCATATATCATTTTTCTGTAGTCCACGCGGACGAAGTCGCGGGCAAAAGCTAGTGTGCAATAAAAAAAAGATAACTGCTCAAAAATGTAACGGCATAACATACACAATCGGCTGATCATCGTCGTCCTGGTCGTCCGTAGGCATATCCGGCTCGTAAGCTTCGGAGACAGGCGCGGCTTCGGGCGCTTTCACGGGCGTGGTTACCTTCACCGGTGACTGGACCTAGAGTGCAGAGAACACGGCGTTTAATACAGACGAATTTCCCGTGGCGATTATAGTTGACAGACCAAATGGCAATAGCCGGCCGGATACTGGGGGTCTACCGGCTAAAACGAAGCCAATTACCATTGGCGAAAATCGAAGTTCGATTTATGAAAAATTAACTGGGTGGCAGTAAAATAAACTGGGTAGCAGTACATTTTTCAAAAATCGAACATCGATTTTCGCTAATGGTAATCGGCTTCATCTTAGCCGGTAGACCGCCTGATTGGGCGAGAAGCCTCGGGAGCTGATCGGGATACTCTGATCGATCTGAGCGAGACATTCATCCATCGTGAACAGATCTACCACGCCATTAGCAGAGGCGAGATCTGGTCTCGTAGTGCTAGACAAGCGCTTGCGAACAAATTCTTGCAAGAAAATTACCATGGATTTGACACACATTGCGTTGCGGAGACCAGACAATCGCCTGTCTAATCGTCCATTGTGCCTAAATAAGGACAGGAAGCACTAGCGGATTTATGGGCTAAGGGGCTCAAGGCCCCCCCCATCTGAGACCCTCTATACAAATAAATTTTGCATACTTTGTAATCTTGAACCTTCGCTCATTTTGTGTTCAAGCCGCCCCCCACCCCAAACTCAAAAAAAAATCCTGGATGCGCCATTGTCAGGAAGGACTTAGAAGATGGTGGTGGCGTTCCCTTTTCCGAGCCCTGATGACTTTCCTACATCATAACTCCTCTCACCTTGACTGCCTCTGGCTTTGGCTCTGGCACCTTCACTGGTTCCGGAACCTTCTCAGGTTCTGGTGTCGGGTCCCGTTCCGGTGTTGGTTCCCGTTCCGGTGTTTGTTCCCGTTTCGGTGTTGGTTCCCGTTTCGGTTTCTTTTTCGGTGTCGGTTCCCGTTCAGGAGTCGGTTCCCTCTCCGGTGTCTGTTCTCGTTCCGGTGCCGGGAGAGAGGTCTCCTCCGAAGATGGCTCGGGGGAGGACTCCTTCTTGTCCTCTTCATCTATAGGCGCTGGCGTCTCTTCTAGGCGCGATACCTGCGAGAAACAAATTAAGCTCAATATCCGTTGGTTCGTATGATTGCCGTCACAATCGCTTAGTCAAATAAAAGCAGTTGAAACTTGTCAACATCTTTCAGATATCAAATTGAAGGGGTTTGGGTACGTCGACAATCGGCAGACGATCAAAGTCTAACATGTGGGCGCGCGAATCTTACGACTAAAGTGGATATGAGCACTCCATCTGGCTAGGCGGGAAGACGGTCTCGGGCGCGGTCACGGAATGGTGGCCTAGAATGGGTCGACGGTAGAACTAAATGTAAGGTAGTGTATCTTTTAGCTTTTGTGTAATAAAGTGTAACATAACATAAAGCTAGATGTGTATATTATTAAGAGAGTGGCAGGACAATGGATGAGATTGGCATTCGACCGAGTGGGTTGGCGCGAAAAAGGCCTATGCCTAGCAGAGGGTTTTACTTATGTCCTAGATAGATAGCGAGATACTCTACAGTCTGACTGACTGAGTAGTTCGTCGAGTCTGCAGCGCAAGGCGATTATTTGATCAGTAGCCCGGTGCTTACTGGGGGAGCCGCCATACCCAACTAACCAAGCATTTTTCTCGTGTGGAAGCTCAGTGAATCACGAGTCTGCAGCGCAAGGCGATTATTTGATCAGTAGCCCAGTGCTTACTGGGGGAGCCGCCATACCCAACTAACCAAGCATTTTTCTCGTGTGGAAGCTCAGTGAATCAATGTCCAGCAATCAATCTAAAAGTTAGACGGTTAGATCCCGGGACATACCTTGGCCGGTGTGGAGAGCAACCTGGTGGAAGAGGAGCGACGCCGAGTCCTGGCCGCAGGCCCAGCGCGTCGTGGGGTAGCCGGCTCCTCACCTTCCTCTGTGCTTGTGTCAAGGATTGAGCTGTCGGGTAGGGCTGTAGGGGTAATGGTAAGTTAAGTTATCAGAAGTGTCTAAATAAAATGATTTTTATTTGTAAAGTAAATGGCGAGGGGTCTATATTATGGTAATCAATACAAAAAAACTTTTACTATAGGAGCAAAACATTATAATCTATCTGATTTTTATGCCCCATAGTAAACGATTTTAAAATTCTAAACTTTGGCTAACAAGACAAGCTAAGCCATGGGTTTCCTCACGATTATTGTTAATTCTGGTCTTCTCAGTGATTTTTACTACAATATTCAAGATATACGCGTAACTAACATATACTGGAATAGGGTTGGGGGTTCAAAAGAAGAGGTGGTGTTGTGATGTGGAGTGAAGTTATCTATTCACGCAGCCTGCAATTGCTGCAAGTTGTTACCAGGCTATTAGTCATGAATTGGAGTAAAGTATTATTAGTAAACATCACATTAAAACATTACAACAAGTTGATTCTTTCCTGTGTGAAAACAGTTGTTTGCTTATGTGCAGGCTAATGTCCAGAGATGAACATTTAAAAATATCTTGCATGCAAGGGACTGTTTTACTACTTATTTGTATTTGCTTCTATTCACTAATCACTATCTGTATTTGCTTGACCTTTGCTTTTTATTAGCATATCTCGGCCAAAAAAAAAAGTGACTTCAACAAAAAATATTGAATCATAATGACTTCATAATGTGAAGTCATTCCTAATAATTCTATCGGAAACTTTTTTGTAGATACTTGTCCACTTTCAACTAGTATCAAGACTTGCTTTTTGTGGGTCATATTAAAATTATGGTTTCAGTAGGATATCTTCGCACTCTAGAATAGAAATAAGCTACAACAAACATCACACACAAATTGGATCAGATAATCGGATGTGTGTTCCGGGACTACATTTTTATTAGCGGTTTTGGTAGGCAACTTATCTACCCAACTAATACAATACAATGCAATATTGCAGAGTTCACTACGGTAGACCCATGGCGCGAATTAACGTGATCACATTACATTTGCTAACTCAATAAAGGCAGATTCCCTGTTGGTAGATTGCCTTGTAAATTACATGCCATCAAATCAATGTAGTTTACAGCGACAATAGCATAAATTCAATCGTGGCACGCGTCGACTTACGCCAATACTCTAACATAACACGTGTTGTATGCAAACGGAAACAATGAAGAGTTTTTATCAGATTCTAGGCGATAGGTTAGGATTTCGGAACTTGTCCTATCACCTGGAAAGAATACGCCAAAGAAAGTGACTGAAATTACCTTTCCCCGACTTGGATTCAAGAGCTTTTTTCAAGCGTTCCACCAAAGCCGGCTTATTGCCTTTGGTATCCAAACCCAAAGCACCAAGCTCGGACCGTAAGTCCACCACTTTCATCTTGGCGGGATCCATGTTTGCAGGTTTTACTCTTTATTCAATGCGGAATGGTTCAATCAACAATTAACAATAACATAAAACACAAATTACACCACTAAAATCATCACTCGCAGAAATTATTTCTTTCGCCAACCAAAACGAACGCGAAGACTAATCAATATGGCGGCACCGGAAACAAACACTTGTGTCACTTTTTTTTTTCTAGGATGGCGGCAAAATCCATAGACAAATAAGGTTTTTCAGACTTCTACCCTTATTTTATACTGTCTTATACCCGGTGTGTTTGACTTCCGGTAGATTTTATTGGCGTATGTGTGACCCCGGTGGGATGGGGATCCCAACCCAGCGGCTGGCGCCAATTTTGAAACTGAAAGTGTTGTTTGTTGCTTGGAAACTCATCGATCAATGTTTATTTTGTTTGTTAAATATGTTTTCGATTTAACTGTTGTGGTGTGGCAGAGCCTTCGAAGGCTGTGGGTGTGGGTTTAGCACGCTAGTTATGATAATATAACACCTTGATATTATATTGAATCTCTGCAGCATAATGGCAAGAAGGGAAAGTAAGTTTCTTTTAGTTTTTGTTTTTCAAAGTAACTTTAGGTGCTACGGCTATGGATTAAAAACTACGTACTAAAGCTATAATATTTTTACAGTTGTCGCAGAAAATGAGTTGGAAGAGAAAATCATGGAGGCGTTCTTAGTGTTCGACCATTCTGGAAAACAAGTGGTTGATGTCCGAGAGATTGGCACAATCTTGCGGTCACTGGGTAACAGTCTTTTTAACAACATTTTACAGACTAGAGTTTTGGTTACTTACCTTAGGTTTTAAATTGTTTTTTTCAGGTTGCTGCCCGACCGAAGCCGAAATTCAAGAAGTAATATTGGCGACTGAAAACAAGGAAGCAACTGGAACTATTCCTCTGAGCACTTTTCTGCCGTACATGTTCCAAGTTATGATAGAACACAGGTGCAGTTTTTCTAGTATAAACCCGTGCCATTAAAGAAACGATATATAAATGGCGGACACTCTCGCGCCCTCTCGCTTTAATCATATCTCCGTCTATACTCACACGTAACGTTAGCAAAGTCATTTTAGGCAGTCCTGATTAGTCACCTACGCTTGGCTAATAAAACACGCCAAAATACGTTCGCCTCTTATTGTTTTTTTTTAATGTTTGTCGAGTTATTTCAATATTGTAGTTTATATTTGTTGCGGTTTGTATTATTTACTACGTTTTAATATTTTTGATCTTATTTTCATAAAGACTGTTGTTTAATCACAAACCCAACGTAGAACAATTACCTAAACAATAAAGAAAGCATCGTAAAACAATATTTCCTAACCAAAAATGTAAGAAAGTTTTAGGTATGAACCGAAATCGTATTTTCGTAACCTCTTTTTCAGACCTTACCATAGGTACCCGCCGCCATTTTCATATCGTTTCTCTATTGGCACGGCTTATAGCGTGTGATGACCACAGAACACATAATACCCTATGTGATCTGATGAGGCGTTCTATAAGTTGTACAAAGATTGCAACACGATAAAAGTCGCTTCACTTCACACAATCAGCAGGGGAAGCACAACCTCCAAATAAAGGGTATTGTGTGCAAAGAACATATAGGGGAGCACAATGTCACGATAAAAGTTTTATCCCACTATCGGGTAGCGGCATCTCGCTTTACGCGGTGAAATAAAGCAAGATGGCGATAGCCGATAATGGGATAAAACTTTTATCGTGACATTGTGCTCCCCTATATGTTCTGTGCACACAATACCCTTTATTTCTATAAGCCGTGCCAATAGAGAAACGATATGAAAATGGCGGCGGGTACCTATGGTAAGGTCTGAAAAAGAGGTTACGAAAATACGATTTCGGTTCATACCTAAAACTTTCTTACATATTTGATTAGGAAATATTGTTTTACGATGCTTTCTTTATTGTTTAGGTAATTGTTCTACGTTGGGTTTGTGATTAAACAACAATCTTTATGAAAATAAGATCAAAAATATTAAAAAGTTGTAAATAATACAAACCTCAACAAATATTAACACTTAACGTAAACTACAATATTTAAATAACTCGACAAATATTAAAAAAATCAATAAGAGGCGAACGTAAGTATTTTGGCGTGTTTTATTAGCCAAGCGTAGGTGTAGTCACCAGTCCCCGTAGCATGACTTTTATCGAGGCGGATTTATCCAACGAAATGGCGGTTTATCAGCATTTTTGACGTCTATAGTGGGTTATATAACGCTCTCGACGAAAAGTCATGCTACCTCCGCAGGACTGCCTAAAATGACTTTGCTATCATTACGTGTGTGAGTATAGACGGAGATACGATTAAAGCGAGAGGGAGCGAGAGTGTCTGCCATTTATATATCGTTTCTTTAATGGCACGGGTTATACCTATTCATTTTTTTTTCTTACAGTGTCGCATCCGTTGAATTTGAAAATTTAAAGGAACCAATTTTCTTTTCCAGGTTCTACCCAGCCAGTGCTGAAATGCTGCTGGCGGCTTTCCGATATTTTGACAAAGAAGGTAAAGGGTATCTCACCAAGGAAAGATTCACAAAACTGATGATGGAAGAGGGAGAGCCTTTTACTCAGGTAAGTACCTATCTACTCTGAATACATACCCCGTTTGCCCCAGTATTAGTTTAGACCGGACGTTTAGGCTTGTCTTTCTTGTGGGCCAGGGTGACTAAGCTAAGCGTACTCTATCTAAAAAACTGTCCCCAGGCACTGCAGCATCCGAGTAGTCACTTCACCCATCTAGTGTGAGTGAAGGTATAAATCATCTCATTACATAGATGCCAAGTTCAAAGTTAGTTTAGCCCACTGTCCACTAGTTTTACCTTCAATATTCTATATTCAACTTATTGTAGGTAATGAGCCGAAGATTGAAAATTGTGTTCCTATTTCCAGGAGGAATTCGATGAAATGATCCAGACAGCTCTGGACCCGGTTACGGACACCATCACTTACGAGTACTACATCAATCAGCTGATGGTAAGTCACATTCTAAGGTACAAACAAACTGAGCGTCACTTTAAAACTTTGGAGAACATGGGCACTTTTGTCCTACTTAGTAGCTTCAGCGCTCAAACAAGACGAAAATGTTCGCTACCGCGCGGTGGTGTTCAGTGAGTGATCGCATGCTACTTTGTTAACAAAGTAGCAACGTTCAAAATTCTCGCAATACCCTAACCGCCTATGGCTCTCTCCCGCTCTTTTGATGCCCATGTCAGGCCACGTTAAGCCAGTTGGTGAAACGGCAGAAGATAGGAAAATAGCTCAATACTGACGATATTCTTACATCCTAATTTCCTTAGCAAAAACTGTGAAATCCCATTGTCTCTACCCGTCCTTCTATGCTCTCTACGGGTGGTATAAAAAAGAAAGCAGAAAAGATGAAGTAATTAAAGATTTATTCAAGATAAATCACTTAAACCAAACTAAAATACGCATTGTAATCTTAAATATTGGTAATAACTTAAAAATATTATATCTTATAGTCAAATTAATCTTGTCAGAACTATTGCAACTTAAATATTACCTTATAAAACAGACATTATAGTCAAATAAGAATGGAAAATAGTCAAATTCTATCTTAACCTACGACCGAAATTACGCCAGTACTAAAAGCTAAATCAGTAATAATAACTAATCGGTATTAGTTGTTGGTAATGTCCACAATTCTAACTTTTTGTGACATACCTATGATATACTCAACTTCAGACCATTCTACGCTTCCCACTTTGAAACCAACTTACTTACCCCGATTTCTCGTAGACTATCGTCCCGTTAACGGCTACTTTCTTTTTTATCGGGTACTTTTTTGTAAACACTTTTGACAACTGACAGCTGATAACAATCGATTAGCCGATTAGAGTACGAGAAATCGGGGGTTACGAAACAAAGTCGTATCACTGAGACGTATAATGGAAGGTGGATGTCGTGACGTACTACCAGGCTTCGAAGGAACTGGCCTGTGACCGAAGTGCATGGAGAACGCTGCACCGACAAGAGGATAATATAATGATGATGAGACATATAATATAAAGTTAGAATTACTGAGCCAAGCGACTGGTTCGCCTGGTCTGAATGCCGCCGGCGCGTCTGGCCGAGGCTCTAGTTGGGGTCTTGGCAACTTCAGCCTTCTCGGCCACTTCTGGCGTCTTCTCTTCTACATTCGCTGCCTCTACACCGTCGGTGCCATTGGTAGCTTCAGAATCCTCTGTGACGTCATTGGTGTCCCCTACTTCGCCGACGGCTTGAGAATCCTCTGTGACGTCATTGTTCTCTTCAACGTCGTCGGTGGTTTCTTCGGCGGCGGCGTCGTCGTTCTGCGAATAGAGATGATTTGTTTATTGTAGAATTCGCGTGCATTTGCGAAGCCATGAATCGTACCCAAAACCTTTGCAGGTCCCGGAAATTAAGATCACTGCCTGTAAAAACGAAGGCCTTTGCATCTACGTAATGAGATGATTTATACAGCGCCCAGTGGCACCTTCACTCACACTAGATGGATGAAGATACCTGGTGCCTAGGACATTTTTAGATGGAGTAGGCTTGCCCAGCACCCCTACTATCCTGACAGCTGAGTCGGCCTAGCCCACACGAAAGACAAGGCCATACGTACCACTACCTATAATTCACGCTATTCATTCAGTTAAAATGAGCTATCCCAGCTTTTGCTCTATATCAGACCAATGGTCACAATTTTACGGGTCAACAAAGTGCAAGCCGTATTTAATACGGACGAAGGACAATACGGTATTATGTATGAGCCACCCTCCAACTCGTGAGATATCATCAGAATGCCGTAAACAAGGTCCTTTTGCCGGAAACTCATGTTGATACAGAAGGAGATAAGCTACCTAGGTCATGTGCTTCGCCACGATCGACTTCTCCAAGTGATCACGATGGGCAAGATTGAGGGCTAGAGGCGTGCTGGTAAAAGAAGAAAGTCGTGGCTCAGAAACATCAGGAAATAGACGAAGATAGCCAGCACAGAACATCCTGTTTCGCTTGGCGAGGAATAGAAAAGCATAAATTAAGAAAAATACCAAGTAGCCGGTAAACAGTGGTTGCGCCTGGCACAGGATCGTGATTGGTGGCGTGAGCATGAAGAGGCCTTTACTCAGCAGTGGGTGCTAACAGGTTGATGATATGAAGAGCTGTTGAGAGGCACGCCAAGAAGAAGTCCGTTGACTAAAAACTAGAACACTAAGCATACCTGCGCCTCGTCAGCATCCATCACTTCGCCATCGGCAGCCTCATCCTCCCCTCCTATAGACGTGAGAAGATCATTGATCTGTCCGTCCATATCAGAGTCAATGAGGCTCTTATCGTCTTCCCCTGACTCTTTAACCACGGGGGAAGAGGTCGACTCATCGGCAGCTGAAGTGTTGACAGACTCAGCCGTCTCGTTAGCGACTGAGGTGTCGGGCGATTGTGTGGTGTCGGCGGTTTTTGCGTTGCTCGTACGCAGCTTTGCGGCGCCGTTGGAGATCTGAAGTGGGTTGTCGCGGTAGCTCTTGCTCTCCTTTATGACAAGCTTTTGGCCGGCTGTAAGGAGAAAATATTTGATTAAGTACTTTTTGAGTTAAACTTTCGTAAGGACTGCTGGATTAGAGATGAATCCTACAAAGACATGCATCATGACTAACGGAGAGCAGACACCGATTGCAATAAACTTCCAAGATATAGAGTATGTCAAAGAATACATATACTTAGGACAAAATCTTTCCTTCGAAAAGAAACCAGTACTTGAAATAGAAAGAAGAATAAAAAAGGCATGGAGCGCATATTGGTCACTGAAACATATTTTTAAATCAAAGATGAATATTAAACTTAAAAAGAAAGCATTTGACTCCGTAGTAACACCGACTCTATTATATGGATGCCAAACATGGCCGCTCACCTCAGAGATTATCAAAAAACTCAAAGTTTTTCAACAAACTGCAGAAAGAAGCATGCTAGGACTGAGACTGGTAGACAAAGTACGACTAACAACAATAAGAAAGAAAACCAAACTCATAGACGCTGCAAAACTAGCATGCTGCCTGAAATGGAGATGGGCTGGTCACCTAGCAAGAACGAATGATGGACGCTGGAGCGAGAGGATGCTACACTGGTACCCACGCGGGTCGCGCCGCCCCCCGGGTCGGCCGCGACGCCGCTGGAGAGACGACATCGTGGCATGGACCAGCATCACTTGGACGAGGCTAGCCGCAGACAGGCACACTTGGCGCGGGATGGAGGAGGCCTATGCTCGACATACGGGCGCTCCAAATTGAACAGACATTTTATTTAAAGTGATAAATGAGTGAATTATTTTAATTAATTGATTGACTGATTGAACTATTATTATTTTTATTACTATTTTAACATTTTATAATTAACCTGAAAGTTCGTCATGATTTTAATTTTTAGGTTTGAATTAATTAATAATTTTAATTTATTATCACTTTTTACAATTTTATCAAATTTTCAATTAGCTAAAATGTTTATTTTGATTTTATGCTATAGTAAATTATTTTGAAAGTTAAGTTAGAATAATTATGCATGAACCTTTTGGAAATAAATGGCTTTATTATTATTATGTATGTCTATCGTAAAGATTCACGGGACTACAGAGTCCCGGTCCTTTAGCCGGCGTGCGTGGGGACGTATCCAACACGTAGAGGCCCGTTTGACAGCTTTGATCTTATGTAACGTGGTGCACCTGTTGGGTCCCCCAGAGTGCAACAAACACACAAAAATACACTTGAGGGCTCCCATCAGGTGCACCACCTACATTGACCTGGTGCGACGTGACCATGCGCATCCTCAAGGTCCATCCTGCGAGAGTACCATACACCAAAATACACTCGCAGTACTTTCCCGTCAAAAGCACAGGTCACGCCGACCTGATGCAATGTGGGTACACTTATTGGGTCCACCCCCAGAGCACACCACATCACAAAATGCACTCTGGTGGCTTTCCCGCAAAGAGCACAGGCTATTGTAGGGTTGGGTGGGAACAAAGAATTGGGTTATGGGGATGCATATGGATGGACTGGGTAACTAGGCTATGGAGTTGAGACAACGGTCGTCTGCCACTAAAATGTCTCAACTTATTAAATTGGCAGACGGTGACTTGCTGCTCACTAAATGGGCCACCTAAATATGCCGCCGCTTATGGGCTAGCCCTGGACAGCAAGGTGGCAACATCATTGTGAACAGCTCAGGGTGTCGAGAGGTGTGCGCCGCTTTCTACCCAGTGACCGTAGTGGTAGCCACAGTCACAGTGCCAACTCGCGTCTTATGCATCTTTCACTTCCACCCTGCGAGCATATAGCTCTTGCGCTCCACTCTGGACGGCCGGTAAAGGCAAGCCAGAGGTGAGGGTCCCGGTCCTCTTGGATTCCAATCCACTCTTGTACAAAGACGTGGATGCGAGGACCAGTTTTCGACCCTCGGAAGACTCGGGTCCGTGGTACCGCCACATACCAACAGCTCGCCACAAGCTGCCCTGCGGTGGAGGAACCATAATGGTCCCTCCATTCCCTTAGTCGCCTTTTACGACACCCACGGGAAGAAATGGGTTGGTCCAATTCTTTACCTCCCGGGAACCACACAGGGGTTATTATTATTATTATTATAAGGACTGCTTCTTTGAAGTGGAAGTGGGCAGGACACCTGGCTAAACGTACCGATGGTATTCCATCCATTGCGGAATGGCGACCCCGAGAGGGGAAGAGATCGGTTGGCAGACCACCAGCCAGATGGTCCGACAACATAACCCAAGAAGTCGGAAAACAGTGGTTGCGCCTGGCACAGGATCGTGAGAGGTGGCGTGAGCATGAAGAGGCCTTTACTCAGCAGTAGGTGTTAACAGGTTGATGAAGATGATGATGAAGCACTCCACTTTGAATTTAGTAAACGGTTTCACTGGGCGGGTTGGACATGCGGAATAACGCTTGGAGTTTCTCTTATTGTATTTCGTCTAAGTTTTCATATGACAGATAGAAGAGCGTAGACAAAAAGCAGAGTCTACCCTGACATTTGGTTCCCCACTGGTACTCTTGATGCTCTCCGCTTTCTAACTCCTGAGGGACTTATAGCGCGGCAGCTGGGATGGGCCAAAGCGTTTTTATCGTGCTGTCGAGTAGCACTATCTTGCTTTTCACAATGAAGCCGCGGTCACAGGGTGACCTACCGCTGGGGCAGGACTTGCACGCACGCTCGAGAAAAGCTTTTTGTCGAATTTATGTCGAGAAAAACTACCCTACGCAACTCGAGAAACTGACATTCCGGCAACGACTAAAGCCTGTCTCTGTCAGAAAGCTATAAGAAGCAGACGCTAGGACTCACTTAGAACGTGCCCGTCCTTGGCGAGAATGTTCTGGAAGTCTTCCTGGCTGCTGAAGCCTACGTAGAGCACATTGTGGACGCGCCTGTGCTTCTTGATACTCGCCGGGTTGTATGTGCGGAGGAAGGCTTGGAGTTTCTCCTTGCGCGGCAGATTCGGCTCGCCTAGGACCTGAGCAAAGAGTGGGGACATCATTTATTCGCTTTGAAGAACATCTGGGACAAAGCCTTTGCAGAGGCAGTAGTTTTTAGTTAGATTTAAAGTTGTTAGGAAAAACAGCTTTTTCTTATGGAAACCCTACAATGGGTTGACCAGTAGGCCTGACCTAACATGGCAGCCATGTCAGAAACCGGCGCGTTTCTGAATTGAGAATTTCACTACGCGTTTTCTTAGTAATAGTTAGATTCACACATAATTAATTGGGGTTTGTTGGAGGTCAGATTTCTGATCTGAAGGCTTAGCACGCGGGCCATTTTGCCTACACTCAACTGTCACCTTAGCCACTTAACACTACTGGGGCCTTAGCCTGTAACACAATGGCGTATCAATGGCGTCCCAGGTAGGACGAAACCGGAATTTTTTCGTTGTTCTCCTGCAACCAGCGAACTAATCCTCTAGAATTAGACTCATAATATTCTTTGCTGTACCGACACTGGACCGACAGCATTAATAAATCGTAATTGAAACCGTCAACCGGGAGCCCATTTTAGCACCATTGCTTTACAGGCTGAGGACCCCGATGTGACAGTCAACAGTGGCTAAGGTGACAGTTGAAAGTAGGCAAAATGGCCCGCGTGCTAAGCCTACTGGGGAATCGGCTTATATGGACCCTTTGCCATTGGTAGTTGCAGGATGGATTACGGTCATACTCAGGGTGACCAGATTTTAGCTACCTCGATTCGCCTAATTTTGTCTTCCGAGTAGCCTAAATCGCCTAATTTTTTTTCTCGTCTACTTAGCCTAATTCGCCTAACTTTTTGAGCTTAGAAGCCCAAATTTATCCCAAAATAAAGAAAAAACTAAAAAAAAATTGGTTGTTTGTAAAGTAGGTTTACGATCGAGATGTTTACGTGATAACGTCTTATTGGTGATATAGAAAATCTCCATTCGTTTTTATGCCGCTAGAGTGAGAGAGACGGAAGATCGGTCCACTCACTCGAACGCTATGCCAGCCTCCGCTCGTGAGGATTCCGCGTGACAAGTTTCACGGAATGACTGGCAGCGCTCGAGATGAGACGGGAGATCGGTCCGTCTCTCTCTCGTTATACCTGCGATCGCGCTCGTGAGGTTTTGGTGTGACACAAGTTTCTGAACATGTCACCCGACTAAAACGATTTTAAAGACGTTATCACGTCAAAAATATAACAAAAATAATAACTAAAATAGACTAAAATAATAACTTCCTGCAAAAGTTCTCCGTCACCATCAGTGGAGAATCCTCCTTTCCACGTGCATATTACGTTTCGTTACAAGCTTTTTAAGGAATAATCAAGGAATAGTTCAATAAATTTGCGATAATAGCCTACCTAAATCGCCTAAATAAATGCAAAATTATCCTGAGATAGCCTAAATCGCCCGATCCCATTTTTGAGGTAGCCTAAATGGCGACAATAGGGTTTTTTCCTTTAGTTATAATAAAAATTCTAGATGGCGCTGTATTTTAGTAAGAATAAATGTCAAACTAGATCACAGATAACCAAAAAGAACGCCAGATAAGTCTGCACGCGTCGGATGGCGTACCGTGGCGTCGGGTGGTATTTAAGTTGTGATGGAAAATAATCACCTGACCAACCGCTTGACCTGACCCCTAATAATCCTTATTTTCTTGCCATTTCTGTTGTACCTATTATGTTACCGGCCAAACCCGATTTCATGATAAACTAGTTCCGCCTCGGCCAAACCAGTCTAACCTAAGCTCGTATGAACGAACCAGTATAGCCTAGGCCAAACTAGTCTAGCCGAAGCTCGTATGGATAAACCGGTATTTCCTAGGCCAAACTAGTCTAGCCGAAGCTCGTATGGAGAAACCAGTTTGGCCTGGGCCAATCCAGTCTGGCCTAGCAAGAATATTGTACGCTCCAGGATAAACTAGTATGGCCTAGCCCGAGCTGATATTGACGAAATTTTAGGTATGAATGTTACCATATCTCGTAAACTAAGAGGTTTAGCGCAAAAATAACGAAATTTTCGAACCCCTTAAGAACCCCGAAACCAGGCCTTTTACTTATATAGGTGTTCTAAAAACCAACATATAGGGTGTTAAACATACAGGGTATTCCTGGAAGTGTGACAGACAGTCGAAAAAGATTTAAAACAAAGGTTAGGTCAGTAGGTTTGGTTGGCGACACACTGACATACCTACCTACCTCTTTTTGTTTTCGAGTGGTCCTTCAAACCGGACAAAATCGGATATACCGTAGACTTTTTGAATGTAGACTTTTTCAAATTCGGCCTTTAAATGCGTCCCCTACTGTTCAGATAATTACGGCGGGTTAGTACTAGGCTAGCATAAATAAGTATAATCTGCATTACCCCTACTCAAATAGGGCTAGACTGGTTTGGCCTAGGCTGAACTGGTTTCTCCATTCGACCCAAAACACAACACTTCCCATACATGACTTGTACAAGATGTACAAAAGCACTTATAATTTATAGGTAGGTATTATTATAATGAAAATCCGTGGACGGATACACTTGTGAATTTGTGAAACAAAAATTACGAGCAAGAGCAAGCAAGCGGCGCGCGGCGGGGTAGTTATCTGTGAAAAAACCTCGGCACAGACCAATAGACAGTCTGTGGGCAGACTTTGACATTTTTTCTGGCTAAACTCCATTTTCTATGGTGAGAAGAATAGCGCCATCTAGAGACGTCTTCATAAACAACAAAAAAAAAAAACCCGAAAAAAGCCTATTCGCCTAATCTGGTCACCCTGGACATACTACTCACCATAACATAACACTCGGGCCTCTTGACCGCGGCGGCAGACCCGGCGATCACCTTATGCGCGGTGTAGTAGTTGTGATCCATGTGCAGCATCTTCACTAGGTACTGCAAAAGAACGGGCTTTCGTTATTATTATTAATTAATTATACACTGGCATATCCAATGTAAGATTATGGGAGCTGACTGACCAAAAGCCATTAAACAATGAAATTCTCGAAAGAAAATGGCGATGGATCGGACACGCGTTGCGGAGACCAGACAGTCACCTGTCCAAACAAGGACTGACAGATGGCAAGCTACTGGCAAGAGACGGCCGGGACGCCCCCGCACTACCTGGAGGTGCTCAGTTGAGAAAGAGGCTGCATGGACTCGGCTGGAAGGAGCTAGAGACTGCAGCGCAAGACCGCGAAAAATGGAGATCTCTTCTTCGAGCCCTATGACCCTGATAAGGGATAGAAGGATGTCATCATTATCACACTGGCAGCGTGTATATTACTTTAGTGCACTTTTTAAATGATTATCGAGTCCAACTCCTAGACCGATTTGGCTCATGTATGAACTTAAAAATTAATGACTACCAAAGAGCTTCCAACATTTTGTATGGCAAGTTACATAGTGACACCGCCGCCATTTAAAAAAAAACACGTTTTCTCAGCTTGCAACTAAACCTAGCTTATTAGACTGAGGAACAAAATATAAAACGAAAACATTCTTAGGAAAAATGTCTAAAACGATATCGTTATGAAGATATTAGAGTATTAAGATCCGCTTTTCTATGGAGATTGAAGTTTTCAGTCCGACATTTTCCTATGGGGTCGGAGATTTTGATTTTAAATAAAATCTTCCAGCTTACGACGAAACATATCTTAATAGACGGAGAAAAAAAAATAAGACGAAAACATTCTTAGGAAAAATATCTGAAACGATATACTTACGGAGATTTAGTGGTTTCAAATTCAGTTTTGCCTAGAGCAAAACTACAGACCGCCATGTTGATAAAAGAAAAGTCTTAAAACACAAAACCTAAACGAAAAAAAAAAACGACGACACAACACATATTGAAGGTAAAGCATGTGTGCATAGGCCCGTAGCAGCGAATAAAGCTACAATATGTATTTGGTTTAGAATTTTAGATTATTAAAAGGCCAGGGATTTTTCTTTTTTTTTAAAAGTTTTTCTTTGCACGGGCGGGATAGCCGAAGGTCATCAGACCAAAAAGGCCAGTGATGAAAATTGCCCCAACTGACAGAAAAAAAACTAAGGCCCTTATCTACGTAATGAGATGATTTATACATCGGCTTAAGACTTAGGACGTAAGACCAAGGGCCTAGGACCTAGGACCTAGGATTTAACACCTGCGACGTAGGACTTAGGACTTAGGATCTAGGACCTAGGACCTGGTACTTGCGACTTAGAACTTAGGGCTAAGACCCAGGACCTAGGGCCTAGAACCTAGGACTTAGAACTTAGGATCTAGGACCTAGGACCTAGGAAATAGGACTTAGAACTTAGGATCTAGGACATAAGACTTAGGACCTAGGATATAAGATAAGATAAGATAAGGTAAGATAAAGATATAGATAAAGATAAAGATAAAGATAAAATAACGATACAATAAAGATAAAGATAAAATAACGATACAATAAAGATAATATAGGAACTAGGACATAGGACCTAGTACCTAGCACCTAGCACCTAGGACCCAGGACCTAGCACCTATGACCTTGAACTTAGGGCCTAAGGTCTTTATCAATTACTCTCTTTGTTTGAGTAAAGCACTATACACGCCTTGGTCTGCAATGAGTGCGCTGCTGGCCACGCTATGATGGCCTCGAGCTTAGCTTAGCTACGCTCTCGGCCCTCAAGCTTGGTCATCATTGCAGCCCTTGCTGTCCGCGCTATAAAGCTTGTCTATCAAGGGCTGCAATGCTGACCACGCTGTAATGTC
Source organism: Zelleria hepariella (assembly GCA_949319315.1). Lineage (NCBI taxonomy): Eukaryota > Metazoa > Arthropoda > Insecta > Lepidoptera > Yponomeutidae > Zelleria > Zelleria hepariella. The sequence continues at coordinate 19,280,563 of OX439380.1, forward strand.
CTTGAGCTGCGCTACGCTGCGCTCTGTCGGCCATCAAAAGCGCGCCAGAAACGCACCCATTACAGATCGCGGCAGTAATGTACTATTAATGATTGTAAGAAAACATGAAACTTGAGAAAAATGCGACCCTAAGAAATAAAACCTAAACTCTAATTTTTAATTCGAGTCCACGGAATGACAGTTGCTAGTATGCAACTGACAGATAAAGCCTTTGTCATTCCGTGGACTCGAATTAAAAATTGGAGTTTACGCACACTTTGGAAACTCTTTTGTTTTACACTAAAGCCGCGTTTTCACAGTCAAATTACAATAAAACGAAGAGTACAATTTACTCTATGACGAGATTGACGAGCACCGTCCAAGAGAGCCGGGGCTTCTGATTGGTCGGTTCTTCTGATATTTTGTCTATGGGCGCAAAAACATCAACTAGGACGGAGCTCTAATCGTCAAAATTGCCTTGGATGGAAATTAAATAAAAGGCCGGCAGATCAGAAGCCTTGTCTTACTTGGACGGTACTCTCGTTATAAGTAATTTTACTGTGAAAACGCGGCTTTAATATTAAATTGTCGATCTATTTTACATGCGCAAAGAGTTTTCTTACAACCAAGTTGTTTTATGCTCAAAGAAATGTTTAAACACTTATATTTCCCAAAGTATATCACTTTCGTATTTTTTACTAAGAATAGTTAATTTTTATAATTGCTTTCTCTGTCTATTGAGACATGTTTTAACGTTAGCCGGAAATATGCGATTTTACCATTAAGGTTGGATGGCTTTTCATGACTATCCGACTATCGTCGAACAAACATACAAACGCCGGATTGTTCAAGTAGATTCGGAGAACTTCTCTCGCTCGTTCAACAAATGTTTGTGGACACCGCCTATTGACGGAATAGCAATAGAAGAAACTGGTTGAACAGAGAGTTGGTTGGTTGGTACTCACGTTCTTGTAACTGGGCAGCACTTTCGGAAGCTCGCGGTGGATTAGAGACTGCATGAGCTTGGTGTAGTACTGCTCGCGCGTCTCTGGCTCGGCCTCGGCCTCGCCGCCGTTCTCGGCCTCGGCCTCGCCGCCGTTCTCGGCCTCGGGCTTCGCTTCGCTGGTGAAGAGAAAGAAACTTACGATGTTGCATCTACACTAGATCTTGTGAATAGAGGACTAGATCCACTCGCTAACGGTTAAGGAAAAACATCGTGGGGACACCTGCGGCTTAGTTAGCTACACAGGTCACGTCTTTCCCGTGGGCTAGGCCTTAGGCCAACTAAGCTGTCAGGATGGGATAGGTGCATAATTTTTTAAATTTTGTAGCTAAACTAAGCTATTTTTGTTCAGCGATTTTTGTTTCACGACAATAAAACAGTATTATTTTCATTATTATAAACAACAATAATTCCAATTCTATTGCTAATGTGGACGATCTCAGCACCTTATAGTACGACATGTAACATAAAGCTGGGTACAGATTGTTTGCATCACAACATGTAAGGAAACAACAAAGCAATGCAAAATTTTTCATATATTTTAATGTGTTTGCGAGCGCACTGCGCATTAAAATGTATGAAAAACGTTGCATTGCTTGTCACCTTACATGTTGTGTTACAAATAATCATGTAAATAATCATGAAATGTAATTCTGTAACCATCTTCAAACAACATCAATTTTACACGAGCTTCGAGCACAAAACATCTGCTTAAAGTCACAGACTGATCGCAGATCCAACCAGAAACACAAAAAAAAAATACACGAGTGTGAGTACAAACCTGCTCTCAGTGGTTGTAGCTTCATCTGAACCGTTTTCCCCGTTCTCGGTCACAGCTTCCCCGGCGGTCTCTTCACCGCTGGCAGCCTCCTCGGTCTTCTCCGGCTCTTGCTCCTTGGATATCTTGTCCACCTCCGTGATCAGTTCCTGGAGATTTTCGCTGTCTTCCTTGTAGGTCTTTTGGACCTGCGAACGGTCACAATTTGTTTTAAAACTAGCTTTTTGCTGTCGGACCCCAAGCTACTAGAAAGTGTTTATTTTAGTTTAGTTGTTTTTGGTTTATTTTGAAGGTTCCGTTTTGTCTTTTGAGGTACAGAGCCCTAAAAATTAAGTAACAGATAAACAGAAACAGCATTTTGCAATTCACGACCGTGTGTGGACTAGCGAACTGTGAACCTTATTTAGTTGTTACTCCTGCATGCCTTCAGTTCTTTGTTTACTAGTCAACGCGCTGACGAGCCCTCGTGAGTTGCAAGAACTGCTATTTTATGAAAAAAATATGCATATAATCAGCTTACCCTTTGAAAGATGTCGTCCACTGCGAGCCTTAGAACTTGTTCCATGTTCTGGATGAAGTATTTTTCGGGTGAACCTGTAAATGTTTGGAACAGTTAATCCTTCCCAAGATCTAGGATCAAGTCGTTAATTTATTCATTTTAATATTATGTATATACATGTTCTAATAACGTTATTTGTTTTTTTTTCGTGTACGCCTAACAACACTTTTTTATCGCAATTTAAACCCGCTTTAAAAAGTGGATCTTTTCTCAATCAAAAAGTATCTTTTGTTGAAAGAGATTCGACTAAACTTCCCCTTTATTCCAACCCAATCGATATGTACAATCGCCAAATCAGTCCGACCAACTTTTCCGTTGATCGAGACCTCTCGACGACCAATACAAGTTAGAAATAATATTTAGAAAAGAAATCAAGAGCGTCTCTCGTCAAAAACTGTACCTGCAGTCACTATCAAGTTCTTTAAGTACGGATTCTTCTCGGTGTCGACTTCGTCCATCAACTGCCCTCGCTCCGTGATCACATTGACCTCAAGTTGTTCGGCGAGTCGGAGTATCTCCTCGTCGTCATTATCGGGGTAAGCTTTCGCGTATACTGCGGCGACGTTTTCCGCCGTGCCGAGGGCTTGACCGTCCATGGCAGTCCGGATGCGCTCGCGGATCACTTGTTTCACATATCTGTTTAGCTCAGCATGGAGAGTATCGCCGGAGCGCTCCTTGATACCTCTAAAGATATCCCCGAGGACAGACTCCAAGCGCCCGTTCACCATCGGTGGGAACGGTTCGTTCGCTTTGGTAATGTTGAAGTCTAAATACCGTATAACTTTAGGCTCGTCCTTGTTGAATGGCGGCTTGACCTTTTTTGCGTCGGCCGGCGAGGCGGCGGCCTTAGGGGTCTTGTTAAACTTTTGATTGTTTGGCTTAGCGTTGAAGCCCGGCTTCGTGTTAAAGCCTGGCTTGTTGTTAAAGCCTGGCTTGTTGTTAAAGCCTGGCTTGTTGTTAAAGCCTGGCTTGTTGTTAAAGCCTGGCTTGTTGTTAAAGCCTGGCTTGTTGTTAAAGCCTGGCTTGTTGTTGAAACTTGGCTTGGGGCCGTTGAAGCCCGGCTTCGGTTTGTTGAAGCCGGGCTTCGGGTTGACGAAGCCCTTAGGCTGCTTAGGGCTAAAGTTAGCGTTGTAAGTTTTGGGCGGAGCGAACGGCTGCGGCCTTTGCCCCTGGAAAGAGCGCGGCGCGGCGCCGAAATCCGGTCGGAAGCGCTTGGCGGTCGGCTCTTGCCAGCTCGTGGCGTTCGACTGCTGCCGCGAGCTGTCGTAAAGATCAGCGTATTGCGGCTGCTGATTGAAAGCGTGGCTAGGCGCGTTGTACTCATTAACCCTCTGAAATAGTACAATTTAAACGTGTTATTCAACGGCCGTTGCGACTTCCAATTAGGTAGCGCGTCGGACTTTGCATCGTGAACCGGCCTGCGGCGTCGTCGAGCGGTCGCTTCAATCACTTTGAGTGGAAGAGGTGCCGTCTAGACGCCGCGTAGGCCGCCGTTTGCTCGCAAGTTGTTGGTCGTTGCTTGGTGATGCAAGTAAGACGCGAACTATGCTTGGAAGTCGGCCAAAATTATTGTGACTTTGCTAATGCAAACCACAAAGACCTAATATTGAAAATTGTGAACTCAATTTAATACACCAAGCCGTATACTTGATGTGGTTCAAGGTGTGATTGTTATTGATATAATAGTAGGGCAAAGTAAATTTATTGATTACTCTAATATTCAACGTATTGTCAGAGATGAATTGTAAAACATTATATGAAGGTGAAATGATAAAATCCAACAAATTCTCAGTAATGTTTAGAAATGAACATACCGGTGCTTGCTCCCATGGACTCTGTAACAAATTAAAAAAAAATGCTGTGAATGAAAGCAATGCAAGAGCTTTTAAATATTATTTAAAAAGAATGGCAGAAATTCTACAACTTTTGGCTGAATAAAAAACAGTTTTGTTTATTTGCCTTGCTCTCTCAACTTTTATTGCTCTCCAAGCTTGCAGTCTGAGTCATTACTGAGGTTAATACTGTACACGGAACAGTTCATTCGGACCTAAATATTACTCTTACAGAACCTATGAACTATGTCAACAAAACTGACAAGAGAATGGCCTATTGTTGTAAGCAAACAATGTGAACAGAATTACATAAAAAAGAGACAAGATAAAGGATAAAATAAATACCAGGAACTCTTTTAACTATAGTTGAGCCATTACAAAAGTGCGAACTGAGTCATGAATAATTATGTCAAAGGGTTGTGAGAATGCTACATATTATGTCGTTACGATTAAGGCCTGCGAGGGAGAGGTCGGATAAAAATGGTTTATGACTCTTTGTAATGGCTCAAATATATTTGGCATCATAAAATTGCTCCTTAACAACCTTGAAATAAAGGTTTTTTGAGGTCATTGTTTCAAAAGGTGCGATTTTACTGATGCTGAGTGTATATTAACAAAAACTCACCGGTCTGCTAAACCCTCCTTGGTACTGCTGGTTCTCGAGCATCTGTCGCTTGCGGCGTAGCAACTCCAATTCACGGTCCAGGTCCTAGAACGAACAATGGAACATTCTCTTTTGTAATTATACCTGTCATCTAAGACAGTTTTATTTGGTGCCTTCGGTTTAGTGCCTATATATTTTTCTTGCTAGGTGTGAGACTATTGTTTCATCCTCAATTTGGTGTCTCATTGCATCTAGTAAGTCTTAAGGCGCGGTGCATAGTGAATTAGCCCGCGCGCAAAGAAAAATGCACAAATCTGATTCCTGTATCAAATACACTAAACAAATCGAAAATGTTCACATATCAAACCCCAGAATTAGGTGAGACCTATCTAACACAGCCAGTTTCATGTTGATATCCATAACAGATTGCAAGATATTTTGGCTGAAAAAAATGTGCCACCTATTTTTTTTCAGCCAAAATATCTTCAAAACGTTTATGAATGTCACCACGACACTGGCCGTGTTAGATAGGTTTTACCTAATTCTAGGGTTTGATATGTGAAAATTTTCGTTTTGTTTAGTGTATTGATACAGGACTCGATTTTGTGCATTAAACACCATGTTTGCGCTTTCAGTAGGTAGCATACAGGACAAATTAATTAATTGAAATGCAACCTAACCTAACAAACCGAGTAGAAAAATATTAGGATCGCATTACTACAGGGTGCACTCTAAGTCGATAGCGGAACTTTAAGTAGGCTGTTTACTGATCAATACAAACAACTTGTACTAGGTGGCGAAAAAAATGGAGCGAAAAAAATATCAGCTGTTTCATACATTTGGCGCAGTACTGAGTCGACCTTTTGTATGGAACAGGTGATATTTTTCTGGCTCCATTTTTTTCGCCACCTAGTACAAGTTGTTTGTATTGATCAGTAGACAGCCTACTTAAAGTTCCGCTATCGACTTAGAGTGCACCCTGTAGTAACACAGGTGAAAAACAATCCTGTGAAAAACATCGTGGTGATTCACTAAAGCTTATTACTTCGCTTGAGGCGCCTCCATTTGCAGATCTACCGTTAGGTTCTGACTCGGCGACTTATTGATTTTCTGTACGGAGTTTCATGGTTTTATCTTTGAAAATCAACGTGCCCGACGATACATGACGGAAAATTTCCGTTTTTATCTGTAATCGATGCGGATTGAGCAGCTAGGGCTGTAAAATTAAGGAAGTTTACCTGCAGATTGTTGGACGGAGAATTCATTAGCGGGCCGTCGCCGCCGCCGTTTTTCATGAAGTTGCGCTTGAAATTCCTTTTCATGGTGCCGCCTGGTGTCTTTACAGAACTAAATTATTTAGTTTTAGGTGGAATTTGGGAGTATTTCACAATAAAATCAAAAATCGACGCCGACCGACCGACTCAGCCGTATGAATCGTTCGTTCAAATGAACGAACGGTAGTGAAACGAAAGCCATTACAGGATGCTGACCTAAAAACAAAATCCATACCGACTCAGACTGAATTTTAATGGGATGAAGTTTATTTGCTATTTTTTATTTTATGTTTTCTGATACATACATTAAATAGTCGAAACATCTGAGTATCTCAAGTATCCGAAAAAGTATTTAGAACAGATTTGTTAAATCGATTGATTGAGATTGTATGAAACGACAACGTTATGTGTCAAACGCAGCGCCAGCGCAGTCAGTGTTGCCACCTAAGTGGAATTACCACTAAATCTGGTGGTTTGGACTCCCTGTCTGCTCGCGTAGCATGAGGCGGTGTGTTAGAGACTATCTATGGGTTTAAAACTATATGTATCTCACTCTTTTGTTTGAAGTAGAGCGGGATGGAAAGAGTCCTAACACTCTCACACCGCCTCATGCTACGCGAGCTGGGCCCTTAGCCTGTAACACAATGGTGCCAAAATGGGCTGTCAGGTGACGACTTCAATTACGATTTGCTAACGCTGTCTGTCCTTTTAATGTTTTTGTAGTACAGCAAAGAATATTTTGATTCTAATTCTAGAGGATTAGTTCTCTGGTTGTAAGAGAAAAACGAGGAGAGCCCGGTTTTGTCCTTCTGCCGGGACGCCATTGACCCGCCATTGCGTTACAGGCTAAGGGCCCTGGTGGGCAAAGAAATCAATCTAGTGGCTGGCGGAATAGGGTTTTTTCCTTTAGTTATAATAAAAATTCTAGATGGCGCTGTATTTTAGAAAGAATAAATGTCAAACTAGATCACAGATAACCAAAAAGAAAGCCAGATAAGTCTGCGCGCGTCGGGTGGCGTACCGTGGCGTCGGGTGGTATTTAAGTTGCGATGGAAAATAATCACCCGACCAACCGCTTCACCTGACCCCTAATAATCCTTATTTTCTTGCCATTTCTGTTGTATTATGTTACCGGCCAAACCCGATTTCATGATAAACTAGTTTCGCCTTGGCCAAACCAGTCTAACCTAAGCTCGTATGGACGAACTAGTATAGCCTAGGCCAAACTAGTCTAGCCAAAGCTCGTATGGAGAAACCAGATTAGCCTAGACCAATCCAGTCTGGCCTAGCAAGAATATTGTACGCTCCAGGATAAACTAGTATGGCCTAGCCCGAGCTGATATTGACGAACGATTAGGTATGAATGTTACCATATCTCGTAAACTAAGAGGTTTAGCGCAAAAATAACGAAATTTTCGAACCCCTTAAGAACCCCGAAACCAGGCCTTTTACTTTTATAGGTGTTCTAAAAACCGACATAAAGGGTGTTAAACATACAGGGTATTCCTGGAAGTGTGACGGACAGTCGAAAAAGATTTAAAACAAAGGTTAGGTCAGTAGGTTCGGTTGGCGACACACTGACATACCTACCTACCTCTTTTTGTTTTCGAGCGGTCCTTCAAACCGGACAAAATCAGATATACCGTAGACTTTTTTAATGTAGACTTTTTCAAATTCGGCCTATAAATGCGTCCCCTACTGTTCAGATAATTACGGCGGGTTAGTAATAGGCTAGCATTAATAAGTATTATCTGTATTACCCCTACTCAAATAGGGCTAGACTAGTTTGGCCTAGGCTAAACTGGTTTCTCCATTCAACCCAAAACACAACACTTCCCATACATGACTTGTACAAGATGTACAAAAGCACTTATAATTTATAGGTAGGTATTATTTTAATGAAAATCCGTGGACGGATACACTTGTGAATTTGTGAAACAAAAATTACGAGCAAGAGCAAGCAAGCGGCGCGCGGCGGGGTAGTTATCTGTGAAAAAACCTCGGCACAGACCAATAGACAGTCTGTGGACTAGACAGACTTTGACATTTTTTCTGGCTAAACTCCATTTTCTATGGTGAGAAGAATAGCGCCATCTAGAGATGTCTTCATAAACAACAAAAAAAAAAAACCCGAAAAAAGCCTATTCGGAAGGCAAAGTTTTTTGTTCGAAAGTCCGTTATTGGCTTAATCTTATCTTTAGACAATATTGAGAAACTAATTTAAATAATTTTTAATTTGGGCCTTAGGGGGTTGCATTTAGTTAGTAGTCGCGGAAAAAAATTGTTGGCATGGCAACACCGAGCTAATAACAAAGCAAAACATATTTTTAGAACTTTATTTCGCGATTTCGCGACTGCAAAGTGTTTATACCTGGTTTGGTTATGATTCCCGTGTACGTTAATAGTTAATAGTTGAAACGAACGTATCCAGCAATTCCGTGATCGAGGAAAATACCTGACTTCAACCGAAAGCACGTTTGCTCTCGAAACATACAATTCTTCTTGTCTGATGATAGTTTCTTCATCCACACCATCTGCTATGTATTCATATCGTAAGTACTTAACATAATTAACACTATCCACTCTAATCCGACTCGAGTGTAGTGTATAACTATTAATTTTAGGTTATGTTTTTTCCAACTTGACCCACCGACCGAAGAAGGTTGTTATGATGCTTATGATGCATCTTTTCTGCGTTCGATGATACGCGCTAAGATCGTGGCTTTCTATTGCCAACATTTATGTACCTACCAGTAATTGATTATGCTTTTTTTCAGCTTCCAACTTTAGGTACTGGAATCCTCATATTATACCAATACTGAGATACAATTCCGAGAAGATAGGATTCTAGTCAAGGAACAAAAATGTTAATTCATCTCGTCAGGATAAACAAGGTACCTATTTATAACCATTAAATGTGTATTCAAACAAATCAAGCTCTCTGTTAGCATGCATGGAACATGCACCCCGTACAATGCTACATTCTTGTATCACAAATATCTATTGACTAGCCTAGAGAATAGGTGTAGACAGGCGCATTAAAGGTTGTAATTACGGTACACAAGTTGATTACGGTACACAAGTTGAGTTTTTTTGTTCAAATAAATTCTGTGATCGGCTTCTCAAGCCATTAGCAGATCTGTTCTTCATTAGTTGTAGCGTGTGAGGCAGGGTCTTCCATTAAAGACTCCTCTTCTTTATTTATGGATTATGTTTGTTATGAATCCCATCATCTTTTATTAAAAGTATTTTTAATTTCGTATTTACAGCCACAAAGTGAAGAGACATACGTCCTCGCCGGACGCGCCCTGTCGCCCTGCGCGACGCTCGAAGGCTGCCTAGCGTCGATAGGACCCCAAGAGGACGATCTACTACATGGCCACAAAACGAAGCAACAAAAACAAGCGATGGACAATTTTCACCAACACAACCTTATTATTATGATAAGCTTTAGAAGTAGCATTCATTGAAAATTATTGTATTAATAGAAATATGATGCTGATTACTAAAAGAAGAACTGGCTAAAGAAAGTCCCGGGGCTCTATGGTCCTATGAATCTTTAAGATGACACATAATTATTATTATAAAGGTAAAGGCCTCTTCATGCTGTATTGTATTTGTTGTTTTTGCTGAGTAATTCAGGCTGACTTCAACCATTAACATTGTAATTAAGTCATTTTTTTAACCCCTGATACAAAAAGAAGGGTGTTATAAGTTTGACTGCTATGTTTGTCTGTCTGTGGCCGAATTAGATGCATTTTTTATTTATATTTTAAAGTATATTTTGTAGCGAGTGTATGTTCGTACAACGTACATGTTTAATAAAAATCGGTCCAGCCATTTATGAGATATTCCATTTTTTAAGTAAAAATGTTAGTAGTTATGTTAAGTCAAATCTTTGTCAAATATGTATTAGATTTTCAGTACCTAACATTGTGCAAGTTACAGTTTTTGCAATAATTATGTATTTAACTACGAGTATTAATTTATAAGTTTAAGACACACTGTGCCAAAAAGGCAATTTTAAATTAGATGACAATATTGTCTGTAGTAAACCACTTTAACTAAACTACGTTGATCGTACGATTATCACTTGGGTCATCTAGTTGCAAAAATCGCATATTTTTAGATAGCGGAGAATTTTCCAAAGTGAAAAATATAGCGGCCCTTGCAAGTATTGGTGATAAGTACGTATGTACATACCTAATATACTTCCTAGAATTATTAATCAGTTATTAATAATATTTTGTAAGTAGGTAGTTACACACAATATCGAAAAAAGTATTCAGGAAGCCAGATTCTTTCTCAGACTAGTGTAGCTGGCAAAAAAAAATTAGGTACCTTTCATAATCCCTGAATAAAACTTCTTATTTACATATTGACGTATATTTTTCTTCAATTAAACCCTAAAAGATAAAATAAAACTACCAAGGACAGTATTTTATCGACATTTTATCAACCCCATCCCTAGTACATCGACAATAAACTATCGACTTTAGGCCATGCCTGCCGTGTGCTGTGATGGATTCCGCCGTCAAACGCGACTAACTTCCGGGGGTTAGTATGACGCGACTCGCATCTGTTCTTTTTTGTAATCTGTGGACCGACTTTGCGAAATGGTGAATGGTTGTTGCGTTCGAAAATTATTTCTTGGTGGAACGTGGCGTCTTCATTTCCTAACTAGACTTTTTATTATTTTAACAGTAAAGGCAACCGATCATGCTTTGCATAATTATCTGATTAATTACACTATAATTAGCTAATTATTTAAACAAAATTAATCACTGAAAAAAAAAACAAAAAAAGGTTTCTATTCTATAATGAAAAAATAAAAAAGTTTTCGAACGTAGCCTTTTGACATTTGTTTTTTTTTTTACAAACCAGGCAGGCAAGAACTTGGTTATAAACAGCCAAGGCAAACACCACAGTTTGAGTTCGCAACCAAATCCACTTTCCATCTACCCATCAGGTGGCTCCCAAGACCGTTTACAACGTGGCTGACGAGCATGTGGCCGAGTTGAAGAGGCTTGAGGACTTAGCGCCGAAGAAAAAGCGGGCCTCGGATTTGTTGCGCGCTCACGGGGGTAAACAGAAGCGCTATATTTATCTGTCGTGTCGTGTAGGACTGTTATTATTGGTCTTGCTTGCCTATGCCTAAACCAAAGCATTTGATGATATTCAAAAATAAGTCTCCAGCTCGTTTGTGAAGGAAATTCCATCTAGACTTATGTGGGTTCTAAAATTACCATGAGTGAATCTGCATGATTTGGTATCAATATTCTTCAAGTTTGCTAGAAGTTTGCCGTACCCTAGTACTTACCTCACCCGCGTCGCGATACGCCATCGTAGTTCTTGTCGCGCGCGGCATAAGGGCGCCAATCGAACAATAAGGGGTAGCATGCCAGTGATTGTAACTAGAAAGCTCATAAATATGGTTTCCCATTTCAGGTGGATGATGAACACATCGAAGGAGCAGAGCAACCAAAATAAAATATGAAGCACAAAAAAAAAACTTACGTAATTTGAAACTATTTTATCAAAATACTCGTGATGCAGAGCAACCAAGATAAAATCAAGATGAAACCAAGATGAAGCACAAAAAAAGCTTACGTAATTTGAAACCATTTTAGCAAAATACTCTTGATGCAGAGCACCCAAATAAAATATGAAGCACAAAAAAACTTACATACCTAATTTGAAACAATTTTATCAAAATACTCGTGATGATATTAAAATGTTTAAATACAAGATGAGATATTTACTTTTCCTTATACGTGAAGTTATTAATTGAGAAATCAGTAGGGTATTTGTAATTAGCAATTACGCACCATGATCAAAGCTGGCTGAACCAATTTGAATGGGGTGGAGGTAGAATCTACGGTGTGATAGATAAGAAATTAAAGACAGACAAAATATTGCCATGCCATTTATTTCCTTATTAATAAACTTGTGACCCACAGAACGGGAAAATTACACTTATTAAAATGACGTTACCACACTATTCGTCATCGTCTGATCCCATACATTCATCCACAACTATGCAATCATCAACAACTATCCCTTCTTTCATGAGACTAGCGAAATCTAGAGTCTGCATTTCGTCCATAAATTCATCTTCTTCATTTGAATAGTCTATTTTGAAATCTTCTCTATCACTTTCTTTCGCCTCATATTTTGTACGTGACCTTTTAGCGTTGAGTGTGCTTTTAGAAGTGCCCGCAAACGTGGCACTTTTAACGTGTTCTTTTTCGGCGTGTCGGAGATCGTCCGGAACCACGGCGAAGTGGTATATTGGAGAGAGCGCGACTTTCACCCCACCTGTGAAAGATAAAAGGTAATGAGTTTTCAGCACAAATTCACAAAGCATTTCATAGATGGCGCCTTCAGGCGTGGTGATAAAAGAACCGGAATACGGTTGTCTTTAGCTTAGAATAGATTTATTTTGATAGCCGTATTCCGGTTCTTCTATGGCCACGCATGTAGCCGCCATCTATGATATGCTTTGTGAATTTGTGCTGAAAGAAAACGGCTCATTTTAACGTGAGGCACCTCCCGTGGCTAATAGGTCAATACCTAGTTTTGTCTAGTTTATGTAATCGTTGCCTAGTTTATTGCTAGGTTGCGACTGATTTAGTCTTATGTTCTGTGATTACATAGTCAAATCCTAGGTTCAGTTTCTGAATTGTCTGATGAATTATTGTAGTTTAGTCCTATTGATTACCTAGTTTAGTCATATTGTAACTGATAGATGATTACACAGTTTAGTCCCAGTTTCTGTGACTAATGAATGGGTGTAGTTTAGTCCAATGATTACCTAGTTTAGTCCTATTGATTACCTAGTTTAGTCCTATTGTAACTATGGATGATTACAGTTTAGTCCCAGGTTGACTGACGAATGATTATAGTTTAGTCGGATGATTACCTAGTTTAGTCCTATTGGCCGCGTACAGTTTGTCAAAGTCCTTGAAGCAGCGCATCTCAGCGACGAAGCTCGTCTTGTCCTCGCTCATGCGTCGGATTTTGCGCGCGTTGAACTTGCGCACGAACGGGACCAGCCATTTGGACGGCATCGGCCGGTCTAGGGTCACCTGGGAAAACAGAACTGAGGTTGAAACGAAATATAACTACAGGGTGCACTCTAAGTCGATAGCGGAACTTAAAGTAGGCTGTCTACTGATCATACAAACAACTTGTACTAGATGGCGACAAAAATGGAGCGAAAAAAATATCATCTGTTTCATACATTTGTCGCAGTACTGAGTCGACCTTTTGTATGGAACAGCAGATATTTTTTTCACTCCATTTTTTTCGCCACCTAGTAGGTACAAGTTGTTTGTATTGATAAGCAGACAGCCTACTTAAAGTTCCGCTTTCGACTTACAATGCACCCTGTAGTGGTTCGCTCCGAACTATGAAATCGCGACCCCATATCTCAGCAACCCCTCGACCGATTTGGTTCATGTTCGAACTCAAAAATTATCTAATTTACTCAAGTTAGAGTTAGAGCGATGCCACACGGGCGTTGTGTGTGCGTTGCGTCGACTGAGCGGTGACGCTCCGTCGTTCTACATATAAATCTGAACGACATCCCACACGAGCGCTGCGTCGGCGTAAACCTTCGATCAAGGATAAAACTAGATACAACATAGAACTCTGAAATGTGTCTGGAAAAATAGATGCCCAAATTGCCTTTGGGAGCTTATTTGCTCGTAGTCCCTGCAATTAAAGTAAAACTGTACACTAATGCAATAAGGTTGACATTCGAATATTAGACGTATGGTCGAAATGATGTTTCGTATTGTTCTATTGCTGATATCTTTTGTTTCTGTGGGGACAAGTTTTTATTGTGATTTTAAACGTAATGCGGATTCTATGGGATTTAGTTCGGTGGCGTAAACAGATATCCAGATTCACTGCGTTGAAGTCATTGTGTTGCGACCACGCAGCGCAGCCACAACGCCCGTGTGGCATCGCTCTTACCGTCGAACGAACATTCATATAAACATACAAACGCCGGATTGTTCAAGTAGACTCGGAGAACTTCTCTAGCTTCGCTCGCTCGTTCAATTGGCTCGCCTTAAATCTCACCCCTTTTTTAACCAGCCTAGATCCAGGGCCAGCATACAAACTGCATGGTACGGAGTACTTCATTGTTATTAAATTTTGGTATTCGATATGTTGGAAAGCTCGTTGGGTCGATGACATTGTCAAAACAGAGGGAGGACAATGGACGAGATTGGCATTAGACTGAGGGGGTTGGCGTGAAAAGGAAGAGGCCTATGCCCAGCAGTGAGCTTTATGTATGGGCTGGATAGATAGACAGATGTGTTACTACTTCGGCCTTTGCAACAACGTACCTAATGTATACAGCGTCCAGTGGCACCTTCACTCACACTAGATGGGCGAAGGACCACTCGGACGCTGCAGTGCCTGGAATATAGTTTCAGCACTTTGAGAAGTTAATATTTTGCGAATTTGGCAAAACGACAGTGATATTGAGTGGCAATAGGAATATTTACCTTTATGATCAAGGTATTATGCAAATTTAGCATCCTTTGCTTGAGATTTAACTCCAACACCTGAAACAAAAATTATAATATAAGTGGGATTGTGATAGTACGGCAGTCTGATCCCTAAGGCTATGGCTATATCGAGAAGAGCGAAATAAACGAACAGTTTTGTTCGATTTGCACCCTTATGCCGCGCGCGGTAAGAGCAACTACTATGGGGTGTCCTAGACTGGCCGACCGTACGAAAATTCGCTGGCGATGTTTACTAACCAGTGTAGCTACAAGCGTGAATTTTGTACTACATATTTATGCAGCGTCCAGTGGCACCTTCACTCACACTAGATGGGTGAAGTGACGCTGCAATGCGTGGGACATTTGGTGTAGTTAAAGGTTTAATTATTTTATCGGGTGGATCTCGCCGAGTCCTTTTCTTACTGCCGGTTTCTGAATTGAGAAATTCGCTAAGCAAATGGGTAAGTATCCTTCTGTCTCTGCAGATTTCTCACAAAAGAGCGTGACAGAACAATAGTTAAGTATTTGCAGTAAAATTCTCAATTCAGAAACCGGGCCTAACTGCCGGTTTCTGATTTGAGAAATTCGCTAAGCGAGTGCTTAAATATCGTTCTGCCTCTGCGGATTTCTCACAAAAGAACGTGACAGAACGATGGTTAAGTGCTTGCTTAGTAGAATTCTCAGATCAGAAACCGGGCCTTAGAGTACCACAAACGTGGGTCTAGCATTAGCCGTTTAGGAGATAAAAGCGATCTCTTATCTTCTCTCAATAAATCGTTATTGTCATACTCACGCTTCGAAGCTCGTCTGCCACTTGAGTCTTGTACTCCGCCACCACGAGGTCATCGGCGTCGGTTGGCGCCTCTTCATGTAAACTCTCCGCTATCTGAAACGGAACGGTGAGTTGTAAAGGACCGTGCAACTTTTATAGTTTGGCTACCGAGAGTTGGCATTGGAAAAGGGCGACAAATTTAAAAAAAATCTCACTGTGGCAACATCAATATTACTATAAGAAAATTGGAATAACCGGTTTTGATACTTGGTAGTATACAGTGAAATGACTAACTGATTGACTGATCACGATCTCAAACTACAAGAGCTACATATCTCAAAATTCGTTAATCTCAATGCCATCTCTCGGTAGCCAGACTCTACTCGCCTTTCCAGTCTTTTTAATCACGTTGTTCGGTAATGCGACCTCACTGCATTGCCGCGTACTGGCCACTTTTTATTTTCCATCAAAATTTCTGAACGTTTTTCTTTTGTTTTTTTATGCCCCGCGCTCTTTTCGAATATTTTGACAGATGCATTTTTCTCGCCCCATTTTTCGCCCACAAATATTTTTGCCCTCTTATTTTAATTTGTTTTCGCTCCATCTCTCTGTATTTATTGCTATTTGACCCACAATCGCCCATTTCGTATTGTTATCAAGGTATTTTGTGTATTTGTGTTATTTTCCCCGCCCAATTTCACTCATTACCATCATTGTCGTTCAACCCTGTGTCTCACTGTTTTGATCCCGCAAACAACTATTTACTACGCGCCCGCCGTGCCTGCTTTTCGGTGAGTGTTGCATTGTTGAACATTAAGCTAGATCCCCTCGTTACTCTGCATTCGCCGGAAGAAGCCGCGGGGCCCGTACGGAAGGAGCAAACCACATTTCGCCCGCCTTCAATCGCGGCCGCTCGGTCACCCCGATCTAGTGGCTGCGCACCCTCTTGTGTTCGAGGGTGGACACAATAGCGAACACACGTTGTATATATTTTTTTTTTATTTTTTTTTTGCATTAGTGTTAGCAGGGGGCAAACTGAAAACCAGCGCTGTACAATTACATACCTACTTTAGCGCAGCGTATGCTGAGTTTTCACCCTTTATCATTGTATCAACCACTTTATATTTTTTTTATCTGTATAATCGAATATCTTGTTGTATACTTTGTATGTTGTTGTTGTTCAATGATAATAAACGTTTTTCTATTATATTCTATTGATACAAGCTTTAAAGTGGATGGTCGAGGCACACTAGCTGCCAATGAAAAAAATAACATAATGGCCACTTTCGGCGTGTATGTATATGGCGTGTATGTAGAAAAAAAAATGTTCCTAGGTATTAAATACCAACCTAGTTTTAAGATAAAAGATCTCTAATAACTGCCTAGTTTTAAGATATTTCTTTTACCTAGATTTTAAGTTTTTGCTGTGTGTGCCCGACAGGGTCCATAGAGTTCCTCACATGTTACAATATTATTTAAGATCTTGTACACTTATGGTTGCAATAAAGTATTGATTATTGAGGAATGAACGGCGTACATTTAGCATCATCTGCCCCAGCTCCTCAGCCATGGCTTGTGAGTACTCTGTCGTAATTCTGCGCAGAGGGGCCGGCTCTTCCTTTTCGCTCGCTGGCTTCTTGCTCTCTGAGAACGAAACGAACGAATTAATACATACAGAGTGTTGTTTTGGTCAGTGATACTACACTCAGGGACGATAGTTTTAGTAACGCTTGAAACTAAAAATAAGTTTTTAATACAGTTGCTCAAAAAGTGGCGTATTGCAGGGACGTATAGCGTTCGGGAAGTGGGCTATTACACACTCGTGCTTTTTTTTTACCTTTCCCGCACTCGTGCGTTTTCTTTCCCATCTGTCAAAATAATTTCTATTAAAAAGAAAAACCAACCATGAAGTTTTTACTAAAAAAAGTTTTTATGATTCATGCAAATACGTATATTTCTAAAAAGAAGCTACTAATTTGTTTCAATATCAGATTTAATGATTTTATTGAATGAGTTTGGTTAGGTTTCATTTCATTAAATTTCATTTTCATTTCATATCAATAAAAAACTTCTACTGAAGACTTGGCTGTATGCATAGTTGCCTTTGCCTACCAGAATGGGTGAAGAAAAATAAACTCTGCTTATATTCTATTAAATTACGAGCGAGCGTAGTAACAAGTCGTGTTTGTTTGGTGCTAACAGTGAAAAATTATAAAAGTGCATAAAAAGTGATTAATCTAGTGTAAAAGTTATATCAGTGCAATGACAATTCCATCAGCTACCTAAATCAAAAACCCAAATCTTAAAATATTGACTATTTCTCATTAAAACACCGAGTTCTAATAATACGCAAACGTTAATTTTTAAACTTCCAATACGAAGACAAAGAACGGAGTCAATGACCAGGCCCAAAAGAGAAAGGAACGACCTTGATCGATATCAAACACGTTAAACAAACCGCCTATTACAAATTAACCATATCGGCCAATTTGCTTAAACGTCAAGAACCCCGCTTGGTGCAACGGTAACCGCGCTCGGCTAGCGCCAGTGAAGGTCCGAGTTCGAACCCCACCTCGGACGTCGACTTTTTGTTCACATTATTTGTCTGCCGAATGCGGAACCGAATGGTATCAGCGCTCGAAATTAATTATTGTACTAACATCAAAATCTAAATACTAAGTGGTTCAGCAAATTACCGCTAGAGGGCAAATTAAAATCAAGTGACACGAGAGAACTAAAAATGGAAGAGTTGCTCGAAGCCGTAAATAATGTTGCAAAGCAGCTAAAAGAAACAGAAACTAACCTTTCTAAGAAAATAGATGGAATTAACGAGACACTGGTACATTTCAAGGAAGATATAGATGGTCTAAAGAAAACCCAGGCAGTCCAAGAAAAGAGGCTAGACAACATCGAAAGAGATATAAGAATGCGTAATATCATCTTCTTCGGCATAAAAGAAAGTGAAAAATCATATGACGAACTCGAAAGCATACTATTAAAAATTATAAATGAAGATATGGGAGTAGAATGCGGTAGAAATGAAATACAACATTTAAGGCGTATGGGAATGAGAACGGATGGAAAAATTAGACCGGTAAACATTGGACTTGTAACACAAGGAAAAAAGTTTCATATACTCAAAAACAGAGGCAAACTACAGGAGATGGAAATATATATAAAAGAAGATTACCCACCGAAAGTGTTGGCGGAAAGAAAAAAATTGCAAGAAGAACTGAAAAGAGAGAAAGCCAATGGAAATAATGCTGTGCTAAAGTACAATAAACTGATTATTCTGCCAGAAAAACGCACAACTACGAATAAAAGTAGAATCAATCAAACTCCTAGTACGAGCAATAAGAGGTCGTACGAAACAACACCACCATCAGAAAAATATCAAAATTCGAACAGTCAGGTAAATAAAAAGAATAAGATAATGAAAGAAAAAACAAATATATATCAGTATCTGAAAGTGCAAGATCAAAACCCACAAGAAAAAATAACCCCGAATGAAAGTCAGAACAAAGGAAACGAGGAAAATATATAGCAAAAAATTACGCCTCCCCCTCAAGGAAATCTACAAAAACAAAAAACATATTACAAAAACAGAAACCCTACAAATCTTCCAAGCCGGCTGGTCACCGTGGAAGATCACGACCAAAACCCCCCCAATAACACAAACGAATCAGAATCAACATCAAAAATATCGAAACCAAAACTAGAGTCAGCAAATAACGTATTATACCTATCCAGTCTGAATGTAAGAACTCTATCATCAGAAGAGCGTATCACAGAACTATCAGAAGCCATACAAAATATCAAATGGGATATTCTAGGACTGTGTGAAGTGAGAAGACCCAAAGAAACAATAGAAGAGCGTAAAAATGTCATACTTTACCACACTACAAGCACTAAAGGACAATATGGAGTCGGCTTTCTGATCAAGAAACACCTAAAAGAAAATATAATAAGCTTCTCTGAACACTCAAATAGAGTTGCGTCACTAGAAATCGAACTACCCAACAACGAAACATGGTTGATTGTTCAGACATATGCCCCTACAGAGAAGTGTGCAGAGGAAGACTTGGAAGGATTCTACCAACAAGTCGATGAATGTTTATCAACAACTACATCTAAAAACTGGATTATTATGGGAGATTTTAATGCGCAGATTGGCGAACAGCAAACAGAGGAAGAAAAACACTATGGCAAATACTCATTTGGTAAAAGAAGCAAACACGGACAAACATTAGTACAATTCGCAATAGAAAATGAATTAAAATTTGTAAATTCAATGTTCAAGACGAAGAACACACAAAAATGGACCTGGGAATCGCCGAATGGAAAAGTCCGTAATGAAATTGATTACCTGCTCACAAATCGACCGGCACGCTTCATGAAATTTGACATTATACACAACCTGAATTTCTACACCGATCACAGAATGATTAGAGGCAAATTAAATCTTGGAAAACAAAAATCCCGCAGCTTTGTAAAAGGACAGCTTCGGGGGCCTACCGTTTGGAATGAGGTGACAAGAGAAGAAGGAACTGAGTTAGAAAGTAAACTTCTTAAATCAATAGACACAACAGAAAACATCCAAGTACAATACGACACATTCTTACAAGAAATAACCTCTATAATATCGAAACCAGCACCTGCAAAAGAGAAATCAGACAAATACATAAATCCAGAAGTACAGTTACTGCTCGAAAAAAGGAAACAACTCTACAGCGAAGTAAGAACAAAGGAAGCGAAATCTAAAATCTCTCTAATAAGTAAAGAAATTAACAGAAATCTGAAAAAAGAGAACAAGAAATATAGACAAGAAACGTTTGTGAAATTTATCAATAAATCTGGCGCAATCAAACAAGCATATAAAAAACTCCAAGTAAAAAAAGAATGGGCAGCAGCCATAAAGAATAAAAAAGGGAACATATTAAGACAACGTCCAGACATAATAAAAGAAGCCACAAAGTTCTACACAGAACTCTACACTTCGAACCAAACCTCAATTTTAACAAACAAGGAAGGCGATCAGGTCGAAACTACAACGAGCATAGACCAGACAATTAGATCAGAGCTTGAAGTGGCAATAAAGTCACAGAAAAAGGATAAAACCCCAGGTGAAGATAACATAACAAACGAATTTCTTAAAGCTTTTTCGGAGACATTAATAAAACCACTACAATTATTATTTGATAAAATTTTCGAGACGAAACAAACACCAGAGCAATGGACTAAATCAACAACAATACTTCTACATAAGAAAGGGGACAGAGAAAATCTGAGCAATTATAGACCCATAAGTTTAATGTCCAACATCTACAAAATCTTCTCCAAAGTCTTATTGAACAGAATCACTAGAACACTCGATGAGCAACAACCACGTGAGCAAGCTGGATTTAGAAAAAACTTCTCCACAGTAGACCACATCCACGTCGTCACGCAGTTGATAGAAAAGAGCAAAGAATACGACAGACCACTCTACTTGTGCTTCATCGACTTCACAAAAGCGTTCGACTCACTATACCACAATGCAATTTGGAAGGCGCTCTTGAGTCAAGGGATAGAGACGAAATATTTAGAAGTACTTCACAGCATCTACTCAAGAAGCAAGGCAAAAATTAAACTAGAAAGAGAAGGGCCGGAATTTCCCATAAAAAAAAAAAGGCGTCCGCCAAGGAGACCCAATTTCACCAAAGATATTCACAGCTGTTCTAGAAATGGCGTTTAGAAATCTAAATTGGGAAAATAAAGGCGTGCAGATTGATGGAGAGTACCTAAGCCACCTACGCTTTGCGGACGATATTGTTGTGTTTGCGAAGACAGCACCAGCACTTGAGAAAATGCTTCAAGAATTGGCAATAGAATGCAAAAAAGTAGGGCTAGAATTAAACGCGTCAAAGACCAAAATAATTTCTAATAAAGACCAAGAAAATATAATAGTAGACGGAGAGAATATAGAACACGTAAACGAATACATATATCTTGGACAACTAATATCATTTGAAGAAACAACAAGTAAAGAAGTGCAAAGACGTATAGCCCTCTCGTGGAAAAAATATTGGAGTCTAAAGGAAATCATGAAAAACAAGCAAATACACATGAATATAAAACGAAAATTATATGATGTAGCCATATTGCCCTGCCTCACATACGGCTGCCAAACATGGGCATTGACTAAACAACACGAACAACAAATTGCAATATGCCAAAGAAAAATGGAGAGAAGCATGCTGGGTATCCGACTATCAGATCGAATAAAGAACGAGGATATAAGAAAGAAAACAAAAGTGAGTGATGTTATACAAAGAATTCGCATGCTCAAGTGGAAATGGGCTGGCCATGTCTGCAGAATGCAAAATAACAGGTGGACCAAACGACTGACAGAATGGATTCCACGCAGTGATAAACGCAAAAGAGGCCGACCACTGAAGAGATGGTCAGACTCATTAACACACTTGGCTGGCTCAGACTGGGCCAGAAAAGCGAGAGATCGCCAACTATGGAGGAAATGGGGGGAGGCCTACGCCAAAGAGGCGACTACTACTGATAGGATAAATGCATGAATTTTATATTTTTTATTATTGACATTACTCACATTCTGCTAGTCTCATATAATTTATCAATTTATTTTTTATAATCTCAAGTATTTGTTATGACATTTACACTTATGACATAATTTATACCTTAATCTTAAAATGGTTATTTTGAAATAATTTTAAAAATGAAATACTTGAAGTACATTTTAGCATCAAATCCAGTGTAATAAGTTAATAACTAAAATTTTAACTAAAAAATATAAATAAATAAATAGGTTACTTCTTGACATCAACTTTAACACAACCTGAAAAACGTTATTTTAAATAAATGATGTATTGAAAAGAAAATAATAATAATATAATAGACTGTGAGTAATTGTTAGCAACTTAGCATTTCTTTTGCATGATAAAATTAATTTATAATTACGTGTACAATATAATAATAATGATCAACAAATCAATGTAACTACAAACTTTAAAATGATTAAAATAGTATCAATATTCGATTTGTTAATTTAGTTAAGTAATTTAATAGTAGAATAAAGGCTTTTTTATTTTATTTTATTTTATTTTTATATTCTACGGTTGGCGCCATTTTGATTTTTCTGAAATTTTCTTTGCTTTAGTTGTTTGTTGCACAAAATGAATAATTTCGACCCTAGTTTTTTTTTAATTAACACCACCGGAACTCAGTATAATTGCACAAAATGCTTCGGAGAACATTTTACCGGAAAAGTCAAAAATGTTAAGTTAGTTGAGTTTATTGTGTTTTTATTATTTTATTAAATTGCTTAATTTTTTCGCAACTGTATTAAAAATAGTCGTTCAGTACGATGTGGAGCTCGATATTGCGATTGCGGCCGCAAGTGTTAGCATACATAGTAAGGGAGGCCCGGCGAACGAAACTAACACGCTCGCCGGGGAGGCCACAATTGAATGATTTTTGGGTATTTTTCACTGACATATATTTTTTAAATATTGTTTTTTGTTTCACTATCGTGTAAAATAATCACCCCTGAGTCGGGTGTCCGTAGGTGCGGTGCGGTTGGTAAACCGTAGGTGCGGTTGGTAGAGTGGCTTACCTTCGGTCCCCTTCACATTATTTACAGCTTCTTTGTCTTCTTCAAGTCTGTCTTCGGAGGTTGCAGCAGCAACTTCAAGATCAGTTTTAGTCGGAGAACTTTCTGAGGTTTTGTCAGTTGGCGTAACCTTAGCACCAACAGTTTCAGCATCTGGGGTAACGTTTTCTGTAGAAGTATTAGTGGCGGGCGTAACTTTTTCTGCAGAAGATTCAGTAGTTGGCGTAACTTTTTCTGGAGTAGATTTAGTAGCTGGTGTTACTTTTTCTGGAGTAGGTTTGGTAACTGGCGTAACTTTTTCTGGAGAAAGTTTAGTGGCTGGCGTAACTTTTTCTGAAGTAAGTTTCGTAGCTGGCGTAACTTTTTCTGGAGTAGATTTAGTATTCTTCTCTGGAGTTGGTTTGGCAGCTGGGGTAACCTTTTCCGAAGTGACCGAGGCGGTTGTTTTGACTGGTGTAACTTTAGACGCATTATTAGTTTCAACGTTTGCGTCAGTTTTTGTTAGAGGTGCAGTTTCGACCTTTGTCACTGGAGTAGACTGTAAAGCTGTTTTAGGCGTGGCATTCACCTCCGCTGCAACCGCATTGATTTGAGAGACAGATTTGACTGTGACTGCACTTTTCGCTGGAGGTGAAACTTTGACTGGAGCAGAGTTTACAGTTCCAGCAGCTTTGGATCCTTGAGCATTTTTGACAGGAGTTCCAGGTTTGACTGCTGTAGCATTTTTAGCCTTCGTAGCTTTGACAGGAACCGCTTTGACTGGAGGTTTTTTGACTGGCGAAGGCTTGACTGTTGCCTGTGCAGGAGTCACCACCTTTTGCTTCGTCGTGGAGTCTTGACTCGGGCGAGCAGCACCTGTAGAAACACAGGATAACTCTTTTATAAAATGTTGAGTTAAAAAGACATGGGATAGATACTTGATAGATATAATTAAGTAAGTATAGGATGTAGAGAGGTTGTACTTTGTTGTTCCTATATGAGTATAACGCCTATGTAAAGAAAAATAAAACACTTTTTTTATTATAGTTATAGTCATCGTGTCTCTTTCGCCGACTTCCAGATGGCTGAAGAATCCTGTGTCCAAACTGCAAGGGCCCAATACGAACAAGTGATCATAAATACAGCTGACATTAATGTTCGATAGTATTCAAAATCAGAACATGGTTCCAATATTATTATTCTGCACAAAGTTGTTGACAAAAGAAACGCTGCAAAATAGTTGCTAGACCAAACTGAAAAGTAAAATCCCACAGCTGAGATAGTAAAGTTATCAGCGTATGGATTGCTTAATACACATACCCATATGACCGACGACGGCGCAGATGTGCTGAAAACTCTGCTAGCTGGAAACTGATGGTAGGTACACTCCATATAATACAGTTCTAAAGTGTAGAAAGAGTTCTGTATAGATTCCATATCGTTCTTGAATCACGTTTGACATGCAGAAGTATGGTTGTTGAAATCTTCTGGGTCCGAAAAATCCGCAACACCACCGAACTTCAGAGGATGAGAAAATACATAGAGATACTGAAGACCATCAAGAATAATTTCGGCCTTGTAAAGCGCAGCATCCGGTATCTCCTTCAACTTACTATCCTAGGAAAGATACCAGGCAGACAGGGACCGGGAAGACCCGAAAATATCATAGCTTGAAAACTCACGCCACAAACCATGAGCTCCTTGTTTCGTTTAGCCGCTTCTAAAGGTGTGATAGCCAAATCAATCGCTAACCCCGTAGACGGCATTTTAGGGGTAAGAAGAACAATATTACTTGGGCGTAAGTATACGGTCAGGAAGTAATTCGAGGCCTTTCTGCGATTAAATCGCAGTAAATCGATCGCAGGATCCATCAGTTGCACCAACAGTTGCAAAACATGGACTTGGCAACCTCCATGTAAGCGGAAAGTGGCACAAAAAACTAAGCGCTGATCAATAAACCATTATTTCCACAGATGCACAGTACTTGACAGCACCAACCAACACTTCAGACTTTCATTTACCTGCTCCATCGAAGTTCTCTTTAAAGCCACAACAAAAGCTATAGCTGTCTCGAAGCACTAACTGCATGTTTAAATATAAAATTGACAATGAAGAATAAGTTAACTCTGAGGCGTCAATAGTAGGTCTGGAAGTATTTGAATCAGACTACATGACAGGACATCTAAAGCAGCCAAATACGCTGGAAAAAGCTTGGCCGAATATTGGTTCATTAAAATTTCATAAATGTCATCGATACGGTCAGAAGAATCTATACGATATGGGAACGTCAGAGTGAATAGAAGAAGTCGCGAAAAAACTGATTGCTTGTACTGAAAATGTAAGATTTTTTTATTGACGTTGCGATTATTTTGCTTGGTTCTCTAAGCAAGAAAATGACGGCGTACTGTAAAGAAAATTTGTTATCAATAATTGATCTGAAAGAAATGTTGTTTATAAACTTACCTGAAGAACAATAGTTTGTGCAGATTGCCAGATAGTTTGCAGGTTGTCATACCAGCCATGGTATGCCAACAGCAAAGGTTCCAGTCAGCATTGATGGTTGACAGCGTATTGCCACCACTTTTCTCGTGAAGAGCAGTGGTCTTCTGAAACGGTGTTCTCAAAATCTAGCTGGAAAACACTTAAAACAAATGATTAAAAATAAATCGCAGCAATAGTAGTCTGTAGTACGACATTCAACACAACTTTCATACTTATTTATAATACGAATTCACTTATATTTATTATATCCGTCCCATAGCATATGCTGAGTCAGAACCCATTTATTGGCCATTGCACGCATCTTTATTAGGTAATTCAGATTCAGATTTTGTGTAGCTAATTATTAGTAAGTTTATCTTTCCTAATATTATATTATAAACTGTGTGCTTTGGTTTTTTAACAAACACTTTCTATTTATTTTACATATTTATTCATTCCAAATACTTACCATAGTTTTTCCTTAACTTTTGAGGACTTTTCGTAGTATTTTTTTTGTGTTTGGTTAGGATACGGTTACCGAGCCTGGATAATCATCCACGACAAGATTTTCGCATCACAATTTTATTTTTATAACATGTAATCTTAACAATATTTCAGTTATAAAATAAAGCAAAACTCTACAAGTATCCAGAGAAAAACTATGTAATACATTTAATAAAGTTGTCAAACAAAGTGATACATGAAATTACTTGTCTAACGAATCTCCCAGACAAGCTTTAAAAAGATACATTTGTATCGATTATGTTAGTTTAACTTTAGGGTTCTAAATTTCTAATTAAACTAACTTAACTATAGCCATTACATCATTGCAAAACAGAAGAAATTTGTGTATTTCATGGCCCAAGTAAGGAGTCAATATTATTTCCAAATAAAAGGGAAACAAACGCAACTATCACCTATAGACAGACTAACATAGAGCTAGGCTGGCTGACTGACTACCGAACTAACAGCGGATAGTCAAAATAACTAATCAAAAGCTCTTGCAACTTATCTAATAATTTGAGTTTAGACACGCTGCAATCGACTGGCGACATTTCACCGAAGCGCTCATAGCCTAGATATTTTTAACCGATTGCCAAAGTAAAGCAACATCAGGCGCGGTCAGTCTATGGATGGATGACTGCTAGCGGCAATAATATCTGGCCCCTGTTGCACGAACGTGACAACGACAGGTGAGAGGCGACAGGTGACAATCCGACAATTTGACAAGTTTCTGTTGCACAAAGATTTCGAGCGACAAATAAGTCATGGTGGAAAATTGACAAATTTGTCGAATTGTCGCGACAACTTGACATATTTCTGTTGCACAAAAGATTTTACGCGACAGGCAAAAAGTGACAAATTGTCGTGAATAACTTGTCGGATTTGCTTTGTGCAACCATAAATTGTCAAGATGACTCGACATATTTGTCAAATTGTCAGACAATTCCGACAGGTGACTATGCATATGTCGAGAGCTGACAAGTTTGTCGAATACAAATTGTCGGTGAATCCTACCATGGTTTTTTACAATTGTCGAGCTTTGTGCAACGCTTGTCAAGTCCTGACAACTTGTCAATAATTCACCTGTCGCAGTCTGACTTATTTGTAATGTTTGTGCAACACCATTTACTTGACAATCCGACAAATAAGTCAATTTTCGACAAATAAGTCGACTTGTCGCGTACGTGCAACAGGGCCCTGACCGCTTTCGAGGACCATGTCAGAGGACTTTTGGGCGGCCTACAAACTCGGACACCAGGGGTGGCCACTACCACTTACGATTAAATACCTACAGAGAGTTGCAGGTAAATCTAATCGATTTTCCGGCGAAATGTCTTATGTCAATCCAACATGACGACACTATCGTCATCGCGATCGCTATCGGATCCCAGATCCATATTCGAGACCTCGTGATTATCCGCCGCGTAAGACTTCAACTTCTTGATAGTCTCCTTCAAGTTGGAGTGGTTGTGTTTCACGATCACAACCTTATTCTTGTGGTCCTTGCTAGTGTAGTCCAAACGGAAGTTCATTTTCATGAGAGCCTCCATCGAGTCCACATCTATGTCTAAACGCATTCTGCCTCCTGATTTCCACTGCGTGAGTTTCCACTTTTCGAAATTTAGTCCTTTGACGCCTTTGTTGCTTTGCTTGAGACATTCAAAGGCTAGCCTTTCGTTGTTCTCCCAAAACTGAGACGTTAAAGAAGGCCCGCTCAAATCGACCGAGACGTTAATGAACTTCGTCGTGGTCGAATCGTCGCCTAGCACAACGATTTCGTGCTTTTTCAGCTTGCCTATATTGAGGCCGAGGAGCCACCGTTTCGAGTCGGGGTTCTCCGGGAGAATGCCGAAGTGGCCCGGCAGACAGAAGCCGTATTTGACGAAGTCCGTCTTAAGTTTGGCCGGTACCTGCTGGTGGTATTTGAAGATCTTGTAAATGACCATGTTCTTGATCTCCCTGGCTTGGTCGACCGTCACCAGCTTATTGCCCTTGAGGCATATCTTCACCAGTTTGTGGGCGTGAGGCACGACGGGCATCGGACAGTTCTGTATGGCCCTGACGATCTCCACTGGGTTAGTAATGGAGGTCTCTCGCAGGCCCGAGTCGAACGCGTCCTTGTCAATAGCGACTGCCTTCAAGAACACATTGACTTTCTGCAGCTCGTAGCTGAGCGACATCTTGTGTTTCTCTAAAGCCCTCGCGGACGCCGGCGGCATATCGACGTAGACCCTAGTGCCTTTGGAATTGACGATCTTTTTGACCAACTTCCACTTATCGATATTGATGCCGGTGAGATGTTTGTTCTGAAGCTCGAGCTTCTTGAGCGGTTCGATGTGGCACGTGGAGTGACCGGGCAGCCAGACGGCCGCCCGCTCGTACCACATCTGCTCCTTGGTGTAAACCACGTAGGCGAACCCTGGGTGAGAGCTGAAGTCTAACTCACACAGCCAGTCCTTGGACTTGACATCCTCGGTGAAAACTTCGTACCTGTGGAGACTCTGCATACCTTTCAGTATGAAGTTAGGCGCCCACCCGCTCTTGGAGGTGACCTCGAAAATTTGCGCCACCAGAAAGTCTTTCAGCTCGTTCGACTCCATTTTGGTTATGGGTTCGAAGTCGTCCTTGCAGAGATAGAGAGTGAAGCCCTTTTCGCTGTCGTCCTTAAACTGATCGAACTTGGGCGCTGAAACGGGAATGTTGACCGGTTCTTCCGGTTGGTAGATGCCGGAATTTGGCGGCAGCTGATAGTAGGGTATGTCCAATGGTATCATAGGGGGAGGGTGCGAATGCAGAGTGGGAACTACGGTCAGTGGTGGGGGTATGTTGAACTGCGGCGCCATGGAAAGCGATTGCATTTGGAGCGGCGGCGGCGCTGCAACCGGCGGCGGCAGGTGAAGTGGCGGAGGCACTGCCTTGGGCTGCTGCTGCATATCCCAGTCTGAAAAGATTTTCAATAAGAAAAACGACTCGGGCTCACGGTAAAACGCCAAGTATGATAGTTACCGGATTGTCGTGCAGACGTACTGAGTGACAAAATGAATGAAGGCTATACTTACGCACGGTGCTGGCTTTCCCAGGAGCATTGTCTATAAAGAAAGGACAAAACATGTTTTGTGACTGAACGCTGTTTGAGTTACAATGGTGGCTTTCAGAGAAAACTGTCAAGAAAGAGGTAAAGGATTGCATAAATAAATGCACGACTGTGAAAAACGAGGCCATTCTTTTGGACTTCGCCGCAGTCGGGAAAAAGGCATGTGAGCCGATACGTTTGTCATAGCTAAACCGAAATACCAATTCCGTACTTTCTTTCTTGATCCGCAACGCGATGAGACTTCAATAGACACTTCGCTACTTACAAACTATGGTGATGATTCTTATAACTGGACGATTGGCATCGCTGAAGACTGGGTAAATAGATGGAGGCCCATAAAAAGTAAATATAGACAAAGAAAGAGTGATATTTACCTGAACGCTTCAAGTCGCTGTCAGAAGTTCTGGCAAACTTGGAAGGGCCGGCCGCATCATCTGTGAAACAAAATTGGTGTTGTTTTTAATCAGATATAGTTCATGGTTTACACCAAAGTCTACGTGAGAAAAATGCTGTATTTATGTCTAACTACCTATTTTTAAGTTTCAGCTTCACAACCAATTATTTATTTCACCTTTAATTTACATTCATCCATCTACTTATCTATCCAAGGATACATCCTAGACTATTGTGCTCCGCAATACATACATTTGCCTGATTAATGTATCGATGGTTTGATACAATTTGAGTCTGAAAACGTTACGAGTTACGACCCCGATTCCCTTTTACACTAATGTCCGAGTAGAAATAATTTCCTACATTGACCTGTTATACGCGTCTCTGCCACTCCCGCGTAATTATATTCCCGTCTCGCTCGTACAGATGCAATGGCCGAGCGAAGTGGCAATATAATTACGCGGGAGTGACA
Organism: Zelleria hepariella; assembly: GCA_949319315.1. Lineage (NCBI taxonomy): Eukaryota > Metazoa > Arthropoda > Insecta > Lepidoptera > Yponomeutidae > Zelleria > Zelleria hepariella. The sequence goes on from OX439380.1 coordinate 19,310,430, forward strand.
GAGGCGCGTAATGGCCCGTTTTCAACTGACAGTTAAAAGCTGAATTCAGAGCCCTTGGTAGATGGCGCTTATAGGCTTGGCCATACAAGAACCGGGATGTGGCTGTAAAATTTCGCTTACACAGATTAATAATATCTTCAGAAAAAGCGAAATTTGACAGCCGTGAAAACGGCTCATAACAGATACGAAATTCTTTCTGCTCGGCGTCTGAACTTCAAAACATTCCTCTTTGTATTAGTGTGCTTTTTTTACTCTAACAGTGCATTTTGATGTCAGATTCCTTTTTTATTTTTAACATTTCAATCCTACGTAGACAAACTTACACACAAACAAACAAAAGTAAACCACCGAACAACATACAAAATACCAATAGACATATCAAAACACCCCTTACCTTCAGCTGGGCGCTTTCGTTCCGCGCGCACTCTGTCCACTATATCTGCAAACATTCTGTCTTCATCCTCTGCATCATAAGTCAACTCGTATCGGCTCTGTATATCGCAGGAGGGCCCGTATTTCTCGCCGAATTTCAGCAGCGTCTTCAGCAAATGCATGGTTAGTTCCTCGCAGACTCGCTTGAAATTCTCGTTGCTCGGGCGGAAATTCTGCTTGATGAGAATGCGACGGCGGATATCCTCGACGGTGCGTTTGTACATCTCTTTTAGCTGTTCCTTGGTTGTAGGCTTGGCGGGTTGCTCGCGCGATGATGTGGCTGCCGGTTTCTCTGGATTTTTGGACATATTTTTGGAGGTTTAGTTGTGCGGGAAGTTCTGTTTGGAAGGGGTTGAAGTTTTTCCCTAACTAGTAGTTCGCCCCGAACTGCGAATTTGCGACCCCATATCTCAGCAACGCCTCGAAAGATTTGGCTCATGTTCGAACTTACTCGGAGAAGTTCTCTTGCTTCGATCGCTCGTTCAATAAACGAAATCTTGGAAGATGTTTTTGATTAATTTGATATATTATCCTCAGCCTACCATTTGCCACTGCTGGAAGCTTTGTACGCCATCACTACCACTCTCGTTTTTTATATTCCGAACACATCAAAGGGCTCGTCAACGTCATTTCAGTTGTGTTTCTTCACGACATTGGATAGCCCCTGACACCCATTGATACAATGGAACAAACCTAGGCCTTTGCATATTGTGTTATGATTTATACTAGTCTAGTGGCACCACTATTCTCCTGCGATGGGCGCATTGACCATTCAGACGCTGTATTTCCTGGAACTGTGACATTTTTTACATATTGATTTTGTTTTTGCCCCAAATAATCTAAAATCTCATACCATTACACACAACATGTTTTATGCAATAGACCTTGTCTTTTCAGGCAACCATACTCCAGCAATCAACTGCATAATTTATTAGAAACCCAACCCCTTCTAAACAACTTCCTCCCAACAACAAATAAACCAATCTCACCTTCCTTCTTAAACGCACTGCGCGGCAGACACGAGACAACCTCCTTGTAAACTTCATCGAGGTCAGCACTCGAGTATTTCTGATCGAAGCGCGTAAGGACCTCGTGCGCGGAGAGGTCCCTATCTCCACACAGCTTCTTGATCTTCAAGCTGAGGGTTAAACGTAGCTCTTTGCTTACTAGCGGACCGGAGACGTCATGTTTTTGGGTAAATCGCTCCACCAGCATGTCGACTGCCTTATCGTGTTGAACTTTGACGCACGGCGCGAGAAATAGTCGCGGCGGCACTTTTTCGCCGAAGCGGGATCTGGAGTCTTCGGAGTTTTTGTAGCTGCGATCTTCCGGTTTCCTGTAATCGTCGTGTCTCCGCGAGTCTTCCGGGCTCTTTCGGAAGCTGCCGGGCTCCTTGCGGTAGTCATCTTGCTTCCTGTAGTCTTGACGCTTCGGGTAATCGTCGTCGTCAAGTCGAAACTCGTCCAAAGGAGGTTTGTAGGACGAAGTCGCGAAGTCGTCGCGCCTAGGCGAGCGTTTTCCGAAGTCTTCGCTGCGGGAAAACTTGTCGTCTTTTGTCTTCCACACGTCCGAGGTCCGAGGACTGTGTCGGTCTTCGTAGTCGTCTTTTTTTACCTTAGTCTCCCATACGGGAAGTCTCTTGTCTTCCTTATAGCTGCTTCCGAATGAGGGTTTGTCCTGGCCAGGCCAAGAGGGCGGCGGCGGCGCGTCATGAATATCCGGTGATCGACGTTTCTCGAGCGCCCAGGAGCGACGTGGGGACTCCCTTGGTGAAGGAGATAGCTTATTGAATTTGTCCCGTAGCGGTGATCGATCTCGCCTGTGCGGCGATCGCGACAGCCTACTACTCTTAGATTCCTGTGTATTGAACGGTCGCGAGAAACCTCTGCTGTCCTCCTCTATCTTCTTGCCCGGGGTATACTTGTCTCTGTCTTGCCAAGGCGAGCTGCGTTGCCCCGGTATTGGGTAAGTCACGTTTTCGCCGATGTTGGGCCGATAACCGGCTGAGTATAGAGCTTGCTTTGGGGCCTGTAAATTGAAATTACACTTTGCAAATGGTACACTGTTGATATAAATAGTCAATAAACATAGTTTCTAGTAAAAGTGGGAATTATAATTTGACTTGTAAAGTCCTCTTATAGTGAAAAAATTTGCTGTTCCGCTGACAAAAGTAGTCAAGAAAGGCAATTTTCTTGACACAATGATGCTTAAATGTGTCACTTACAGTACCTACAAAGACACCACCGAAAATGTCTTGTAAGCAGCTTGCACATTCGTAGAATTAAATTGGTCGATGACTTCAGCTTAGCTGCTTCTTTAGAGATAAAATTATCAGAACCTTGGCATCTTGGATCAGCGCGGGTCCAGATCCTTACTCCTGACTACAGTAAAAAAAAGTACTGTAGAATGATCCAATAAATCAATAGAATCCAATCGACGGGCGTAATTGGTAACCACAATACAGTGCTTTATAAATGTTAACTATCAGATATTTATGCTGTTTTGAGCCGAACATTTTCCATATTATGTGCATTGTTACGCTCAATAGAAATGTCGAATTTATTGAATTTTGCTTTTGGTGTTTTTAAGCCTATTCATAAGGCGGTATCAGGCTTTTAGTAGCTGATTTTACTCAATAAAATGGTAACTTCTTCTGCGATTCCTGCGAGCTCTTGAATATTTCGCTCGTCCTACCCTAAAAAGGTATTTGTCCACTTATCCAATCACCTTCAACTTATACATTACTCCTACGGCAGTAACCTTATTACTAGGATTTTTCCTTATTACTCTGTGAATCGTTTGTCTGTAGTAATAATTGTGCTTCTTATGGCAATTTAAAATCTATATTGTGTTTTTTCCTTGTATTGCTGTGTTCATTTCATCAGTTTTAGAATTATGTCCCGAGTATCTAAATTGAACGCAGGTGCGAGGAAGTCTCCTTGCGGCACTCCAATTATAATGGCAAAGCCACCAATCAGGTTTTCATGCTGGATGCTACTTTTAGAGTTAGGACTAGGTACTTTTTATTTACGATCAGTAATTATTTATTTTTATGATATTCTGCTACCTGTAACTTTAACTCGGTGTATGCTTTATTCAACAAGGCATTCTGCCTGTCTTTTGATGTCTTTTCTGACAACATCATATCATCATAGTCCATTAGAGCTAGAAGCTTCAATCTTTTGAGTGATGTGTTGATCAGGCCAATGGGGTTGGAGGTGTTGTCAAGAGTTTGTTATAGGTCTGCGTCTTCGGTTTGAAATCTTCCTGTAAAATCGGCATGTTGAAGAATCCATTGCTCTCAGCATTTTTAAAAATAAAGTTGGATAAAAGATGGATATTTAGATTATATTTTTAGCACTTTGCAGTATCTTGATTTTGAAGGTTCTTCACAGTTTGATGCTTTGCTTTAACGATGATTCTAAACAGGTTTTTTTATGACAGCCATTTATTTAGCATGTTCTCAAGTACAGTAAAAGTTTTTACCAAATCCATTGTACACTGTAACACGAGATTCACTAAGCATTTTTGAGGTTGCAGGCGGTGCCAAATTTTTTTTTTGTATCATATGGTATTTGCTCGATAGCTTAGTTGGTTGGCAGATATATCAAGAGTAGAATTTTATTTATATTGCATTACCCCGTCAACACTAATAAAATCATTGTGCCTCCAAATTCATCTCCATGACGTGAAGGATACATGATGTCTTGTTCAACTTTGAAAACCACAAGTGGATCATTCCTCTTCAAGATTTTGGATACGGTTGGTAGTCGTAATTCGAGCACATCATCTTATAATAACTTTTATATGGCATATAACAATATTTTGGCTTGTATTTGTATTGCCACTATGTTTACAGACAGGCTTTGGCTTTTATCAGTTCTTCGTTAGCCTCGTGGATCGATGTTTTTACTTTATCCGGATATGCTCTTACTACATTTATCATAACACCAACTTTATAAATAACTTTATAATAAATAAAAACACTTTCTGCTATTACATTCCTGTTAATTACGGAATCTAGACTAAACACCATGTATCATTCGTTAATTATTATTGGCTTATATCTCTCTACACTCGCCACTTTTATATGGCCAGAAAACTTCCTCTGATCACCCGCATAGTCTGCTGCGCCTACTTGGTTTCTCTCATCAAGAGTACCTATTTATTTTCCTTATAAGGCATCGGTTCTTTGGCAGATCACCGCCTCCTCTTGAGATCTAGGAGATTATATCAATCCGATTGGAAACTATTTAATATACCGCATTCATTTATATCATAAGTTTTAGACTTTCTTTCTTCTTTGTTCCAGTTCCTCCTCCCGTGGAGTCTGGGGTCGACACGAGGGCTTTCAATTTGTTTCTATGGCTAGATGGCTAGATCTCTGATGGAGATGTTTCCTTCTATTTCATCTCTCTGTGATTGTTGCGAATGGCAAATAAAAAGTTAGCTCTTAGTGTATTTATTTCAAGACTTTTTGGTCTGCTATGAAAACCCGATATGGGACGGTCTTCCTTTAATTTTCCTGTAAGTAACATTGTTGATATTTTATACCTCACCACCATTTTTGTAAGGTTCGATTAAATTAAGCGAATTGAACTCTGTCGTTCGTTGAGCTTATCGAATTATTATATTGATTGTTGTTTCACGTTGTTAAAGATCCAGATTATTATTATTGTTAACGTTTGGTTAGTGATTTTTCTCTTTCGAATTTTTGCGGCAATAATCAATATAACAGTGTTAATTGATTTCGTTAATTGAAGTTGGCCGTCAGCTCTCCATAATATTTTCTGTTTATCGCTCTCATTATTTGTTTCTTTTTGTATATCTAAAAAACATCGGTCGGCAGCCTTCCACTGGTCATCCCTGACTTTTACATCTGCCCATTGTGGTGGGCAGATTTCTTCCCTTTTTTTTTTCCATCAGTAACAAACAGAGGTTGTTTCATCCGTACAGGATCAGCCAACTTAATTATGCAATTGGTTAAGACTCCAAGTTTAATTGCTTGGGTAGTCTTCAGTTCTTCTATAAGTATTCCGCTGATTACATGACTTGATGGTTGTGTAATGTGGCTATTTCGGCTTTGGTCATCTGAAAGGATCTCTTGGAAGCGTCGCGTGTCTAGACACTTAACGAAAGTCTAGGCACACGATGTAGAAAGAAGATGCTTTCCGTAAGACTCCAGTTCCACAAAGCAGGTTTCTGAAACGGTATGGGTAATTCCCCAAAGTAGGTTTCTGACACGGTAAGGGTATACACCAGCTCATTTGGTTTTCAGCCACTTCTTCTTTGCGTGCGGTCTTCTGTCAGAGATTGGCGATCAATTTGTCTATCTCGTCCTTCGAAGTTGCCAGAAGAAACAGTGACCTTGGAACCACTGATACCTTTCTTAAGCCACTGGCTTAGGTTTTGTAGCTATGATGTCTTGGATCTTCTTCCATCTGGTTTCTTGCCATGATAATAAGTAGAAGTTCTTTCATCTGCTATTCTTAATCTTAGTGGCGATTATACATCAAGAAGAAAAAGATGAATCTGCGTTTCCATGATTACATTGACAGAAGTCGACGAAGAGATTTCAAATCTGTGCATACTATTCGCCTGCAATATTTTCCATTTTATAAATGTACTGTTAGGTTAGTATTAGTTAACTGAAACTTCACACACACACGACCACATTAGTATAAATAAAGCTGCGCGCGCACTTATCAACTGCAACGAAATCGTTTATAGACCGAGTTTATTTCTACCACAATTATTATTAGAGCGTTGAATGGGATTCGAACCAGGAACCTGTCGCTTGAGGGTCAAAATATGTTCAACCACCACCACCGCTCCAAAGTTCCATCGCGGAACTATTGATAATGAAGACTTTGTTGCCCGTGTTCTGTTTATGAGCACATCACCCCTACAAATAGAACTACCGGGTGCAATAAACAACTTGTAATAGGTGACTAAAAAAATGGAGCGAAAAAAATATCAGCTGTCCATACATAAGGTGGACTCAGTACTGCGCCAAATGTATGAAACAGCAGAAATTTTTTTCGCTCCTTTTTTTCGCCATCTAGTACACGTTGTTTGTATTGATGAGTAGACATCCTACTTGAAGTTCCGCTATCGAATTTGAGTGCACCCTGTAGAGCAAAGTAAATAACGCACTAAAATTTATTTAGCTAGACTGCTAGACAATGGAACTACTGTCAAAGATAAGGCGTCCACTAACCTGCGCAGGCGTCGGATCGTAGGCCGGGCGTACTTGCTTGCTGACGTAAGGCTCTGGCTTGTCGTACAGATGGGACGGGGAGTACCTGCAAAACATATTAAAAGGTCATGGGCATATTTGTATGGAATTCATACCTACGTATTATGTACACCCGCGTACAGAAATAAAATAGGGTAGAATTTATAGATGCATGTCTCTAGTTTACGATAGTATGGGTCGCATTTTTGTGGCGATGAAAAAAAGGTGTATGAAAAACATTTTATTTTAGATTTTTTTACCAAACGTTGTAATAAGAAGCCGCACAAAAGTAGCAGACGTCGGAAAACGTACAACGTCTTTGAAGTGGAAGTGGGTAGGACACCTGGCTAGACGCACCGGCAATGGCAGATGGACGAAGTCCATTACGTAATGGCGACCTCGAGAGGGGAAGAGATCGGTTGGGAACTTGGGAGACCACCAGCCAGATGGTCCAATGACATAGCCCAAGTAGTCGGAAAACATTGTTTTATTAGTTTAACTCATTTTTCTACAGACCGTTTCTTGCGGAGAAAATTACGTGTATTTGCCGAGACCCCCCCTCCGCCACGTGAGATTGAGTGAGATTTGACTTGACCCCTCTCCCCCCTAAATGCCTCACGTAATTAAAGGACGCCCCCTAATGCAATCATTATCATCATCAGCCCACCTCTGCCCACTGTTGGGTATAGGCCTTTTCCCCGTATAGGCCTTTTCCAGGCGCTACCTCCTTACCTATGTAATTGATTTATTAGTGTTCTTACCGCGAAGGCGATCCGCGTCTATCCGGCGACATCCTCCTTCCAGGGGATCGTCTTCCGGGTGACAACCTCCTTCCAGGGGATAATCTCCTTCCAGGGGATCTTCTATCGGGCGACAGTCTTCTTCCGGGCGACAGTCTTCTTCCGGGTGACGCTCTACGACCGGGCGACACTCTACGACCGGGTGACAATCTGCGACCGGGCGACATTCTACGACCGGGCGACATTCTGCGACCGGGCGACATCCTGCGGCCGGGCGACATCCGCTTGTGAGGAGATAGATGTCTACCACCTGCAAAAACGGTATTTATTTTATGGCCATCATTTTTTCTGTCGAAAGCGACATTATAAGAAGATCCGCGTGACTGCAGATCACGCCACGGAACTAACGAATGCGTATGATTCGATTACGCTTATGATTTAATACTTCCACAGATTCAGTTTTATTTGCGCCCATTTAAGCTATACTGCTCTTGTACTGATTTATTTGACCACCAACTTAACCTAGCAGCCTACTACAATACAGCATTCTGTGCTACTTGGGTCGTGATGTCACTGATTTTTAGCGCCAACTATGATTTTATGGATTGAAAAGATCGTAAAACTAAGTCACCACTCACACAACACAAGCTTCATAAAGACCTTTGTTACTATGGGAGAGCACTGCCTTCCTTTCCAGTTTTTACCTTTTTATGGAGCAGTGTACCTTTATCTCAGTATATTATAAGGTCCTTTACTCAAAAAAGCTCGTAATGTGGACATTAATTCGACAACCTTCTTTGAGCAAAGTCGGACTTGCGGGCTACTTGGATTAGGCGCCAGAAAAGTTGTATGGAATTTCATTAATGTCTTGTGTTTTGCGGCCAGAAAAACATTAATGTCGAGTTTTGTTTCATAAATAGAACTCAAACATCAGGTGCAAAAAGTATTTATTTAGAATTAGGCTGTATGGGTACTGGCAGTCGACACATTGCACAGAAAAAAAAGCGCGGCCATATTGTTTTCGACTTTTCGCGCGTTGTTCGAAGTGATTTTTTTCTGTGTTTTTGTTGAAAAAGTGAACTCTCAAAGCGACGAATCCTCGGATTTAATGTGTTTAACACCGCCGGACATTCAAAATCAAGCGAAATTAGTAATTGGAAATTTATTGCCACCGAAAAGTCAAAAGAAAAATACAAGCAAGCTTACCAACAAAAAGTTTGCGGAATGGAAAATCGACAAAAAGTACTTAATCTACGACAAATGGTAAGCTAATTAAATTACTATGTTAATTACTATTCTAATTAATATTTTAATTACTCGCATTGTTTGAGTAAAGCACTATACAAGCCTTGGTCTGCAATGAGTGCGCTTCTGGCCACGCTATGATTGCCTCGAGCTTAGCTTAGCTACGCTCTCGGCCCTCAAGTTTGGTCATCATTGCAGCCCTTGCTGGCCGCGCTATAAAGGCCTCGACCTTCGGTCTCGGCCTTCATTTCAGCTTGTCCATCAAGGGCTGCAATGCTGACCGCACTGTGAGGGCCTTGAGCTGCGCTACGCTGCGCTCTGTCGGCCATCAAAAGCGCGCCAGAAACGCACTCATTACAAATCGCGGCAGTAATGTACTATTAAAAAAAAAAAAACTGAATTAATAATAATATCTTATCCCATACCTGGTGAATGGCGCCGCGGCGAAATCCTCCTTCCGGCATCCTCCCTCGCATCGCGTAAGTCGTCCCTTCTGAAGGGATCATCCCTTCTGAAGGGGCCCTCATCTTTCCGGCCGAAGGGCCCGTCCCTATGCGGGAGGGGGTCAATATTCTTCACGGGGACATCCCTACGCAGTTGTGGGTCAACGCTTTTGCCGAATGGGCCCATATCTTTGACGTAGGGTGCGTCACGTCTATGCTGGGGGTCATCTTTGGCGAAAGGGTCCTGCCTCCGCAACTGCGGGTCGAAATCCCTCGCGGGGGGGCCATCCCGTCTGTGGGGGTCAATATCTTTGCCGAAGGGGTCGTTTCTTCTCTGCTGGGGCGAAACGTCCCGTGGGCCAACCCCGCCAATGTTTTTGCCAAAAGGCTCGTCACGTCGCAAATTTGCGGTCATATCTTTGCCGTAGGGGGCGTCTCGTCTCATATTTGGGTCAGTATCTCGTACTAAGGGCCCATCTCTTCCTATGGGACCACCCCTTTCTAAGGGGCTGCCTCTTCCTAAAGGTCCATCCCTTCCAATGGGACCACCCCTTTCTAAGGGGCTGCCTCTTCCTAAAGGCCCATCTCTTCCTGAGGGGCCACCTCTTCCCAAAGGCCCATCTCTTCCTGAGGGGCTACCCCTTTCTAAGGGGCCACCTCTCCCCAAAGGCCCATCTCTTCCTGAGGGGCCACCCCTTTCTAAGGGGCCACCTGTACCTAAAGGCCCATCTCTTCCCATGGGACCGCCCCTTTCTAAGGGCCCCCCTCTTCCTAAAGGCCCATCTGTTCCTAAAGGAGCATCTCTTCCCACGGGACCGCCCCTTTCTAAGGGCCCGCCTCTTCCTAAAGGCCCATCTCTTCCCACGGGACCCCCCCTTTCTAGAGGGCCACCTGTACCTAAAGGCCCGTCTCTACCTATTGGGCCAGCCCTTCTCTCGAGGTCAGCGTTTCTTCCAGTCGGGAGATCTCTCCTCGGGAACCCTTCCGGGACCCTTAGTATGCCCTTGGTTTCTCTGTCTTGGGTGCCACTGTATGTTGGTTGGTCTTGGAACGGCCGTTTGTCGGGAAACGGGCGCTCGTCGCGCTGCGTCTTTGGTTTGTTCTGTGAATGTAATGAGACTGTTAAGGTGATAACCTACCCACAACTAGCGCCTCCAATGGAAAAAAATAGAGCAAATCGGGGACTACGTTTGTATGGAGAATAACATACCCACGGCTTAGTTGACTATAATCCGCACGCGATGATAATGGGACGGAACCTTGTCAAAGTCAATCGAAAACATACTTTAAATATTGCAGCCTCTTTCGAAAAATTAATAGTTTGTAAACTCTTTACTGCTGCATAACGTGTGTTTTGTAAAATAAATATTTTTCATTTTCATTTTACTTTGACAAGATTGCTTCGACGCGAGTTTACTTACCGTTACCGCGCGCGTCTCAGTTTACTTACCGTTACCGCGCGCGTCTCAGTTCCAAAAGGTGGCATGATCGCATCCCGTTCTCATCCCGCGCGGATTTACGCACAAGATCATTTTGTATTTCTTGTGGATTAGGGCGACTAAGCTGAGACTAGAGGATGGTAAAGAGTTAGGGCTTACCGAGGCCCACGGCCCAGACGACTCGTCGCGGTAGGAGCCCCGCTGATCGCCGAACTGGTACTGCGAAGGCCCTTGGAACTTGTCTTTGGCGATCGTTATCTGTTTGAGAAGATGAAAAACGAACCGTGTTAGCATATAAAAAAATATAATATATTAAACTAAGGGACAATGTTAGAATCTACTTTATACTAGTGCACATGGCGAACTTACTTCAGCAGAAATCTCTTCCAGTCAACCCTTGGTGTGGTGAAATAATGTGAGACTAGATAAAAGCCCAAGTTCTTACATCAAAAGTGTCTAGCGATTAAGATTTTGCTGGTTACTAAAACCAATTTTCCGCCATCTATATCTTGGCCACCATCTTAAAAATGTCGCTATACCTTAATTTTCCGATATTCCATCTCTTCACCGCCGCTATATCGGTACTTTTCCCCTCGGAGCCAGTTATTTTTTTCCGAATAGCAGTTTTTATACAAAATTAAAGGCCTTTACCCTGGAGTGGGAGATCAAACAGGCTACCATATAAAAATCGTCCAAGAGCGAGTCGAACTCCCGCACGAAGGGTTCCGTACCATTATCTATAAAAACGGCAAAAAAAAAACAGGTTTGTTGTTTGGGAGACCCCTTAAATATTAATTTTATTCTGTTATAGCGGCCACAGAAATACATCATCTGTGAAAATTTCAACTGTCCAATTATCACGGTTCATCAGATACAGCCTGTAGGCTTAGCAGCGGGCCATTTTGCCAACTCTCAACTGTCACCTTAGCCACTGTTCATTGTCACCTCAGTACTGTTAAGTGGCTAAGGTGACAGTTGAGAGTAGGCAAAATGGCCCGCGTGCTAAGCCTTCTGGTGACAGACAGACAGACAGACAGACAGACAAACAGACAGACGGATGGACGGACAGCGGAGTCTTAGTAATAGTCCTTTACCCTTTGGGTACGGTAGCCTAAAAAGGCACTTTTGATGATTGTACATACAGGTTTATTATCCTGAGTCTCTCCGAAGCGCTCGCGTTGTACGGTTTGGCTGACCGGCGACTCAACAATATCCACGGAGCGTAGCATTGGTCTGGACGGAGGGGGGATTGGCACCTGCACAGACAATACACAGTTTGAACATAACTACAGGGTGCACTCTAAGGCCCGTAAGATCAATCACAGTTTAAACTCAATCCATAGATTAAACCTCGCATTTTGTATGAAAGTTAATCGACAGATAGGGTTTAAACTGGCCTTTTTGGTTTAAACTGTGATTGATCTTACGGGCCTAAGTCGATAGCTGAACTTTCAAGTAAGCTGTCTACTGATCAATACAAACAAGTCGTACTAGGTGGCTAAAAAAATAGAGCGAAAAAAATATCAGCTGTTCCATACAAAAGTTCGACTCAGTACTGCGCCAAATGTATGAAACAGATGATATTTTTTTAACTCCATTTTTTTGAATATTTTTTATAAAGCTTTCGGTAATTATATTTTATAGTTTGACATGTAAATATGTTTTTGAATGAATAAATAACTTAAACACTTACATAGTTGGCCGGTTTGATGTTGTTCTGTCCATAGCCAAGGTTTTGGTTCTGCTGCTGCGGCCCTCGGTCCACGTAGACCTCACGGTCTCCAAAAGTGTTGGAGTGTTGATGATGTTGCTGAAAAATTACAGTTTGTATAGTCCGCGCGGGATGAGAATGGGATGCGACCTTTTGGAACTGAGTTCTCCGAGTCTACTGGAACAATCCGGCGTTTGTTTGTATGTATGTATGAATGTTCGTTCGACGATAACTTGAGTAAATTTAGTTGGATCGTCATGAAATTTGGTAGGCAGGTAAATGAGGCAAGGAGAATTTTTAAGTTCGAACATGAGCCAAATCGGTCGAGGGGTTGCTGAGATATAGGGTCGCAAGTTCATAGTTCGGGGCGAACCACTAGTTTATAGTAATAGTAACTTAGTTTTTACCTGTTGCTGTGGCGGAATGTAAGAGTTGTTATTATTATTCTGCGGTGGAGCATTCGGTTGCTGATAATTGTTAAAGCCAGCATTCTGTTGCTGGTAGTTCTGCTGGTACTGATTCTGATGTTGTTGCGGGCCCTGGTAACAATAATAACTACTAAAATAAAAATGTACAACAGCCCCCACATTTTAGCTTCAAATTTGCATATCTCATAAACGGCTGAACCGGTTTTGGTAAAACATATCTAAGAACACTTGCTAGAAAACCTGCTTTAAAATATTAAAAAACGCATTTAAATCGGTTCACCCGTTTAAGAGCTACGGTGCCATAGACAGATAGATAGACAGACACACACAAATAAGGGTCAAACTTATAGCACCCCTCTTTTTTGGGTCAGGGGTTAAAAATAATATCTCTCATAATCTCATTCCGTGGCCCAAAAAACTTTCAATATAATTTAAACATTTATATTGCTTTGGGATAGAGACCAAAACAAATGAAAAATTTGGACTATCTCTGCCGTACAATGGGTTTAACATCTTTCACAGTCCCTTTCAAAGATGTTATTATGATTGTGATCTTTCTTGGATACTGTCAAGCAGCCTATTGAGGATGATAACACACCTGCGTGTTCGGTCGCCACGGGTCTTGTCCCTGGTTGGAGCTCGGGGCCCAGGGATCGGGCCGGTCTTGCGGCGGCCCTTGGTGACCCATGTAGTTGCCCTGCGGCGGTCCGTAGTTGTTCTGCGGCACATTGTTGTACGAACTTTGGTTCCCAGACTGATTCACGTCCTGAAAGGTTGAAGTTGGCTTTGGTTATGTTGTTCCTCACTTTATTATAAAAGAAATATAATATAGGGTGTCCAATTCTCATTAATTTTATACATACAACTGACCGAGTCTGTAACGGAATGGTGCTAAAATGGGGTCCCAGCTGACGGCTTCAATTAAGATTGATTAATGCTGTCCCTCCTTTTAATGTTTTTGTAGTTCAGCAAAGAATATTCTCATTCTATAGGATTAGTTCGCTGGTTACAGGAGAAAAACGAGGAAACCCCGGTTTAGTCCTTCTACTGGCACGCCAACGACACACCACAATCTATCCTGATCAATTGTGTTACTGTCTGGGCTTTTGAAGATGTATAATTTATAACCACTTACCAACGCCTTGCCCATCGGCTTGACCGCTAGCGTATTCTGGCCGATTTGGAAGTTGTCTAGTCCTCTCAACAAGGTTATGCCTTCAGACTCATCCGCGACCCCGATCCGCACCTTCAAGCCCATCCCGTCCGGAACGAGATTGTCCAGAATAAAGTCTGCGAGTCCACATTGTGTCGCTATCAACCCTTTCACGTCTTTGTATTTCATCTGCAAGAAAAGATTTTGCGTTTTTGGTAAGATTGGTTGTAAGTTCGACTTATAAGTTGTGTCGAATTCACGAGCGAAACTCACGTATTTTGGCAAGCCATGGATTGTTAGCATCATCTTGATGGCTTTGGTTAGTCGGATTCGCAATCTATTAACACAATTTCATAGTTTTTGTAGCATTTTGCGAATCTAACAAAAATGCGTACAAAAATGGTACAAAACGCTGAAAGGCTGAAAGATAAACCACAGCACAGAACACATATACCCAAGGACCACAGAGAATTACTTTTTTTTAACAGAAAAAAACAACAATCACAGACTACAGAGGTTCATGGTTGGTTGGGCTAAAAGTGGTTGGGTGAACTTGGGTGGTTGGTGCTTGGTGGTCCCAAACTCCCAACCGAGGTAAAATGACCTCAGATGGAAAAAAACCACAGAAGGCCTTGTGGATGGATTGTGCAAACTAGGTACCGACGACGTCACAGCCCACAACTTCCCCTAACCACCACTCGGAGAAAGATGCAGATGGTTCCATCCAGCCAACCAAGGTGATTTTGATTGGGACAATCCGTATAGGTGCCCATAATCTGTGGCAGATTTGACAGCTGTCTGGCAGATTTTTGTAATCTGTGGATGACAGAAAAAAATTAAAAAGCGTCATGGCAAAAAAAGGAAAAAAGGCACAGAACAATTGGTGTAATTGTTCTGAGAAAAAAGGAAAAGAAAGAGATGAATTAAAAATCGGCATAGCTCCAAAATCTCGCTTTATATAATTAAGTACAAAGAAAGTGTTATTACAATAAACAAACAGCTGCAACAAAGGGCAGCTTTAGCAACATGCTTTTAACTATCCACAATCTACCCGCAGAGGTAAGCAAAAAAAATCTCGGCGTTTTTAACTTAGCGATGCGCGATTATTAATGATTTGGAAAGTCGAATGATCTTAAAACACTAATGTTCATAATCGACTTCAAAATTAGCGATACACTAATCCTGATAATCGAATGAAACCACTAATTAGTAGTCGCTAATATCAAAACACTTTTTGTACTGGCTGCATAGAAGTGTCGCTAATTTACGGGCTGCCAACCTAAGCGGCTACGACAGATAACCATACTGACAACATAACAAATATAATGGGAAATTAGGTTCTTTCTTTTTGAGGTATTGCGCATATAAAAAAATAATTGTAAAATAACGGTAAATAAATTAAGCCAATT
Organism: Zelleria hepariella; assembly: GCA_949319315.1. Taxonomy (NCBI): domain Eukaryota; kingdom Metazoa; phylum Arthropoda; class Insecta; order Lepidoptera; family Yponomeutidae; genus Zelleria; species Zelleria hepariella. Next base: position 19,325,668 of record OX439380.1, read on the forward strand.
AAAGTAGTAATTAAACTTACCTAATCTAATACTTAGCTAAAAACCAAATCGGTACTTTTTACGGAAGTTGCCAACCTAAACCTATCCACGGATGACAGTACTGACAACTTGACAGAAATAAGCGAATGAAATTAGCTAATAAAAACCGAATCGTTCCGAATCGCGGCGGAAATGCCCGAGTCGGCCAAATCATTCATCGGCATTGAATGATTCCCGAGTTGACCCGAGTCGAGACGGAAACGAACGACCGACTCGACAACTAGTAGTGGTTGGTTAGACTGTTAGTTTTAGCTACTAATCTAAACGTATCATTCGACCGAGTCGAATGATTGCCCGAGTCGAATGATTTCATTAGTATCATTCATAATCGCGCATCGCTATTTTAACTGCATTTTTTACGATTCCGCCGCTGCTTCCGCCTGTCCGCCACAGTTTTAGGCCTTCTACAATGAAACTCAAACACTTTCCAGTACCAATTCCACCACGTCAAGAGTCTACTGCTTTCGAAGTGCGGACTCTCTGAGCTCATTTTGGACAACCTCATTCTTGAAGGGTCTTCCAAGAAGGTCACAGTAGGTGTTTCGGACGATGGCGACGCTGCCATCCTCGTGAGGAAGATCAACGGCCTGTATCTTGAAGGGCAGCAGCTGTACGTTGAAGATGTCCGAAAAAAGCGGGTAAGTTTAGATATTTTTGTAACCCGCCCTCAACTTGACCCACCAACCATGGGTGTTATCTATACTAATAATATAAAGAGGAAAAGTTTGTAAGTATGTATGTATGTATGTAGGGAGTTATCTCCATAACTTCACATCCTATTTTTATAATTACTTTATGGGAAGCTATGTTATTGCTGCATGCTATAGGTATTTTTTTCGTGTGATAACAGGAAAAAAAACTAAGTCTCGGGCGAAGTCGCGGGCAAAAGCTAGTTAGATATAAACTGCGCGCGATGAGAATGGGATGGAACCTTGTGAAAGTAAATCGATAATTTACTATATTTTACTTTCACAAGGTATCTTTGACGCGAGTTAGCTTACGTCTTAGTTCCAAAAGTTTGCATCCCATTCTAATCATATGCAGATTATACCAATGTGGTAACTTGTATAGGGCTCGAATTTTTTTAGTTATTCTGAGATATTCTGCTGCATTCAAAGTACCAGGAAAAAGCAAACCCCTACACCTTACAGTGCGTATTATAAAAAATGTGATACCTATGATGCAGAAATACTTCCAGATGATGTTGAAACTAGATTTTTTATCTGCTGGTGACCTAGCTTGAACGGTCTATGGCCCAGTTTCTGAGTTGATAATTTTACTAAGCACAGACTTACGTATCGCTCTGTCACGCTCATTTGTAAGAAATCTGCAGAGACAGGATGATACTTACCCATTTGCTTAGCTAAATTCTCAACTCTGAAACCGGGCCTATCAATATCATGTCATATCTATTCTCAAATGGTAACCAGATTTGAGTCATTCACTAAGCTTGATGTAATCTTTCCTGCAGTTGGGCTTTGAACAGCCGTTCCGTTCAGAAAATATCTTCAAGCCGACGCAACCCCAGACATACACTCCGGCTAAACACAATGTTCCGCAACAAACTCCGATGATGACGCCTCAGGTATAACTCATAATTATTCTGTTTTAATTTTCCACACTCATACAACCAATTTGTACAAAAGCAATGAATGTCAAACTCATCGTTCTATAAAAAATATCTAACAATTCCAGTACAACGACCCTCAAGCATACATGCAGACAAGTGCGATGGCCATGCAAGCTCCGTACGTGATGGACAACCATGCCGCTGCTATGCCGAGCTACGGGATGGCAGGCGGCATGTATGTGGTTCAACAGGTATGTTTGTTATATGGTCGAGTTTAAAGTTGCAAACATGGTGGGAGATTTTATTTATTGGACCCATGCTTGACCCATTCTTCAATATTCTTGGGACTGTTTTGAGAGCCCTATGTCCGATAACAGGAACTAATGGTGATGATGATGTTGATCATTATGATTCTTATTGTCTTTTTAGTGACATTGCAAAATGTATGAAAATGATAATGACAACACTGAAAAGTTAAGAAGTAGTTACCTACTGGTTCTGATGCTATTGTTGTTGATCAATCCATCTATTGTTGCTGGAATTGTCAGGAAGTACACAAATACTTCTGAGCGAAATGCAGGCTTATCGTAAGAAGCGAGCAGATTCTTGCTAGTTTACACAATCAGTGGAGATGACGTCTACATTTGAGCAGAAATGTTTTACTAATATTAGACATGTAATGTTGACACAATATTGAAAGCATGCAGGTTTTGTCCTGTTCCCCTTGGGACTAAATCATCTTCAAAATGTAAACTTCAAAATCTTCAAAATTCACATTAATTGGTAATTCTGCTGACAAGCATGAGCCGTAAGCGAAAGGTCTGGTTGGCACTTGAATAATGCTTTCTCCCTGCAAACATGTACTAACGACGGGTGCGGGCGAATCTAGCTAGGTTAATCTAAAATCTAGATGATTCTCTATTAGCATGAAGGAATCCTTCCTACTAGGATAATGCCTGGGAGTTTTCTGCTAGGCATATGCCCGGGAATTTCCCACCCGTCAGATGCCTGAGAAATTACCGCCACGCCGATGTCTGGGAACTTCCCGCTAGGCAAATGCCTAGGAACTTCCCGGAAGCCAGATCACTGGCAAACTTCCTGCTGGGCAAGGAAACTCCTGGAAACTCCGCCAGGCAAATGCACGGAAACTTCCCGCTTCGCAAATGCCTGGAAACTTTCCGCCATGTAAATGCCCGGGAAATTCCCGCTAAGCAAATTCCGGAATCTTACCGCCAGTCAATTGCACGGGAACTTACCGCCAGGCAAATGCACGGGAAATTCCCGCTTGGCAAATGCCTGGAAAGTTTCCGCCAGGCAAATGCACGGGAACTTCCCGCCAGGCAGATCTTCCTTGAGAGAGCTTCCCTAAGAGTGTCGATAGAGTATTTACACTGAACTCTGCAAGCAACGCTTGCTATGGTTGCCAGGTCTGAAATAATATAAAAATCGGGCTCGTTATTGCGCTATGAAATTAAACGAAGGCTTTTTATATAAATATAAATCGCCATTCCTACGGAGACAGCGGCTGTCCACTACGCAGTATTTTAGTTACAAGGCGCGTGCGCCGAAAATTCACCACGGATTTCATGCGAATGCGAATGGCTCTGGACACCTGGCAACCCTAAGTTTCACTTTTCGTTTCAACACGAGTATTGCACTGAGCAAACGTTAGTGCTCCTTTGTCTTGCAGTAAAATTACGATCTTTGTTTTTTCTAAAGCACATACCCAATACATACAAAGATGTATTGTGGAATATTTTTTTATTCAACGAACATTCTACTTGTGAAGGTAGACGCATTGGGCCACAGAACACCTATACCCAAGAAGAATGCCAACACCATAGAAAAAAAAAGCGACAAATTTCATACCTAGCTGCGCCATCTCGAATGCAACCCATAACAACTTTGTAGCAGCGGGCTTGGCGGGAAATTCAAATTTGTGGCGGGGTTCACAGGGACCGATAAAAATCCTTGGCAGGTCATATGGAATACAAACTTTTACCAAAAGCAGCTCGCTTTTGGCAAAAGTTTGCATTCCATACGACCATGTTTTGGGTACCTACGAAAAAGCAATACAATAGCATTCTAGTTTTAGCAACATTTATTTGATGTTAGATGTATCTTTTTAAATTGTAAACTTCTGAGATAATGTAGCCACCATGACACTCGGCCGGTCACCTCTTCGCAGCTGTGAACAGCTACCTCAAGGTCATCATCTTCAATTCGGTGAAATCTCCAGACACCAACAACTGAAACAGAAAATAAATGAAAATAAGCTTTATGAGGAGAAAAAATCAGGCTACATCTGCCACAAAAAAGTGCATACATCTTCTATAAAAATAAAATTTAATGTTTGTATATTGGTTCTCTATCCGTTCCTAAACCATTGATCAGATTGTGATGAAACTTAGGCACACATGAACTCGTCCAATGAGTAAAAACTAGTGAAATACTTTCAAAAGGTTGAAATACTTTGACTTACGAATTTATGGTTGAGAGGAAAATGTTTGAAGAATATGGGAGAATGCTAGAATGAGCTAACCTTAGGAGCGGCGGGCTGCTCACTTTTATGTGTGGAAATAGATGGATCTTCTTTTTCCCCAAACTGTCGATGATCTGAAAAATTTTTTGGTTAGAAAAGTTTGATGATTTAGTACTTTGAAATACATGTTGGTGAAAAAGTATACTTACTATAATTGACGATTTGGTACACATTTGAAGTGGCACTAAGCAATACTGCAATCCGGCTTACTCCCACAATGATAACACTTTATTGTCTCGTGCATCTTTGAGAAAAGTACCTATCTTTTCAGCTTTGAGATACCACTATTGCACCAAATCTTGTACTTCACAATGACTTTGTTGTACTTCACAATGAATTTGTACTTGACACACGGGTGGTACAGTATGGAAATAAACTTTGATGAACCAACAAAACTTAAAGTTAGGAAAAAGTTCGACTTTTTGCACACTGACTTGTTGTTGCCTTGTTTGACTCCATTTTGTTTTTCTGTCACGTGGTGATTCGGCTAGTTTGAAAATCACAGATAAGTATGGAGTTGGGTAATAGTAATCTATTCTATGCTAACGCTTTAAAAAATAAAGTGTTTTGACAGATATTGCGAAGGCTTCTGATTGGTGGTTCCCTGTGGCCCTTTTTTCTAACCAATCAGGAACTGTCGCTGACGCTCCATACAAAGTCGACCAACCCTGCATTGGGCTGAATGAAAAAGTGCGAACTACCTCCAACTGATGGCGCTTCGTCTGGGCAATAGACGTAGACGTTTAGAAATAATTTGGAATTTTTGCTTCGCCTGTCGAGGAGCGAAAAAAAATATTTCGAAATAAATACATCATTAAAAACCGCTCTGATCTGCGCGTCTATTCTCTAAAATTACTCACGTGTCAACCGACAAAACTCAAAACGGCTTGGGCGTCAACTGGCACACTATAATTCTGTTCTGGTACTAGTGCCATAAAAATACTAGTGGTTATAAGGCACACGTTCTCGTGCCAGTTGTCCGGTTCAAAAATCACTAGTGGTCAAATCGCACTTCTTGTGATACTAGCAGATCTGTGATTGTTCACCCGGGTATCGAACTTATGTAGAGTCCAAAACTATGGCATGTTTTAGTCCAAAGTCATGGTATGTTTTAGTCCAAAGCTATGGTATGGTATCTACCATACCTTTGCGTAAACTAAATGGGCTCGTCTATTTTATTAGCTACGATTGCGGTGAGAAAACATTAAGAGACCAAGTTCGCCAATCAGACTGTCTAAAAACCAAATGTGGACTAACCTCCGTAATCCACATCCTAATACCGGTTCCACACTCATGCCGCAAAAGGCCGCGAAACTCGAGTGTTTATGGTTTCGCGGCTTCACGTTTGTTCGTGCGTGTATTTGCGGCGTGATTCGCGCGCGAGTGTAGACCCGATTCAAGTTCTAAAGCTTTGTTCACAGGACACGCCCGTGTACGGTTATCAGGCAGACGCCCAGCAGTACCAATCTGGGCCCGCCTCAACGCACCAGGGCAACGGAAACGAGTCCGCTTGGGCCCAACAGAACCAAGAGTACCAAAACAGTTGGTCCCAACAACAGAACAACCAAGATAATTGGTTCTCTCAAAACGACCAAGAGAACCCGTGGGTGAGACAGCGCTCTAGGTCGCCCGCAAGAGGTGATAACAGAGGCAGTCGTTGGGACCGTCCGTCGAAGCCTACCAAGTGGGAACCCCGCCGAGATCGCGACACTAACTCTGACAGAGGACGCAGGGCCCCGAGCCCACAGCGTGACGCGTTCACGCGTGACGTCTCGAACAATCGACCGTCGGAATACCGCGGCAACCCCGACTACCTAGCGCGCCACGCGCCCCCAGAATTGCTGCAAAAATACCAGGCCGAAAGACAGCCGGAGTACCAGCAACCGTACGAACCTGAGGACACGTTCCAAAACGAGGAGCCCCTCGACAGGGGCTATAGCGGGGACCGCAACCGGTCGCGCTTCGTCGAAGACCCCAGGTTCGACGAGCCCAGGCCCCAGCCCGAGCGTCCGTCGCGCGATCTGAAGAGACGGCCCGCGGAGGTCGAAGATAGACTCCCGAAGAAGTTCCGACCGAATGCCGGGTTCGGTGCGGGCGGTCCTCCGGCCGGGCCTTATGGCAAGCCTCCGGCCGGGCCTTACGTCAAGCCGTTTTTCGAGAAAACGTTGCCTCCTGGGAGGGAGATCCCTCAAAAGGACCTAACTTGGCGCGGCCAGGCGACCGCCGCAATAGCGAAGGCGAACGCCCCAAACGAACTGCCGCTGGCTTACACATATTACAGGAGGGCGATCCGGAACCGTCTCGACATCCTCATGGGAAACACGATTGGCGTGCCCATAGACGAGATGGTTAGCCGCTACATGCGGAAGTATAAGGACAGGAAAGTGCTGCAAACGTGCCGCATGCAGGCTGAAGCGGATATGAAGGGTAAATATGTGTTTTTTTTTTTTAATATAGCGAATTACGTTCTGAAGAACTGAGCCTAATATGGACATTGGACACTTGCCGATTTTGTGGATATTTGTTATCTAAGAGGAGGGTACCCCGTCCTTTAACGCCACCAATCAAAAAATAATATTTTTTATCTTTTCAAAAAGAAAAAAATTTTGACCTGTGCGGGATTTATTCGTAGGTTGCAGGATCTGGAATCTAGGCCTTAGGTCCTAAAAATAGTTAAGCCTAGGGATTCTCATTTGACGGCTCGATTTTTAGCAAAAATCGCATCTAAAAAGACGATGTCTTTTTCATTAGCGGCTTCCACCAAATAGTGGAGATAGATAAAATTGGCACATAAGACTCTTGAATTTATAAGATTTAAGAGGATGTGTTGTGTTTGTCGCTGCGTATTGGCTGGATAATCTCAATATCTATCCGGAGGAGTCTCATTTATCTGATGGAGGGAATTTCAGATATGGATGTGTCCCCCTCAGTCCAAGATATCTGACTGAAGGTCTTTGTAACTTCAATGCCAATCACGGATCTAATCTTACTTGAAGGTTTAGTTGACATGAGCTATTGTGATCGCGATCACGACTAAGCTCAGAGGATGGTATAGGTACTGGGCAACCCTATTCCACCCAAACATGTTACTAAACCTAATCATGTGGTTACATCACTTATACAGTTAGATAGATTCAAAACTACTGATCATTGAATCATACCAACAATACTCGCCACGAAAGATGAGACTGGTTCACGCCTCCCGCTCTCTTTCCGCCGCCCCGATGATGCCCGGTCCCTTCCGCCGCTCATACCGTTAAAGAGACCAAATGGTTGGTGAGGTTATCGTATGAGTGGCCACCCCTGGTGTCAGAGTTTTTAGGCCGCCCAAAGGGCCTCTGACATGGCTTAACGATTGTTATTAATCAACAACAACCGGGACCAACGGTTTACGTCCGAAGCGCGGAAGCGCTCAGATATTATTGCCACTAGCGGTCACCCATCCAATCGATTAAGAATGGCTAGTCCAACTAGGCTGTGAGAGCTTCGCTCCAAGAGACCTATAAATCGTCTGCTCTGGGTGACAGTGACATGCCTTTGTGTCAACTTTCGTGGCGCGTATTGTACCTTAGGATGAATAAGATCTTTGAATTTCAATCAACTTCTCAACAGTACCACCGAAGCAAGTGAAGGCCCGGGAAAAAACAACAGCGGCCACCAGTAACCCGACGGAGAACCCGCAAGCGCCAAAGGACAAGCCGCCAGCTCCCAAGGTCAACCCCCAAGCGCCCAAGGTGAAGGTCAAGCCGTTCAAACAACTCGCGGCCACCGACGCATTGCCCAACTATCCGGGTGGAGGTGAGTAGACATAAAACAAAGAGTATACAGTGCGACAAGGATCTTTCGGCACTTGGCCTTGATCGAAAATAACGCCGCAACTTTGTTAGACGTTTTAGGCCCGTAAGCTCAATAACAGCTTAAGCCTTCGATTTACTGAAGTATAGAGCAAGTTTAACCATAAGCTTAACCTCAACCGGTAAGATCAATAGCAAATTAGCCAAATATTACGTAATCCCTCGACGGATGGCAACATTTTATCAAAAAAATCAAACCACTCACTCTTCTCCCATAGTGGCAACACTGAAAAAAAAATCGTGAACCGCGAAAACTCTCTTGTCACTTTGAAGTTTTCATTTATGGATGGAGTTGATACATTCCGAGCTGGAGCGAGATAGCTAAATACAGGTGATCAACAAGAGTGACAAAGTAAGACTATTGTTAGTGTATTTTGCGTCAGTCTCTTGTCATTTACTTCAATAGCTGTCGGATTTCCCAGTCAGCTGATACGACAACCGCCATTTTTAAACCCCCGTTACAGTTTAACCGGCCGATGTGTCGGATAGTGAAGTTAAGGGTCCGTATAAGGCTAACTAGCGCCACCAATGTTGAAAAAATCATATCTCGCTTCAGAAGAAGTTTCTGACAAAATCCTAAGATGAGCTCATGCGCCATGCTTTTCTAGATTTTTAAGTGTGGGTACCCAACTCAATTTCTAGTCTTAAGCTAAAAAATTTTCGATAACCGCCAAAAACGGCCGTTTTTGGCGGTTATCGAAATTTTTTTAGCTTAAAAGTAAATTTCGAAGAGGGTGTCTACACTTAAAAATCTAGAAAAGCATGGCGCATAGGCTCATCTTAGGATTTTTCCAGAAACTTCTTCTAAAGGAAGATATGATTTTTTCAACATTGGTGGCGCTAGTTAGCCTTATACGGACCCTTAAACGCCAGTTTATCTGCAAATTGGTGTTAAACCTGCATTGATCTTACGAAATAATCTCCCGGTAAGGCTTAAACTCGCTTTTGGAGTTTAAACTGTGATTGATCTTACGGGCCTTAGTGTTACGCTCTTTACTACTAAAAATAAAAAATAAAATTAAATTAATTTATTGAACCAAACACAAGTGCAAAATTACGCAGATCTTAAATTAAAGATGTATATGATGAAGATGTAGCTATAGCTATAGCAGTAATGTAGTAACAGATCACTGCGTTTACTGTTCCCTGTGAACGTAATACGCCTTTGCAGTGAAGTGTCGTACAGTGGGGCTTAACGAAATTGCGCTAATACGTTATTTTCGATCAAGGTCAAGTGCCAAAAGATCCTGGTCGCACTGTAGGTAGTCTAAGGTCCGGATTCTGAATTGAGAATGTTACTAAGTAAATACTTAAGTATTAATTCAAAGCATTTATTTCGGAATATTAACACTTCCATAGATTACAAATAAAAAAAAAACAGATAAAAATTAAATAAATTAAAACATCACAATTTGTACAATTAAAAAGTATCGTTCTGTCACGCTCTTTTGTGAGAAATCTGCAGAAACAGAATGATACTTACGTATTTGCTTAGTGAATTTCTCAATTCAGAAATCGGCAGTAAAAGTCATTTGACAGTTGGTTTGCGCGAAAGGGATACCCGATCAAAAGAGTAGTGATGGGGCAAAGAGTGCTTGGTTCAATAATCCGTTCGAGTGGCTGAGAGCAGAATCCTCTATTGATCTCTGTCACTCGCGATGAGCATAAAACTTGTCATAATCGCGATACCTAAGAGCCCTCGCCCACGGCGACTTTGAAGCGATGCGGTCGCTTAGTAAACGCGAACAGCATCGCTACTAACGCGCTACAGAAGCGATGCCAACGCGCTACTAACGCGCTACATCATCGCGACTGTATAGATGCAAACGCGTGACCGTGTCGGACAACATCGGGGAGACAACGGAGGAAGGGTGGCGCGCGAATCGCGTTTCATCGCGACAGAAGCGCGACAGTATCGCGTTTGCATCGCGACTGAATCGTGGTTACGGTGGGCGAGGGCACACAGCTAGCGACCGCATCGCGACTGTATCGATACGAACGCGCGTGACTGTATCGATACGAACGCGCGTCTGTATCGATACAAAAAGTCGCCATGGGTGAGGGCTCTAAGCTAACTTCAACACAATAATGCGATCTCAAAGATTTGTGTAAACAACTAAGGTCCTAATTGCCTTACCAACCGTCCCCTTCCATTGCAGACAAGCAGATCTTCAAAGACAACAAGAAGACATTGAAGATGGAGTTCGAGGGCGAGATGACTTACACGCTGGATCCGGCGGAGGATGAAGCATTGGAGAGTGACCTCGACGACCTCGCCATGATCGTGAGTAGCGACGCGATAAATAAAAAAAATATGAGCATTCTAGCCAAGTTAAACTTTCTACAGAATCCCTAACGTGCGAGCGAAGTTCTCAGAGTCTACTTGAACAATCCGGGGTAACGTAACCTAACGTTTTTCGACCATTAAAAGGTCACTCTGCCAAAGGGTTTATGAACAACAAAACAACAAAATTCTGCTGATTATGAGATTTGCCCAAACTACTAGTTTTTTGGGCAGTACCACTGTTTTTCGACCAGAAAAACTAATCAGCTTTATTATTGTTGTTCGGATGTTTAGAATAATGAAAATAATATTATTTTATTGTCCTAAAACAAAAATTGCTGAACCAAAATAGCAAAAAATAAAACTGAAAATTTGTAATTTTCCGCCACGCTACCTTCGTTCTTCTTTGTTTGTTTGTGCAAAAAAGCGTACCATTAATGTTTTCTCGCTGCCCCCATTCCAATATTAGCGAATACAGGGTGGTCTCAAAGGTCAATCGCTTTCAGATAAAGGAGGAGTGCGGCTCGAGCAGCGATGACGCTCCCCCGGAGGCGCGGCATGTCGGGAAAATGGCCGACGCGATCGCAGGCGAAATAGGAAAAGTAAGTGCACTCCTTACTTACATTTGGGACTCTTACAATACGCGCCACGAAAGAAGGGATTTTACCGCGCCTCCCGCACCTCTTTCCGCCGCCCCGATGACGCCTGCCGCTAGGCGACGCGAGTTTTATCTACGTTTGCCCGCGAGATACTCCTTCATAGTGTCATGATTGTTCGTGAAACGCGACTCAAGTCTACAGTAGTTTGTCACTTAGACTTGCTTTTGCCTTCAAAATCTTACCAGTCTCGGTGAGTACAGGTATCGTCACGAGTTATGAGCGCTCGACGAAACTGGTGGGGATTTCTGCGCAAGTGTGTACAATCGCGCGCAAAATGTCTAATATCCACGCGGGATCTAAAACTGACGCTGAGCTGAACTATAGTTGAGTGAGATACTATAAAAATCGGAGAAACTGACTAAACTTAACGATTTAAAGAATTCTTTGCGGATTTTGGACACGTTATATTTTTAATGGTTTTCTATACAATAATCCTAACATTACGATAAAACGGGTGTACAATCAATGAAAAATAATCTCAATCCAATATGTATTGTACCTACTCAATAACTTTTTTGAATCTTTCTGAACCGTCTTTTTAAAACATTTTGTTTCGGCATTCTTTCTGCGAGGAAATAAAAAAACGTTGTGCGCGCTCGCCGGCGACCGCGCCTCTCCGTCGCCCCCCGCGTACCCCACCAAACAGACCGAAAAAATGAGTTCTGCGCATTCAAGGTCAGCGCTCATAACTCGTGACGCGACCTGTAGCCATGTTAGCTTTGGCGACATATTTCACGTCGAATTCTTCGCGGCGCGCATCTTAGACGGGCTGACCTCACACCACTAAAGATCGTCACTGCGCATGTCAAACCACGTGGTGTCTCAAGTATCTTCTTTCGTGGCACGCATTGTACCTTTGAGCCTCTTTTACACTCACTTTACAGCTATTTTGCTTCCCGCGAAAAGCATGTTGGATTCGAAGAAAGGATCGGATTGGATTGGGGGATCTTCAGAGACAGATAATAATAAAATAAAACTATACAGGGTGTTAAAAGAACGCCGACATATCTGCCGATCTCGGAAAACGTTGATTTCCCAGACATATTTAGTATGATGCATACAAACCGTGGTTTCCTGCTTTGTTGGCGGTCTTTCAAAATACTGTATGGACATAGTATTAGCGCTGTTTCCAGGCGGTTGGACCACCCGTATTTTTTGTAATACCGCTATTGTATAAACTGTAATTAGAAACGAAATTGTTAAAGCGTTATTCATCTGTGGCGTGTCGTATAGCATACACCATTCCATTCCCCAAATAAAATAAATCTAATTCACACTTTTGTTAAACAGTACACTTAGGAATCTCTTCTAGTCACCGTTTATCTAAACAACTTTATTTTTGTTAGGGTTAGTAGCGGTCTTCCCAAGGCGGTCTGTTTATCACGGATTCGTGTTTGAGAAGAATGTTCCGCCTCTCATTTTTTTTTTAGTTAACTTGGATGTTAGTGTCCCACTGCTGGGCAATGGCCTCCCCTCTTGTCTTCCACACATCTCTATCATGTGCCAACTCCGGCCATCCGCCTCTCATAATCCATATTTTATGGTTTTAAACATTTTAACAGGGCTTATTACTATAAGCATAGCGCTGAACCCAGTAGGTTCCTGCGTTAATGGAGCGATTCGGGAGGGGTGACATCTGACATCTCGCCTATACAAGTAACAGCGATGCTGACGTCCGACGGAAGTCACGCTTCAATGAAAACACACTCCCCGCACCGCTTCCCTATCGCAGAGACCTCCTCACTTCAACACTATGCCTATAGCTTATTAATATTTTCTTTATTACTTATTTATTTCTTATAGAAGATTAACAGCCTTATGATTATATGATCTTACAGTGTAGTAGCTTAGTGCCATTTATAAATCTTCGCATATAGTAATACTTTATAGTTTGAATGATGGTTTTAGGTAAACAAAACAAAAATAGGTCATGCTTAGACCATACAGTCGTAGGCTGTAGAATGGGACAATTGATTTTCTTTTTGAACCTTTTACTTAGAAAATAAGCAAATGTCAACTAGTGGTTCGCCCCGAACTATGAACTCGCGACCCCATATCTCAGCAACCCCTCGACCGATTTGGCTCATGTTCGAACTTAAAAATTCTCTTGGCCTCATTTACCTGTCTACCAAATTTCATGACGATCCGACTAAATTTACTCAAGTTATCGTCGAACGAACATTCATACATACATACATACATACATACATACATACATACATACATACATACATACATACATACATACATACAAACGCCGGATTGTTCCAGTAGACTCGGAGAACTTCGCTCGCTTCGCTCGCTCGTTCAATAAAAATAACAGGTCAACTGATGACGTCACATGTTATATAAAAATAAATTAAAAGAAAAAGAAGAAGATGTTCAGAAAATATATAAAAGTGAATGTTATCACTTTCAGCTTGGGCCAAGTGAGAAAAGTGATGACATGGAAGAGATACGGCCCTGCCTGGCAAACCAGCCACAAATGACAGAGCGCTTGGAAAGTCGACCAGAAACTTCTCAATGCTTAGCAAGTTCGCCACAATCGACAGAAAGTTTGGCAAGTCAACCACAATCGACAGAAATCTTGGCAAGCCAACCACAACCGACAGAAAGCTTGGCAAATCAACCACAATATATCGAAAGCTTGGAAATCCAACCACAAACTACTCCACAAATTTCAGATAACTTGGCAAATAAACCACAAACGTCAGAAAGATGGCCAAATAATCAAACGCCAACGAGCTTATCCGTTATCATTAAAACAGAGGTAAAAGAAGAGATTGAATCTTTCGACGAAGAAGAACACGGGGAGATATTCGGGAACCACGTAATTACAAAAGACGAAGATATCATCAAAATAAAAGTAGAAGTGAAACAAGAAATAGTGACGAGTGAAGATGAATCGGTGAGCGGGACAGAAAATGTACAGTCGATATTCGAGGTTGTTGAAGAAAACAAGATGGTGGTCAAAAAAGAAGAAATCACAATAGATGAAATGGAACTCGTACCTCCGCCTACGTCTAGCAAAGACTGTGAAATAAAAGAGGTGCCAATCAGCAAGCCAGATGATCAAACTGAATCTAAGAAACCTAGCCTGGCAATCCAACCACAGAAAAAACGGCTGTCCAAACAACCACAATGGAAAAAGAAACGCAGGAAAAGGCAACTCTACTGGCAAATATGGCGACCTGACCGAAGAACCGAGGACGGCCAAATGCCTAGCTATAAAAGGGTTCAGATTGGCAACACTGGAGAATATGCAACATTATACAGAAATGCTTACAGAGTGCCACACAACGATAGGAGCCTTATTCAAGGTGAACAATACGCCGCAAATAGAAACGAGGAGAAAAATGAAAAGTCTAAGCCTGAGGAAGTACAAACAGATGATCATACCAATGTTATTGTCATCAAAGATGACGAAATCAAAGAAGAAGCGAAAGTAGAGATAGAAGCAACTGTAAATGAGCCTGCACCGTCACCTTGTCAGGGTGAATCAGAAAATATAAAGTTAATAGAGATGCTTAAAAAAGAGACAGATCTAATCGTGAAGAAAGAAGAAATCACAATTGAAGAAATCGAACTCCAACTTCCAATCACAGAAGAAACGCTCATTCTGCCATTCCAACCACAAACATTAGCAACTCTAGCTTCCCTGGCATGCCAAGCACTTATATCGGAGAGTATAGCAAGCCTGGCAAGCAAAATATTACCATTAGAGATTCCAGAAAGCGTGGCAAACAATTTGCAGCCCACTCTGACAAACCAACCGGAAGAAACCGCTGTAGATTATGATTCACTATCAACCGATGAAGAAGATACAAATGTAATGATCAAAACGGAAGACACTGCAATTGATTATGATTCACTATCAACTGAAGAAGAATATTATCAAATAGATGGTTTCCCGCCCAACCTGGCCAATCGATTACGAATATATGCAAGCCACGACGATAAAACGAAAGGCCTAGATTATGACTCGCTATCAACCGATGAGGAAGATTATCAAACAGATGCATTGGCACCAAACGATAAAACAAAAGGCAGGCCAAATCCACCATTAAACAGATTTGTATACGAATTTCTCTCATCAGACGAGGAAGATTTAGATCCAAACGCTGTGCAGCCTAACCTGGCAATCCAAGTACAACTATCAGAGACTGCAGCTGGCCAACCAAACCTATCTGAGAGTACAGCTAGCCTGGCAAGCCAACCACAATCGTCAGGAATTCGTCGCAAGCGAAAGAGAGTACGGCCTAATCAGATTAAGTGGAAGCGTGGCAGAAAAGTGGATGGGGTCCGTATGACATGTTACAAGAACGTACCAATTGGAAATACCGGAGAATACACAATTATATACAGGGATGATAACCTGACAAGCCAACCACAATTATTATCGGAAAATACAACTAGCCTCGCAAGCCAACAACAGCCGTCAAATGCCCCAGATAGCCTTGAAAGCCGACCACAACAATCTGAGACGACAGCTAGCCTGGCAAGTCTAGAAACCCCATTGGATACCCCAGTTAGCTTGGAAAACCAACCATTAATACTGAAGAGTCCAACTATCCTGGCAAGCCAATCAAAACAATCCGAGTTTCCAGATAGGCCTGCCAACCGACCACAATCACTGGCAAGTCCAGATAGCCTCGCAAGCCAACCACAGCCGCCGAATGCCTCATATAGACTTGCTAGCCAACCACAAACACTGGAGAGTACAGTTAGCCTGGCACAAACACCGGAGAGTCCAGTAAGCCTGGCAAGCGAACCACAAACACGGGAGCGTACACTTAGCCCGGCAAACCAAGGACAAACACCGGAGAGTCCAGTTAGCCTGGCAAGCCAACCAAAAACACCGGAGGGTACAGTTAGCCTGGCTAGTCAACAACGCCCATCGGAGAGTACATCTAGCCTGTCAAGCCAACCACAATCTTTAGAAATTCGTCGCAAGCGCAAGAGAGTACGGCCTAATCAGATTAAGTGGAAGCGTGGCAGGCCGACGGAATGGGGCCGTTTGCCACCTTACAAGAAAGTACCAATAGGCAATAATGGAGAATATACAATCATATACAGATATCCTTTGCCGCTTGAGCTGGAAAATCTACCAGAATTATATTACAGCTATCCTAGCCAAGCACAACCATCAGAGACTGTTACTAGCCTGGCAAGCCAGACTCAGCCATCGAATGCCCCAGTTAGCCCGGCAAGCCAATCACAAAAACTAGAAAGTACGGCAAGCCTGGCAAGCCAACCACACACCCTAGAGAGTACGGCTAGCCTGGCAAGCCAACCACAAACACCAGAGAGTACAAGGAGCCTGGCAAGCCAACCACAAACGCTTGGGAGTACAGCTAGCCCGGCAAGCCAACCACAAACACTAGATAGTATAGCTAGCGTGGCAAGCCAACCACAAACTGTGAAGAGTACAGGTAGCCTGGCAAGCCAACCACACACCCTAGAGAGTACGGCTAGCCTGACAAGCCAACGACAAACGCTTGGGAGTACAGCTAGCCTGGCAAGCCAACCACAAACGCTTGGGAGTAAAGCTAGCCTGGCAAGCCAACCACAAACACTAGATAGTATAGCTAGCGTGGCAAGCCAATCACAAGTACCGGAGAGTACAGTTAGCCTGGCTAGCCAACCACACCTATCGGAGAGTACAGCTAGCCTTACAAGCCAACCACAATCTTCAGAAATTCGTCGCAAGCGCAAGAGAGTACGGCCTAATCAGATTAAGTGGAAGCGTGGCGGGACCACGGAATGGGGCCGTTTGCCATCTTACAAGAAAGTACCAATAGGCAATACTGGAGAATATACAATCATATACAGGAATCCTTTGCCGCTAGACCAGAAAAATCAATCAGAATTATATTCCAGCTATCCTAGCCAAGCACAACCGTCAGAGACTTTAACTAGTCTGGATAGCCAGCCACAGCCATCGAATGCCCCACAGACAAGCCAAGCAGAAACACTAGACAGTACAACAAGCCTGGCAAGCCAACCACACACACTAGAGAGTGCGGCTATCCTGGCAAGCCAACCACAAACACCAGAGAGTACAGGGAACCTGGCAACCCAACCACAAACGCTTGAGAGTACAGCTAGCCTTGCAAGCCAACCACAAACACTAGATAGTTAAGCTACCGCGGCAAGCCAACCATGAACACTTGAGAGTAGAGCTAGCCTAGCAAGCCAACCACAAACACTAGATCAGGGGTTCCCAACCTTTTTTTGTCTACTGCCCACTTTAAGAATAAATTATTTTTTAACGCCTCCATTTTTAAACATACTTAAAAACCGCTAAGTACTTATAACTGATTATTGAAACGCAACTTTATAGTATTCGGACAGAGTATCCTTTTTTTTTCTGGGTCTCTTACCGCCCCCCTTTAGGCCTGCAGCGCTCACAAGGGGGCGTTATCGCCCACGTTGGGAAAGACTGCACTAGATAGTACAGCAAGCCAAACAAACACTAGAGAGTATAGCTAACGTGGGAAGTCCACAATAAAGAAGAAACAAAGTACTATAGAAGCGACTTACCGTGCTAATGAAAAGAGGTTGATCGTACTTAACAGACAACTCCCTAATATTGTTAGCGATTCCCTGTTATGTCGGATAAACAAGCTGATAGAGTGCGCGCACGATAAGTCTGCGCGCGGCGAATAGAGGAACTAAAATGACAAGCTTTGGTTCTAGTGGTTAGCGTCTTTCCGTGATTGGATGGCAATATTTTTTCAGCGCCATACCTATGTGCAAAGTTATCGTACGCGTACTCTACAGGGCGTCCCACGGCTTTGCCACATGGAGGGAAAGTACCTTAAATATTGTAGATGGAACATTTTACTGAAAGAAGACATTATTTTAATTTAAAAAACAATTTAAACTGCATTCATAGATAATAAAATAATTACATGGTTGAACCGGGAATCGAACCCGTTACATGAGAAAAATAATTAACCTGTAGTTTTATCATACCGATCGAAAGGCTTCATGATAAGGATTATTTTTTGCTAAATGACATAGTGTAAGAAATAAAAGGAAGACCATGAATTTTAACATTTACCTGGTAGTATGCAACAAATCGAGCCGTATCCTGAGCCGAAAGACGCGTAAAATTTTGCCCATCGTAATGCGGCTGGCTGATTATAAAGAAATAATTAAATTTGTTTCATTTTCATACTTTTATTCTTTTGTTACTGTGATTTTCATTGATAAATTGATTAATGTTGTATTTAAAATGCAAAAAATCTTGGTGTTCCTTTTATTTCTGACACTATGTTATTTAGCAAAATAGTATATTTCATTACAAGTGTGGAAAGGCTGTCATTGCAAAGAGTTCCGACAAATGGCTACCCGAGCCGAGGCGCAGCCGAAGGCGAGGGTTGACAGTCGGAACAAGTTGCAATGACGGTTCCGCACGTGTACTGAACGACTATTTTTAATACAGTTGCGAAAAAATGAAGCAATTTAATAAAATAATAAAAACACAATAAACTCAACTAACTTAACATTTTTGACTTTTCCGGTAAAATGTTCTCCGAAGCATTTTGTGCAATTCGGAAGGCAAAGTTTTTTGTTCGAAAGTCCGTTATTGGCTTAATTTTATCTTTAGACAATATTGAGAAACTAATTTTTTTTTTTTTTGTTTTATATAATATTTATGAAGAAGCCTTTCGATCGGTATGATAAAACTACAGGGTAATTATTTTTCTCATGTAACGGGTTCGATTCCCGGTTCAACCATGTAATTATTTAGATATCTATGAATGCAGTTTAAATTGTTATTTAAATTCAAATAATGTCTTCTTTCAGTAAAATGTTCCATCTACAATATTCAAGGTACTTTCCCTCCATGTGGCATAGCCGTGGGACGCCCTGTATATGTTGCCATAATATTAATAATGTCAAGTTTTCTGTATCACGTGACGTCATTTAACCGGGCAATTATGATTTGAAAAACGAACTACCATGCCAGTTTCATAAATCTACAATGAAGAATACCATCAACTTTTGATTTTTATCTCACCATACACTCTATTAAAAATGGAAAATTTGGGTGAAAAAATTTTTTTGATACGACTTATAGTTCTCGAGATATTTAATTTTAAACTACCTGTGCGACGGGCGCGCGGTCGTCAGCTGCTGTGACGTCACAACTCCACACGCACCCGACACATACACCGTAACACTCATTCAAACGGCTGTATCTTTGGAACCGTACTAGGTAGCCAGTTGAAATTTTCAGAGATTATGTTTTATTATAGTGGATTACCAAATCAATAATAAAAATTAAAAAATATTAAAAAATAAGAGGGGTCCCCATACAAAAAACGTTGTTTTATACTTTTTGCTCTATAGAAAAAACGGTAAGACATACAAGCAACAAACTTGGTATGATTATAGGGCTTACTCCATAGTATAACAAAATAATATAAAAACTGGCCAAGTGCGAGTCGGACTTGCGCACGAAGGGTTCCTTACCATCTATAAGAAAGGTGAAAAAATCACAATTGTTGTATGGGAGCCTCCTTAAATGTTTATTTTATTCTGATTTTTGGTATTTGTTGTTATGACGGCATTAGAAATACATCATCTGTGAAAATTTCAACTGTCTAACTATCATGGTTCATGAGATACAGCCTGGTGACAGACTGACGGACAGACGGACAGACAGACGGACAGACAGACAGACGGACAGACAGCGGAGTCTTAGTAATAGTGTCCCGTGTGGAACCCTTCGCGTACGAAACCCTAAAAACGGTCAAGCGCGACTCGGATTCACGCGCCGAGGGTCCGTATAACCAGTTTTTTTATTGTATGGCGGTAGGGAACTCTCAGTGCGCGAGTTATACTCGCTCTTGGCCAGTTTTTTTGTGTGTTTAGTCAGGTCATTTTTCATTTTTCAAAGTCGTCATCCATAGCTAAGTAAGAATATATTATTTTAAGTACAAACCCGTGCTAGGGAATATTTTAAACAGATCTTGCGGCTTTAAAACCTGTCCCAAGCGAATTTTTAACGTTATAACTAAGTAATATTATATTAAAACACTACTGTAACACTGACTAAACACACATAAAAACTGACCAAGTGCGAGTAGAAATCGCGCACTGAGAGTTCTGTACCACCATACATTAAAAAAAACTGGTTATACGGACCCTCGGCGCGTGAGTCCGAGTTGCGCTTGACCGTTTTTTATATTTTTTTGTTATACTATGGAGTAAGTCCTATAATCATACCAAGTTTGATGCTTGTATTTCTTACCGTTTTTTCTAAAGAGCAAAAAGTATAAAACAACGTTTTTTGTATGGGGACCCCTCTTATTTTTTAATATTTTTTTATTTTTATTATTTCTTGGGTAATCCACCATAATAAAACATAATCTCTTAAAATTTCAACTGGCTACCTAGTACGGTTCCAAAGATACAGCCGTTTGAATGAGTGTTACGGTGTATGTGTCGGGTGCGTGTAGAGTTGTGACGTCACGCGAGTTTGCCGCGCTCGCGCGAAAAATTCCAAAAGGACGGAAACTAAAACCGTCGTAACTTTAAAACTACTGGCTCGATTTGAATGAAACAAAAACAGGTGTATTTCTAAATTTTTAGGCTACACGGTCATAAAGTTTCAAGTGATTTAACAGACCCACTCACATTCTTCATTCATAGTTTATTTGAGTAGCCGATGAGACATAAAAGAGGTTACAAAAAAGGTTAGTAAGCTAATCCGACTACTCAATATACAGTCGGCCACAGTCTCAGATACCCATTTTTGTTCGATTGGCGCCCTTATGCCGCGCGCGGTAAGAGCTGCTATGGGGTATCTGAGATTGTGGCCGACCGTACATAAAATTGTAGTTTTATGAAACTGGTACATGCAGACTAGTATTACAAACATGAAATTGTTTAAATAAAAGGGATATGCTAGCCCCAATGGCTAAAGATCTCACCTGAAGATACCTATGACCTATAGTCGTATTGTTGTACAAAACAAACACAACATCATTTAAAACTGTTAAATAGTCAAGATCAGCTTAGGACATTATGCGTAAGATTAGCTAATTAATAAAGTGCACGTGGTTGATGTTGATTAAAACGTGGATTCGGTCCAGTGTTTAGTCTCCCACTCCCGAGAATCACCTAAGATACCGATTGAGACGGCTAAACCAATATGTTTTCCATACCGCCAGGATGGTGAAACAGAAGGGATTCGATCCGGCCTGGCAACCCACCCACAATCAGCTGCGACTGCCTGCCACCCTTTGGAGAGTCCAGCATGCCAACTGCATCCATCAGAGTGCCAAGCAATGCCAACATGTCGACCCTTTGGGCAGGAAATTACAACGCTCAACATGAAACTTGAACGGCCTGAATCCCCTACATCATCACTAATAAGTAATCTGGAACAACCTTTGGAAAACGCAACGCAATCATTGACAAGCCAAGCGCAACCTGGACTATCGATCGACGATCAGAATGCAGGAATACAACTGCAATCGGACGCATTGGTGGATGGTCTGCCAGTTAGGAAAAGGAGTAAGAGACACCCAAGAAAGCGCACTGGTCGGCCAAGGAATAGTGGTAGCTACCAAGAATGGGGTCGTCTCCCACAATACAAGCGTCCAATTAAAATTGTCGTATTAGAAGGTGAAGATGTCGATAAGGCCACAGAAGTCAAACTTGTACAAGAGACAAATACTGACGAACAGGAAATACCTGTTGTTGCGGTGAAACTTGAACCTAAAGACGAAGATTTGACACAAGAATCTAAACTTGAAGTTGAAAGAAATGAGGTTGTGATGCGGTCTATTAAAAGGGAATCATGTCAAACTGCCGACTTGATAAATAAACAACAATCATCAAACCTATGTAATCCAGCAATCAATCCACTATCATTATTGTGTCAACCCCAACCAGCAAAAAGTCTGGCACGCCAATACGAACAAAGGGTGGCATCGGAACCTTTAACTTTATTTAAAGAGGACGAAGGAAGTAAACTCGAACCATCAGAGAATGAACCAGGACGCGACACAAACACACAAACTTTGGTAAAAGATGAAACAACTTTACCTGCAAATGAATCACAACCCCTGGCGGGTCAACTAGAATCACTACTAAGTCAAGTGGAAGAACGATTGGAAAACCAAACTCAATCATCGACAAGTCAACCCCAATCTGAACAATCGATGGACGAACAGAGAGAACGCATTCACCTCCAATTGGATAACTTGGTAGATTTGCCAGTAAAGAAAAAGCGTAAAAATAGAAGGAAAAGCAAAAAACTAAAGCGTACTGGGGTAAAAAAGAATGGTGGTCCGCAAACAGAGTGGGGCCGTCTCCCTGGAAAAAAGCGTTCGATTAAAATTGTCGTATTAGAAGGTGAAGATGTTCCCGATACCGCCACAGAAGTCAAATTTGTACAGGAGGCAAACACTGACAAACAAGAAATGCCAGTAGCTACGGTGAAACTTGAACCTAAAGACAAAGATTTGACACAAGCATTTAAACTTGAAGTTAAAACAAAAGAGCTTGCGATGCAGCTTGTTAAAAGCGAACCATGCCAAACTGCTGACTTGATAAATAAACAACAATCGTCTTATCAATGTAATAAAGTTATCAATCCACTATCATTATTGTATCAACCCCAACCATCAAAAAGTCTGGCACGACAATACGAACAAAGGGTGGCAACTGAACCATCATATTTATTTAATAAGGACGCTCAGATAGTAGGAAGTCACCTTGAACCATCAGAGAATGAACCAGGATGCGACAAAAACACACAAACTTTGGTAAAAGATGGAACATCTTTACTTGCAAATGAATCCCCTAAATCACAACCCCCGTCGGGCCAACTAGAATCACTACTAAGAAAAGTGGAAGAACGATTGGAAAACCAAACGCAATCATCGACAAGTCAACCCCAATCGGAACAATCGATGGACGAGCAGAGAGAACGCATTCACCTCGAATTGGATAACAAATTGGTAGATTTGCCAGTAAAGAAAAAGCGAAAAAATAGAAGGAAAAGCAAAAAACTAAAGCGTACTGGGGTAAAAAAGAATGGTGGTCCGCAAACAGAGTGGGGCCGTCTCCCTGGAAAAAAGCGTTCGATTAAAATTGTCGTATTAGAAGGTGAAGATGTTCCCGATGCCGCCACATAAGTCAAACTTGTACAAGAGGCAAACGATGACAAACAAGAAATGCCAGTAGCTACGGTGAAACTTGAACCTAAAGACAAAGATTTGACACAAGCATTTAAACTTGAGGTTGAAACAAAAGAGCTTGCGATGCAGTTTGTTAAAAGCGAACCATTCCATACTGCTGACTTGATCAATAAACAACAATCGTCTAATCAGTGTAATCCAGTAATCAATCCACTACCATTGTTGTCTCCCCAAACAGCAAAAAGTCTGGCACGCCAATACGAACAAAGAGTGGCCACTGAACCTTCATATTTACTTCATGGGGACGATCAACTTAAACCATCAGAGATCGTGACATCAGAACCAGGACGCGAAACCAACACCGAAGCTTGGGGAAAAGTTGGCACATCTTCAGAGGAAGAACAGACAGAAGGCATTCAGCTCCAACCGAATGAATTTAATGATGCTCTGCCAGCAAAGAAAAAGAGGACGAGGAGTCAGATTAGGGGACCACGTAAAAGGCGTACTGGGTTGAAGCGTAATAGTGGGTCCAGAACTGAGTGGGGCTGCTTGCCCTCGTACAAAAGGCTCCCGAAAATTTACCAAAGAGAACTCTCAAAGGATACATGCCCTAATAATGAGAACACTTCCGCAGTGCCGTAGGGATGACGATTTCGTGCTTGTAATACAATACGCACCACGAAAGATGAGATTTGACACAACAAATGCAGAGACGATTTATGGGTCTCTTTAGCTGTCTGAGGTCTGAGCGCGGGAAAGCTCTTTGAGCTCGCCCCCGGCATTGTCGTCGCCGCTTATTTATTTTCATCTGCCCCCTTCATTTAAAATAAAAGAGGTTTTACCTCTTTGTTGTCATGTTTTCGATTGAACATACCTGTGGTGGCGATGTCGAGGGAGCCATGGAGAAATAAGAGTTAATTCCTCCCCTTTCCTAGTCGATTAAGACCTCTAGCAGAGTTATGTCTTTCATTAGCGAACTGTTTGAGGAGTAGTGAGGACACAAATCTTTGCCAGCGCGAAAGGGAACTCGAACGGAGAGCTTTAGTAAATTTTATGTATGCTAGTAAGTAAGTTTTAACTTTAGAACTTTATTTTAGAGTTTTATTTGTGTAGGATCAAAGTCTGAAATCGTATTGCATAAATTTGGTGCTAGAGTTATTGAACTGTTTTATGTAACGGCTGATTTCGCAAGTTCAGACTTTGTTCCAAATTATTTCAAAGTTATTTGTGTACCTAGGTTGTACCCTACGTTATTGGGAAGATTAGTGGAATTCCTTACGATCTGTATGTTTTTGATATAAGAGTTTTTCTATCGAAATAAACACGTTTATTATGATTTGTTTGTAAACAATTGCCAATAATTTAATTGAAATCTAATTGTCCTGCAAATGAATTATTTACCTCATCATACCAAATGGTATAATATAAAATAACATGAAGGTATGTGCAATTAAAAAAGACTAGCCTGTGTGATGTCCCACTGCAGGGCAAAGGCCTCCCTCCTCTCAGCCCCTCAGATCTTTCGGTCCTGAGCCACCTCCGATGACTCCGGCAAATATTTGTCGAGATCGTCTCGCCATGTTCTCTGCTGGTTTCATCTGTGATATCCGCCGCTGGGCGACCCGGTAAATCCTCTTGACGCCGAGGATACTCCGCCATCCCTCTCTGGCAAATATTTTTTTCGTTCAATGACCAAGTCTAGCAATATGCTTGGATTTTGTCGTCAAGCGTAGACTTCGGCTTTCCAAATGTGTCCACTACAACAACAAAAATCAACCACGAAGGAAAAACCTCATAAGGAAACGAGAGCTTTTGAGGCAACCGATCTGTATTAAATTGCCTCAATTATCTCTCTCTGAGAGAAGGCCTATGCACAGCTAGTGGGGCGTGTAGGGTACATCTTAGGCGCATGCGCATGGCACACTGAACCGGACATTTTTGTATGTGTTACCGGCAAAACCCGATTTCGGTTCAAACTAGTTTGGCCTAGGCCAAACCAGTCTAGCCTAAGCTCGTATGGATAAACCGGTCTATGCTAGGCTAGGGGTCGGCAGTCTTTTGAACCGGCAAAATTATGAAATTTTAAATTGGCTCGTTAATTTCAATTTTAAAAATTTCCCAATATTTATTAACGATGAGGAGCCATTTAAAATGTTCGTTTTAATATTATAGAATTAGCTTTTTTATTTCAAATCCAAAATTCACCGATTCTGCCCTTCATTTTCGTAATGGAGATTCCCTTCGATACAAATAGAGCAAATGTCAAGATTTCTGTATCATGTGACGTCATTTAACCGGGAAATTAAAGAAACGGCTAAAACAATATGTTTTCCATATCGCCAGGATGGTGAAACAGAAGGGATTCAATCCGGCCTGGCAACCCACCCACAATCTGCTGCGACTGCCTGCCACCCTTTGGAGAGTCCAGCATGCCAACTGCATCCATCAGAGTGCCAAGCAATGCCAACAAGTCGACCCTTTGGGCAGGAAATTACAACTGTCAACGTGAAACTTGAACGGCCTGAATCCCCTACATCATCACAAGAATCACTACTAAGTCAATTGCAACGACCTTTGGAAAACCCAACGCAATCATTGACAAGCCAACCGATCGACGATCAGAATACAGGAATAGAACTCCAATCGGACGCATTGGTGGATGGTCTGCCAGTTAGGAAAAGGAGTAAGAGACACCCAAGAAAGCGCACTGGTCGGCCAAGGAATAGTGGTAGCTACCAAGAATGGGGTCGTCTCCCACAATACAAGCGTCCGATTAAAATTGTCGTGTTAGAAGGTGAAGTCGATAAGGCCACAGAAGTCAAAGTTGTACAAGAGACAAATACTGAAGATCAAGAATTACCTGTCCTTGCGGTGAAACTTGAACCTAAAGACGAGGATTTGACGCAGGAATTTAAACTTGAAGTTGAAACAAATGAGGTTTCGATGCGGTCTGTTAAAAGGGAATCATGCCAAACTGCTGACTTGATAAATAAACAACAATTGTCAAACCAATGTAATCGAGTAATCAATCCACTATCATTATTGTGTCAACCCCAACCAACAAAAAGTGAGGCACACCAATACGAACAAAGGGTGGCAACTGGACCTTCATATTTACTTCATGGGAACGATCAACTTAAACAATCAGAGATCGTGACATCAGAAACCGAACGCGAAACAACCACCGAAGCTTGGGGAAAAGTTGGAACATCTTCGGTGGAAGATCAAACAGAAGACATTCAGCTCCAACCGGATGAATTTAATGATGCTCTGCCAGCAAAGAAAAAGAGGGTGAGGAACCGGACTAGGGGACCACGTAAAAGGCGTACTGGGCTGAAGCGTAGTGGTGGGCCCAGTACTGAGTGGGGCCGCTTGCCCAAGTACAAAAGGCTCCCAAAAATTGACCAAAGAGAGAGTATAGAGGATACGTGCCCTAATAATGATGAGAACACCTCCGCAGTGCCGTAGGGATGACGATTTCGTGCTCTTAATACAATACCATGAAAGATGAGATTTGACACACTAAATGTGCAGTAGACTATTTGACCTATAAATCGTCTACTGCACATTTGGTGTGTCTTTAGCGGACTGAGGTCTGAGCACGGGAAGGGACCGGGCGTCATCGGGGCGGCGGAAAGAGTGCGAGAGGCGCGGTCAAGTCACATCTTTCGTGGCGCGTGTTGTACACGTCATTTAATTTTGACTTGAAAAAATTGTGTTAATAAAATACTACATATTATTAAAAATAATTAGGCCGTGAGATGATACAACTTCCAGTGGCACTTTCACACACACAATGACATTGTTTAGATTGCCATATTTCCGAACTGCCCCATTCGAGCTCGCCCCCGGGATCGTGGTCGCCGCTTATTTAGTTTCATCTGCCCCCTTTATTTAAAATAAAAGAGGTTTTACCTCTTTGTTGTCATGTTTTCCTGTGGTGGTCATACCTGTGGTGGCGATGTCGAGGGAGACATTGAGAAATAAGGGTTAATTCCTCCCCTAGTCCATTAAGACCTCTAGCAGAGATATGTCATTCATTAGCGAACTGTGTGAGGAGTAGTGAGGACTCATCTTTGCCAGCGCGAAAGGGAACTCGAACGGAGAGCTTATGTAAATTTTATATATGCTAGTAAGTAAGTTAGTTTTAACGTTAGAACTTTATTTAAGAGTTTTTTTTGTGTAGGATCAAAGTCTGAAATCGTAATCCATAAATGTGGTGCTAGAGTTATTGAACTGTTTTATGGAACGGCTGATTTCGCAAGTTCAGACTTTGTTCCAAATTATTTGAAAGTTATTTGTATCTACAAGTAGGCACCTTCGTTATCGGGAAGATACTCGTAAGTAAGTGGATTTCCTTACGATCTGTATTTTTTTGATATTAGAGAGTTCGTATCGAAATAAACATGTTTATTATGTTTTGTTTCTAAACTTGGCATTTTCATTTAAATCTGCAGATAAATTATTTAGATACCTAATTATACCAACATGGTACCTATAATATAAAATAGGATGAAGGTATGTTCGACAAAAAAAACTGTAGCCTGTGTGATGGGCAAAGCCCTCCCCCCCTCAAATCTTTCGGTCCTGCCTGAGCCACCTCCGACCACTCCGGAAAATATAAAATTTGTCGAGATCGTCTCGCCATGTTCTCGGCTGGCTTCGTCTGCGATATCCGCAACTTATTTTCGTTCAATGACCAAGTCTAGCAACATGGATTTTTTCGGCAAGCATAGACTTCGGGCTTCCAAATGTGTTCACTACAACACAACAAAAATAAACCATGTAGGAGAAACATAATGAGGAAACGGGAGCGTTTGAGCCAACAGCAAAGCGAAAATCACCAACCCGCAGTGGGCAAGCGATTAGGTATATCTCTTTATTAAATAGCCTCAATTATATCTCTCTCTGAGAGAAGGCCTGTGCCCAGCTAGTGGGACATGTGTAGGCTACATCTTATGCGCATGTGCAGGCACGGCTCACTGAACCGGACATTGCAGGTTGTTTTGTAGGTACATGCATGTTAAAAGCAAAACCCGATTTATCCTGAAGCGTACATATTCTTACTGGGACAAACTAGTTCTGCCTAGGCTATACCAGTTTATTCATACGACTTACTTGACTTGACTTGGTTTGGCCTAGCCCGAACTGATATTGCCGAACGCGAGTAGGTAGGTACATGTCAGGACAAAAAACGGATAGACAATTTTTTCCTGACTTAAGATATTTGTTTTAAAAAGTACTAGGTTACATAAAGTCGTAAGAGCCTACGGTGGCCTCCCTCACCCCTCCTTACTGCTCACATAGTTATGTAGGGTTATAGTTATAAGAAAGAGTAGGTAGGTCCTAGGCTAGCATAAATTATGAGAGAATTATTCAGGCATTTTTAGGCAGCAGGCGCCTACAACTTTATGTTAGTTAAAGGCCATACTATATCCCAGGAAACGAACGAAAAATAGGAAAAATAATTCGTGTAAAGCCAAATTTTGGCACAGTTGTAGAGGAAAGTGTCCTGAACCACATACTAAAAGTACTGATGGGTAGGGGGGGAGCTAAGGGGGGGAGGGGGGTGTAAAGGTCCCTTTTCACAGTTTTTTGTGAATAACTCGAAAACTGCAGCCTATAGCAAAAACTGACCAATTACTGTATTAATCTACATAAAATTCTCTACAAAATGGGTTGATAAAATTTTTCACTGGATTGATACAGTAAGGAAAAATGGCGGGGAAATGATATTTGTCGCTTTGGTATAGGCACGATTTTTAGCGAAAGTGCAACATCGCCCTGGTGTCGTGGGTTTTAGCACTACGCAGCTGATTGGGATGTCAAAAGAAGCGTCTTGACAACTGCTACAAAATTTAAAAAAAACTTTTAAAAATAGTCAAAAACTTTTTGTTTTTAATCGAAAAAAATTGAAAAGTGCTGTTTTTTTCGCCCAGTTTTCGTGAGAAAAAAAAACATATCTCAAAAACGAAACAAGATATCGAAAAAATAAAAAAATCCTCTAATAGTTATGATTTTGAACTATATAAAAAAAAAAATTGGAGGTGCGTAACACTGATGAATTATTCAGAAGTTGTACCTTCATGACGCAGAGTTTACACGCGGAAAGATCTAAATATGGTATTGAGAATGGAGTCAGGTGCCACAGGGTCGTTGGTGGTCACTGATTTTAGGACCATCGTCTCCTCTAGTCCAACCCCATCAGGTAGGTGGTAGAGATTTGCCAAATCATTGTTGTATCTGTAAGTATTTAGGTCAAATGCACCGTCACTACCGCGCTCACGCACTCAACTCCGCGTCATGAAGGTACAACTTCTGAATAATTCATCAGTGTTCATCACCTCCAATTTTTTTTTATTATAGTCCAAAATCATAACTATTAGAGGAGTTTTATATTTTTTCGATATCTTGTTTCGTTGTTGAGATATGATTTTTTTTCTCATCAAAACTGGGCGAAAAACAACAGCATTTTTGTAATTTTTTCGATTAAAAACAAAACTTTTATGACTTTTTTTTTAAGTTTATTTTTATTTTGTAGCCCTTGTCAAGACGCGTCTTTTGACACCCCAATCAGCTGCGTAGTGCCAAAACCCACGACACCAGGGCGACATCGCACTTTCGCTACAAATCGTGCCTATACCAAAGTGACAAAATATATCATTTCCCCGCCATTTTTCCTTATTGTATCGATCCAGTGAAAAATGTTATTAACCCATTTTGTAGAGAATTTTATGTAGATTAATTCAGTAATTGGTCATTTTTTGCTATAGGCTGCAGTTTTCGAGTTATTCACGAAAAACTGTAAAAAGGGACCTTTACACCCCCCTCTCCCCCTTAGCTCCCCCCCTACCCATCAGTACTTTTATTATGTTGTTCAGGACACTTTCCTCTACAACTCTGCCAAAATTTGGCTTTACACGAATTACTTTTTCTATTCAGCCTTTTTTGGTCTTCGTTGCTCAGGCTACTAGTTTATACTGGGGCGTACATATTTTGCTCGGACAAACTAGTTCTGCCTGGGCTATACCAGTTCATCCATACGAGCTTAGGCTAGACTAGTTTTTAGTAGGGCTAGGCTTTACCAGTTTATCCATACGAGCTTAGGCTAGATTTCTTTGGCCAAGGCTATACCGGTTTATCCATAGGAGCTTAGGCCAGACTAGTTTGGCCTAAGCGAAACTAGTTTGTCCTGAAATCAGGTTTGGCCGGTGACATATGCACAACGAAGCGGTGTCATCCAGTGCAGTGTGTGTGATGCGTCATGCGCCTAACTTCGTATTTATAATATAATGGCTAATTTCATGTTACTCTCCCTCACCAGATAATACGCCTCCACGCAACCAAGCGACTCCTGTCCGTGACCGACCACCTCAACTTGCGGATCTTCCCCCAACCGAAGAAAATTAGGAAGGTACGGTACTTACCTTGTTATATCTACTCACACACGTGGGTGACCGCGACATTGTTCGCGTTTTTTTACCAACTTCAACAAAAAGGGGACTCAATGATCCATTCATCATCATCACTGCTGAGTAAAGGCCTCTTCATGCTCACGCCACCTCTCACGATCCTGTGCTAGGCGCTATATCGTTGGGCTATATCGTCGGACCATCTGGCTGGTGGTCTGCTAACCGATCTCTTCCCCTCTCAGGGCCATGAGCCATTATCAAAGCACAAATTTAAATCAGTTTATAGATGGCGCTTATAGGCGTGCCCATACAAGAACTGGGACACGACTGTCAAATTTCGCTTAGCACAGATTAATTTTGACAGTCGTGTCTCGTGAGGTGCAAGTTAGAGCAGGATAGACGTATGTTTGGTTTACTAACAAGATTTCCATCGTAGGGCTATGCATAACCATCACCGACTACTCATTTCATATAATCTTTTCTAACACAAAAGGCAACTTAATGTAACTATAAAGTAAAAAAAATTTTTTTTGATTTTGGTAGTTTTAAGTAGTTTTTTCTCAAATTTGTAAACTTGTATTTTGCTATACCGCGTCAAGATACCCGCAACTGTAATAAAATAAAAACAATGTAGCACTGGAGGAAGGCACTGGTATTCACAACACAGGTTTTTTGCCTACCGTGAGTACCATGTCGCACAACAAAATGTAAAGATAGATAGAGAACACCTTATTGTACACCAGAAATCTTGTATCTTGTATTTTTTGGAACGCATTAATAAAATTTCATTTCATTTCATTTCACTAACGGTCCGAAGTGAGCGCAACTTCAGACAGTCAGCAACTCAGCACGGGTTGATGGCGCGACAGTTAAGCGGATATGCTTATTTGAAGCTAAAATGTCGGGGATACTTTTATTGTCGGTGTTGCCAACTAGTTTCTGTTGTCATTCGGAGACCTTAATCATGGAGCAAATACAACAGATATTTTCCGTTTCAGGACGTCCTCGGCGCCTTCCTGAGGGCTTACGGCGTGACGTCACTGCGCAAGACTGCCAAGGCGGACTCCTATCTCGCCACCGTCGACAGTTACGACCAGTACGACCAACTGATCGCCATGAAGAAAGCCACTGTCTGTAAGTTTGTCCAAATCATCTCCAAATCTCCAAATATCTAAGATAACATTTACCGCCAAAATTAACACCAATGAGGAGAAAAACTGAAAGCTTGGCCGCTTGGTGGCGCTAGTTGGTCGATACAAACAACGGCCATATTGGTAGTCTGATTCTGTCGTTGTTTGGAGTTCCTTGCGATAATGTATTCGACGTGGAGTGGTGGTGGAGTGTGATGAAGCTAAAGGATGAGTTGCGAAAAAGGAAAGTCCCCACGAGTGGTAAAATCGGTCGGTTTCCAGTTTTTTCGCCTGAGGGCTTTAGACCACAACTTTCTTCTTTTGGTTTCTACAATTAACAGCCAACGAGGCATTTTGCTGATATTTTTGTGGAATTACGAAATATTTGACGTTTACAATAGGCAGATGACAGCTCGTTAGACCCAAACGCCGTCAGCGCCATCTGAAGTGAGCAAATTTTCTCCACATTAATTAATTAATACGTTTCGTTCGCAGGCGAAAACCAGACCATAACCATTGGGCCTCTAAACCTGGCAGGACCAAAGGTCAAGACGTTCCATAAGAAATCGAACAAGAACTTCCAAGCTGACGATGAAGACGACAGTTTCGAGTTCGGCCAAGGGGGAGACGGGACGGACGACGACGAAGCTTTCGGTGGAGCAGAGGATAATGAGGGTGACAATGTCTGGAATGAGAATGGTGGCGAGCAGAATGGTGAAGAAATTTACTTTGACGAAGGTGATCTGGATTTGATGAACCCTGATGATGCTGACTTGTCAGATTATTAGTCCGGTATTCTTCAGTTGGGCTAATCTGCGGTTACTTTTTTGGACACGGCCCTTACACCTTACATTTAGTAGATTGGTCTTTCGCCTTTGTTAGGTACTGACTGGGTACTGACCGATTCCTGGTCTGCTCAAGAGTGAAATTCTTTCCCGTGGATTAGTCAGACTAAGTTGAGGATAATTCTGACGTTTATCTCGTCGATTTAACACAGAATTGACGGTATTATTTGAGGAATAAGAATGAATGAATTTTGCATCTGTTTATCCCTTACGGGGATTTAAAAAATCTAAGTGATTGTATTAATTTCCATTTTTATTTTGTTCGTTAATTTAATAGTAAGATGATGTGGATAAATAATAAATACCCAGATAAAAAAAGTTTTTTTTTACTATTATTATAATCAAATCTTAAAAGCTTTCACAAAACATTTTTATTAGAAGTTATTTCAGTTTAAACACAAAACTTAACAAAGCAGGCACTTGGTTTCTCTTGGTATTCTGGGTTTTGGTTTTTAGTTGCAGGCAGCCATTTATTCTGGAATGAAAATGTTCGTTATTAGTTGTAAATTTGTAATAAATAAGACTCCTGAGCAGAAATAAGGACGGGGGTGACACAAAAGATCCCACTGGGTCGAAGTGTCCCGGGCTCTCGGACTGGCCCCATACTAATAAGATAGTAAGTTACCAACGAAGGCCTGATTCGCGTCGTCGCACCACCAATCTCCATTTCCCTCCTTCCATTCGCTCTCCTCGTTCAGAGATTCGATCTCTGTCGCGTCGAGAGACAGGGCGCATTCTGTGTTGGGATCCTCTAGGTCTTGAGCGTTCGGGGTTGAAGGCGGCTCGGGTTTTAAGTCGGAGGTCGATGTGCTGGGTTCTGTCGAGAGAGGGATAAAACAAATCTTAGGCCTCTCAGGGGCTTAAGTCTGTAACGCAATGGCGTGTCGATGGCGTCCCAGTAGAAGTAAAAACAGCGGTGTTTCCTCGTATAACCCGTGTCATTAAAGAAAACATCGTGAGGAAACCCGCGGATTAGTTGGCTCCGCACGTATTGACCTTGTCTTTCCTTTGGGCTAAGCAGAATACAAAGCTGTCAGAATGGTATAGGTGCTGGGCAAGCCTACTCCATCTAAATAATGTCCCAGGCACTGCAGCGCCGAGTGGTCTCTTCACCCATCTAGTGTGAGTGAAAGTGCCACTGGACGCTGTATAAATTATCTCATTACGTAGTTGCAAAGGCCTCCATTTTATACAGTGTGTCCAGTGGCATCTCCACTCACTGTAGATGGGTGACGTATTTTAGATGGAATTTGACAATTTGTCTCTAGCCGTCATTTATGGTGATTGTGATCATAATCGTTTTTTGTAACGAAATCGTTAATTCGTTCACACAATATCTTTCTATTTGTATGGCATTTTGACCCATTTTGTTAGCGATTACCTACCTACGATCATAACCAAGATTAACCTAAAACGGATCGCGATTGATGTTGAAGTTATTATAGTTATATTGGGAAAAGGGAATTTTGCTGTTCGTTTTTTTTTGCTTCCTCACTTCCCGTCGTAAGCCAAAAATTGCTACCCATTGGATGTTTAGAAACATTCCATTCCATTGTAGCCAGAGTTTTTTGCTTTCCACGTTGGCCTGACTTGGCCTGCGTATTTAGCCGTAAACTCCATTCTCCTAATGTTTTCCAATCAATAGTTTTTACCTGACAAGGCGTCCTCTTCCACCGCTCCATCAGTCTCCTCCTTCATTTCTTTAAGGTCCGATTCCCCTCTCAATTTCTTTAACAACCTCTTCACCAGGTCATCATCAGTCTTCTCGGGATACAAGTTCCTATACAGCTTCACGATATCCACCGAAGCCATTCGGGGCTTCCCCTCAAGAGCCACAGCGATCCTTTTCCTCAAAGTCGATCGGATTTGTCCCCACAGGCTCCTGGCTTCATAATCTGTAATCCCAATGGTCATTCTTTCCCTCATTGATTGCATGAGCTTCTTGCAGGGAAGGACGAATAGGGGGGTGAAGTGGGGGCGTTTTATGACCTGCCGAGGGTAAGGCGGCGGTCTGAACGCGCGTTTTTCTGCCCGCCGCGGCTGTCGCGCGTCGGTTTCGTAAACAGACTCGCGTTGGCTGATGTAGGCTAGCTCTTTGGCCGCGCTTGGTCCGAATTCCTGTGGGTTTGGCACAGAATAAAGTAGTTAAGTACTTAGACTTATCCTTTGATCTTGACGAGACACCTAAACATCCGGCCTACCAAGTTTTTTTACCGATTCGCGGACACTCACATTCATTAGGTACCTTTAAAGGCACCTAGTGTCCGTGAATGTGTTAAATACTAACACGTTATTTGGTAGAGGTCCCGGGTTCGTGTCCCGCTCAAGTTACTTTATTTTTTGCAGAATTTGGTCCTCTAATTATTCATGTGTTTACCTATAACTATTGGCGTAGGTATGCATTGCTCATTTTTCTGTCCCATTACTTATGTACGCCCTTGAACCAGTTATCCTTGAAACAACTTTGTTTTGCCGATCAAAGTTATTTGTTTGATTATTTACTTGCAACAATGTGTTGTAATTTATTTGTTTAATAAATAAATGGGGGCATTAATGAAGCATCGACCCCACACTTGAGTAAATATTGGGCAAAGTTGCTGTGTAAACTAAACTGCACCCATAAGTAACCTTATGTCATTGTCCAAAGTTACGTTTTGGATTGACCCATCTGGCGCCTTCAGAAATCAATTGAACTTAAAACTGTGGAATGTGAAATAACTTTATTCACTCACTTTATGGTCCACTTTATGGTGTAAGCGGTTGCACACACGACAGCACGGCAGACTGTACACTTTTGTTGTAAAGTCGCCCCTAACGTAACCGAGTAGAGTGTCAAAGAGTGCTAGCGTGTAAGCGTCGACTTGCTTTCGTGTGTACTAAGTCAACATTTTGGTGAGAAAAGTTGAAATGGGACAAGGATCAAATGGATAAGTTGATGGTGCCTCCTGTAAATATCTGTACATCGATCTGTAAATAGGATTGATTCTTGAAGCCCGAAAAAGAGGAAATGCTTACCCTGACGAGTTCCATTTTTTTAGTTGCCATGAGCAGTCTTCTTTCCTCTTCTATGACTAATCTTTGTTTTCTAAGCAGTTCTATCTCCATCTGAAACAGAGAATGTGAATTCATGGGAGAGATAATATTACCTTTATAAATAGACCCGAAGTGGGGGAGGCCTTTGCCCAGCAGTGGGACACTAACATCATGGCTACGTAAAAAAATAATAATAATAATAATAGACCCGATGGCCCGATGTTTGGACGACATTGTCACATCAGCGGAGGGTCCATGGCTAGGGACCGTGAGAGGTGGCGCGAGGGGGAAAAGGCCTATACCAACAGTGTATCAACAGTGGGCAGAGGTGGGCTGATGATGATGATAAATAGACCCAAACCCATAGTAAATGTGGGGCGGCGTAAAAAACTGATAAGTAATAGGGGTGGCTTTTTTTTTCCTTCTGTAGCTGGAGATTTAGGACGGAAAAAAGGGAGGCCTTTGCTCTGCAGTGGGACATTTTACACTCACCTACCATTAACCGCTTGATTGGCGTAAAAAAAAATCCAGTACCCTCAAAATATACAGAAAGTTTGGTGCATACTTTGACAAAATTGAAATGGCTGATGATGATAGAAGGAAGCGATTGCGGGGCAATAGTTTAATTTCATGTGGGATCAATACCACGTAGTAAAGTGAAATACTCACATCCAATTTAGAAGCCTCATTGTGGTACTGTATTGGGCTGCAATCTCTCTCCGCATATTGCATATTTGGGCCTCTCTCATCTTGGTAAAACAGCTGTGGATATTTTGCATTCTTGTACCATCCTCTGGACAGATTTGGTGATCGTCTTCTGTGGTTACTGGGAGACTGAGGGCGACGCTTAGCCTCCACGTTAGCTTCCAATTGGAACTGTCGACCGTCAAAGTCGAGCAACAAATTATTCAGCCGGTTTGTAGCATTTAATGCCTCAAAGGGTGATACGAACTCAATGGTTGCCTGCTTCGAACCATTTTCGTAGGATAAAGCGCGTACCCAGAATTTCCTCACGCCAATCTTAGCGAGTATTTTTGAAAAGCACTGGGCGATTGTACTGCAAGTGATCTGCCATGGAGGGAAATAAAGTCTTAAGTTTTTTTAGGCTAGGAAGAGTTTGAAGACAGCAGGCAAGAAACTTTACTACCGTAAGTTTTATAACGATACAAGTTATATTAGAGGAGTAAGTATGAATTTAGTAATAGCGACAAAAAAAACTTCGAGGGGTATAGACTTGTGTGCGACTTACATTTGGAGGGAGACCCGAAACTGCGACGTTCGACATTGTTATAGCATTAAAATTATAACAAACGTGACAACACCTTGCAATGCTTGTTACAACAGAAAACAACACAGCCAGCAATAAAATACTAGCAAAAATCGCAACTGGCTAACTATAAAAAGAAACTTTTATTTATTTTATACCCGCCGCCGAACAAACACGATGACGCCACAGAATAAAATTTTAGCACAGACAATTATAAATTGACAGATAACCGTTCGAAAACCATTTTTAGTTTTCTTTCAGTTCAAAAATAACCTTGGAATCGAGCAAGTTTTTTTGTTTTTCGTGCACCACAGAACGATCAGACTCAAGTAATCTGTGCAAGCAGTTGTTTTTCTCACAGATTACAAAAAGAAGTTTTTTCTCGTCTTGGGAACCGCCCACAAACTACATAGAGTGAACCGCCGGCGCAGTTTTGGTTTTGATCGAATAAATCCTTGTTTATTCCGTGATATTGGTGGAAAACTGATAATATTTAAACACTAGAAGACACGGAAACCACCACCATGTCGGTACTTAGTGTTCGGATACCTTGCTCTGTAAGTACTTTCGATTTTACTTTAGCAAAAACAAAATACCGCAAGGACTCCATGTTATCGATGTTTGCAGTTCTACTGTATACTACAGTCTACCATGTCTAACAATAAGTACTACAGATGATTAGTTGATTGATCCCTTCACTGCTGGGCAAAGTCAGTGAAATGACTTGGCCACATAACCTGCCCAGATAGACGATCAAAAGCAAGTCAAGTTTGATTTCCTTTTGCGTGGAGATGGTTCCATATTAAACTCCCCTTTGACGATGCGTCCAACACTCCTAATGGCGTGGTAACAATCATTGGAAGGTTTGCGAAAGTTCACAACAGAGGGTTGGCTAAAGACCTTTGATCCATTTGGATGCCGTCCTACCCGCTCTTGAATGCCCAAAACAGTGTCCATTCTTTACCATGGTCTGTCTCGAACTGCACGGCGGATGCCGTCCCAGTGGAGGCTCCGTTAGTAGGCTTGAAATTTGGCTTGCATCCATTGGATGCCGTCCGCGTGGGTGGACGCCTTCCTTTTGGATGTATTGTGAGTGGCTGGCTTAAGTCATTAAATAATTTAATGTTCTTTCGCCTGATCGAAAATTATGTTCATTCAGTCATGCCTACATTCCTATTTTTTCCAGTGGGAACTTAGCACATTTAATAATGTGATGAATAAAGCCGCCGACATCGATTTTGAATTCTTGACGTTCAAGAAAACTGGGAAGGTGTTGAAAAATGCGTTTATCAAGATCTCAGAGAAGGTAAATCCATTGACATTAAGTTTTCCTTTAGACCATAACCATGACCTCCAAAAATCCTCCTAAAGAGCCACGAAAATGGTAGTTGGCTTATGAGATAAATCCTACGAACAGCGGCTGGTTGAACTAAAAATTGGAGCAACGGAGACAGAGGTGACCTTATTGAAACTTATAAGATCCTCACTGGACACTATGACGTGCATTACCTAAAATGTATCTACAAGATGAACCAGAATCACCACCTTAGAGGACACAAATTCAAACTGACCAGCTCTCTGTGTGCAAGTAACCCCCAAAAACTTTTTAACTAACCGCGTAGTTCGCAAATGGAACAAATTACCAGACTCCATAATCAGTGCAAATTCAGTGAACACTTTCAAAAACTCATTGGACAAATACATAATAATATAAAAAATAAACAAGTGCAGTGATATACACACATCAGCTTCAAGCTGCTAGTGTATAATAAATTAATAAATAATAATAATAAAGAAGCTTAGCGGATGCTAAAGCAGCTTCGCGATCTCCCTAAGGTAGCTTGCCGACCCCCTAAGGTAGCTAGGCGACCCCCCTAAGGTAGCTTGCCGACCCCCCTAAGGTAGCTAGGCGACCCCCCTAAGGTAGCTTGCCGACCCCCCTAAGGTAGCTAGGCG
Organism: Zelleria hepariella; assembly: GCA_949319315.1. Taxonomy (NCBI): domain Eukaryota; kingdom Metazoa; phylum Arthropoda; class Insecta; order Lepidoptera; family Yponomeutidae; genus Zelleria; species Zelleria hepariella. The sequence goes on from OX439380.1 coordinate 19,364,423, forward strand.
ACCCCCCTAAGGTAGCTTGCCGACCCCCCTAAGGTAGCTAGGCGACCCCCCTAAGGTAGCTTGCCGACCCCTCTAAGGTAGCTGAAGACCCCCCTAAGGTAGCTAGGCGACCCCCCTAAGGTAGCTTGGCGACCTCAGGGGTCGACCCACTGGTTGATAAACACTGATCTACAGGGTGCACTCAAATTCGATAGCAGAACTAAGCATGCTATCTACTCATGAATATACATACCTCTACTACCAATGGGGCAAAAATAATAGGGCAAACAAAATCAGCAGTTCCATACAGTTCCATACATGATAGAGTCAGTACCGCATCAAATATTGTGTATGTATGAAACAGCGGAAATTGCTTTGCCCTATTTGTATTGATGAGTAGGAAGTTCTGCCATCGAATTCGAGTGCACCGTAGTATACATACAACATGTTAGAAAAGGTACTACCTCACTCTTTTAGCTGTAGAAAGAAATGAACATTTTTAAATAACAAAATGATTTTATGTTTTTGGCCTTAGTTTAAATTCAAACACATTGTTTGCGTAGATAGGTGCATAGTTTTAAGTTGATAAAACATTGTGAAAACCATATCTTAAAAATACTTTTCTCCCGCCACAGTGCTTACATTTTATTAATTTAATTAAAAATCAATGGAACGTCATGGCGAAAAAAATATATATTCGGGATGTGATCCCGATCACCGGGTGCTATTACCCTGTAAAAAGAGTAAGGACAATTTGTAACACCTTGTAGATGCAGATATGTTTTTGTATCAGGTCGATCCGCAGTTTGTGATAGAGAGGCTGGAGAAAAGAATACTGAAAGAGACCGGGAAGCCAATACAAGCGTGGATTGTGGATGAGATGCCTGATGTGAGTATGATCCCATCAAAAACATAAAATGTACAAAAATCGAAGTCTCGCTTCCACCCAATGCATGACTTGCTTCCAAAGTAAAAAGTTGTGAGATGTCATGTAAAGCCAAGTCAGTTATTTTACTTAGTATGGAAGCACCAATTTGTTTCAGTTTGTGTGGAAACACGTATTTAACAACTTTTTCATACATTGTTCCCAAATTAGTTACAGACCTACCAACATTTGGTGACTGTAAGTAAGATGTCCCACTAGCTGGGCAAAGGCCTTCTCTCAGAGAGAGAGTTCGAGCTTAATCACCACGCGTGCTCAATGCGGGTTGGCGATTTTTGCGTTGAGGGTATAATGCCTCATACGCTCAGGTTTCCTTACGATGTTTTTCCTTCACCGTCAGCGTGTGGTATTGCTACTACAAATTCCCAAATGTACGTAACTTTGAAATTTAACAAAGTCATAGATACATGCCCGCAACGGGAATCGAACCTAGGACCTTTCGCTTCAGAGATGCAAGGTGTTACTCTATTAAAAGCGGACATTCACGGGTATGATGACAGTAAATAAAAATGTGGTTATGTTTACTGACTGCAAAAAAAAAGACACGTGCTGAAGGGACACTAAGGGTGGTATTCTAGAACGCTACTTAAACTCAGTTCAAACTAGAACGCTACTTAAACTTTGTTTAAACTCAGTTCAAACTAGAAAGCTCCTTGAACTCTGTTTAAACTCAGTTTAAGTAGAGTTTAGTATTGTCGACTGTCGATAAAACAGTGCATGTTTTGATTTGAATATCCCTCCCTTCATATCAAAACATGCACTGCTTTATCGACAGTCTGAACTCAGTTTAAACTGAGTTTAAGTAGCGTTCTAGAATACCACCCTAACACCAAAGAGCATATAATACAACTAACACTGTAAATTTAAGTCAGTAGGTAGTGGAGATGTGATGACCTGCAACATTTTTTAACTGAGCTAAGGTTCAACAAAAGTGGGAACTAATAAAATTGTTTTAAAATTTTTAGCTAATCTGAGATATTTTGGTTCAGTGACTGAAAATTGTGCATTTCACGCCACGCTACTCTCATTGACCCTTAATTCGGGCAAACTAAAATCTAATTTTATACATTTTAACATTTAATGATGAAAAATTCTAATTTGCAGGTGCAGGTGGAAGTAAAGAGGCTAAAATTCAATAAAAGATCCAAAAATGAGGAAGACCAAGTATGTAATGTACCATGTGTAACTAATAAAAAAGTTGTCTTTAGTTTTAACTACGAGATTTGCTACAAGTTGACACAAATACAAAACGCCTAAAGAGATGGCATATCCTGTCGCTTGACAAAAGAAAATAATCACAGAAAGCTAATGATCCTTGAAACCACATTGGAGATGGCACTCAACGGAGTGCCACAAAACATAAAATAATAAAATCGCAACTTAACAAAAAATCTGATAAAGACTCTACAGACGATCGCAGATGCAAATATTGAGAGAAGAAAAAAAAAAAAAAGATTTAAAGAACTACATCTGGTGCCCCCGCCAAGACGAGCCCAGCGAAGTAATAGTACCTTTTTTCGACGCGCTTCGTCGTTATTTTGAACCCTCATAACTTGGGTTTGGATCTTACCAGATAAACAAAATTCTCGGGATATGATGTCGATGGTGGAGTGATTATATTAAGTTTAAATTGCATAGCTCTTATACTTTAGATTTTATTGATATAAAAAAACCCCAATTTCGTCACTGACTCACTGATGATCTTCATAATTCGTAGGGTACTTCCTGAAGTCCTAGAAAGCTGAAATTTGGCGTCTAACTAGTTAATTATGTGTAAACAAAGAAATTAATCAGAAAACAGGAGGCTTGAGCTCCTTAGATCCGCTACTGTGCGGTTGGGCCAACCTATCTTAAACTTACGTTACAGATAAGGTTGTCCGTGTCGAATGCACATCGGGAGCTGATGACTGAATTGCAGCACAAATACAACCGGCTCTTCAAGCTTAGCCGCGTCAAAACTGAACACAAACTGCTATTGGACCTGTCTAGGGTAAGCGCCGTGAGGAGATCCCACTGCTTTCCAAAGTCTTGCCGTGTGTAAAAAATAATAAATCCAGCTGGCGGTGCACGGTGTCTCGATAAACAGTTTTAGTATAATCGTCCGTTACATTTTAATTTACAGCTTTTTCAATTAGTTATTCGACCCATACGACAGCCCATACACAATATGTTCCATTTTCAAATTATTCCTAGAAATAGTGCTTAACTGGCGATTGAAAAAACGGTTTAAAAAGGTTACCGGTACCCCTATGTTAAAAATGTATAATATAAAGTACGTAATTTTGCATATAAAAAAGTCATGCAATTCTTTATCCGCCGCAAACATTAAACCATACAATAAAAAATCCCAAAGATTTAAGACATATTTTTTTATTTTCTACGCTTATTTAATATTCAACAGCCTCTTTAAATTGCCATACGATGAAAACAGTCAATTATTCGTGAAATTTTCCGAACATGAAACCGCACAGACAATTTGGCTTATTTGAATTTTTAACCTCTTGAATCTTTGATGGCTCTTATTAACCGGTCTTACTCGAGTTCACGGCCACATTTCATGGTATTTTTTTGTTTTGTTTTGTCGTAAAATATGGGAAAATTTCACGAAAAACAGTTTGTGCGGGCGAAGTCGCGGGCAAAAGCTAGTCAGCAATAACTTAATTATCTCCTTATCCTACAATTCCAGCAAATATTCGGCCGTCTACGCGCCGTAGTGGCGGAAAACCCGCATGTGTCCTGCAAACCGTTTACCCTGACCGGGGCGTACCGTCGGGAACACACACATGCCGGAGACTTCAAGTTCATCCTCGCAGCGCTGCACAAGATCGAGGATGCTGAGGAGAAGCCGAGGAGCAAACTCACGAAAGCTGACTTGATACAGCCTGTTAAGCACCTGAGTAAGTATTTAATTCATCATCGTCTGAATTCTGTAGAAAATTGAGGATGTAGAAGAGAAGCCACTGACAATGTCACAAAAAACAAATTAGCACACGCATGCCGGAGACTTCAAGTTCATCCTCGCAGCGCTGCACAAGATCGAGGATGCTGAGGAGAAGCCGAGGAGCAAACTCACAAAAGCTGACTTGATACAGCCTGTTAAGCACCTGAGTAAGTATTTAATTCATCATCGTCTGAATTCTGTAGAAAATTGAGGATGTAGAAGAGAAGCCACTGACAAATGTCACAAAAAACAAATTAGCACACGCATGCCGGAGACTTCAAGTTTATCCTCGCAGCGCTGCACAAGATCGAGGATGATGAGGAGAAGCCGAGGAGCAAACTCACGAAAGCTGACTTGATACAGCCTGTTAAGCACCTGAGTAAGTGTCGATGGGAATCATCCTCTGAATTCTATAGAAACTTAAGGATGTAGAAGAAAAGCACAGGAGCAAACTCACGAAAGCTGACTTGATACAGGCGTATTTGCTTAGTGAATTTCTCAATTCGGAAACCGGCAGACAGCCTGTTAAGCACCTGAGTAAGTATCAATGGGTATTTAATTTATCATCCTCTGAATTCTGTAGAAAATTGAGGATGTAGAAGAGAAGCCACGGACAATATGTCACTGAACAACTTGGTACATGAGCACACGCACGCCGGAGACTTCAAGTTCAACCTCGCAGCGCTGCACAAGTTCTAGGATGCTGAGGAGAAGCCAAGGAGCCAACCCACGAAAGCTGACTTGATATAGCCTGTTAAGCACCTGAGTAAGTATCGATAGGTATTTCATTTATTATTCTCTGAATTCTATAGAACATTAAGGATGTAGAAGAGAAGCCACGGACATATTATGTCACTAAAAACAAATTGGTACATCCTGAGAGCTTATTCTCGGGAATGTTGCATTCGACACTCAAAGGAAAAATCTCATTTTGCGGCAAATGTTAGATACATCTCCTATTCTCACCATTTCTCACCATCCTATTCTCACTCACGAAGTCATCCTCGACATAAGGCACAAGATTTCTGCGAGATGTTTGCCTTTTCGTTCGACATGACTCGAGTGGTTGGGAGCAGTCAAGACCGGAATGACATGAGATTTTTCCTTCGAGAGTCGAATTCCCCAGAATTAGCCCCCTGTTGAGACTTAGTGAAATGTCGACCGCGCAATTTTAGAAAAAAATTGTCTCCCTTCTTCGAGAATTGGCCCCCAGATTTGTCAAAAGCTTACCACACCTGCAAGCGTAGCATAAGGCTGGGTTAGAGCGTATCTATGGGTTCATAACTCGGTCGATCCCGCTCTACGTCAAACAAAATAGTGAGATACGTATAGTTATAAACCCACCCATAGATACGCTCTAACCCAGTCGTATGCTAAGCTTGCTGTATACAATTGTTTATTTGTCTTGTTTCAGCTATAGGCAACGTCCCATACAGAACGGTTGTTGACGCATGCAACAAATACACAGACAAGATTGTTCAAAAGGTATTTATTACGCACCTTCATAATTTCATTTATTAATTCTCTTATGTGTGTAATGTCAGTTCAAAACTTCAATCCAATATGGCGAGGGGACTTTTAAAGCTTACATTTTCTTTACAAAATTATTTTGTTAAGGCCTAAGGTGCAAGCAGAGGTAGTGTTTTGTACAATAAATATTTTCCATTTTCATACAAACAAACGCCGCATTATTCAAGTAGACTCGAAAAACTTCGATCGCTCTTTCAATAATTTGTTTGGGCGCAGTAACACAGATTAGATAACTAACAGGCAATAGCGTGAAACCTTCTGTTATTGCTATAATTTTCACAATTTCTTGTCCACAATGAGCCGTTTTCGAAGAATGGCCACGCCTGTAAACGCCATCTATGAACTGCTATGAATTATTTCTTTGAAAACGGCTTTTCTTATTGGTTCCTTCTACTTCCAGGCGCAAGAGCACGTGGATAATCTCAAGACCGAGACCATCGATGGTATCAGCCCGGCGAAGCAGCGCGTGCGCCGCGAGCTCAAGAAACTGTCGCCCTATTTACCCATGGTAAGCTTTCAAACTATTCAAACATTTTGAAACCAACATTTCAAATGTTGTAAATTGTAGCTAAAATAACTAGTAGTTCGCCCCGAACTGTTAAGGGTCCGTATAAGGCTAACTAGCGCCACCAATGTTGAAAAAATCATATCTCGCTTCAGAAGAAGTTTCTGACAAAATCCTAAGATGAGCTCATGCGCCATGCTTTTCTAGATTTTTAAGTGTGGGTACCCAACTCAATTTCTAATCTTAAGCTAAAAAATTTTCGATAACCGCCAAAAACGGCCGTTTTTGGCGGTTATCGAAAATTTTTTAGCTTAAAAGTAAATTTCGAAGAGGGTATCTACACTTAAAAATCTAGAAAAGCATGGCGCATAGGCTCATCTTAGGATTTTTCCAGAAACTTCTTCTAAAGGAAGATATGATTTTTTCAACATTGGTGGCGCTAGTTAGCCTTATACGGACCCTTAAGTCGCGACCTTAGTTACAGATGTGTGTAACTTTTTGGTAAAACCAGTCGCACAGGCGCGCGCGCATTTCATATTATTAAAAACTTTACAACCCCAAATCTTGGCACCATATCTTATGTTCGACTTAGAAATTCTTTTAATTTCATTTACCCGCCTATAAAATTTCATGACGATCCGACTTAAACTCAAGTTATCGTCGAACGAACATTCATACATACATACAAACGCCGGATTGTTGCAGTAGACTAGGAGAACTTCTCTCGCTCGTTCGTTCAAATATTTAAAAGATACTTGTATACCGCCGCCGCGCTTATATGTTATTATTACAAAAATAAACGAACGTCATTATAAAAAAAAAATGGTATGTGATCCCATCTTGGGCCACTTGGGCCCGTGACGTTGCGGTTCGGAAGAGTCCTGTGTGGCTTGTGTTAAACCATGCTGCGAGATTTTGGAGCGTAAAGGCCATTGCTTACCCTGTGTAAAGAGTTAGGACCTTCCGAGAGGGATAGAGAATGCTTTGGTTTATTTTATACACATGCTTAAAAGTTTGTTTTTTTCTCAGATAATCCGCCAAGTGATGTCAAAGCACCTGGTGCCCCGAAACGTGCTGCTCCGTAGAGTGCGGGTAAGTGCGACAATACTAAGTAATTTTCAATAATAAACAGTTATATTAGTTATTTTAATAAAATTTATTTAAATAATTAAAATAAGAAAAAAAGGAAAACATAGGGACATGGCAGAGGTACATATAGATTGAATGGCATAAACATATTTTTTCTAAAATAATTATCCAGGGAGGAAACTTTTGTTTGGAGCAGCGGCTACCCGCGCTTCCTCTTAAACAAGAGGCCTATGCCCAGCAGTGGGCTTTATTTATGGGCTGGATTAAACAAAGGTCGGATTTTCCGAACATATTATTCCACTGTGTGGAACACAAGGTAGATGCAAAGGTCCAAACAAAAAAAAGAATCTAATACCTGTTAGGTAGTTTTCAAACCTACCTAACAGGTATTAGATTCTTACCAACTTACAAAGAAAAGAAGCACCTACTGCCGGTTTCTGAATTGAGAAATTCGCTAAGCAAATGGGTAAGTATCGCCCTGTCTCTGCAGATTTCTCACAAAAGAGCGTGACACAACGTTAGTAAAGTATTTGCTTAGCAAAATTCTCAATTCAGAAACCGGGCCCTAGTGTTCAATACTAATCTAGTTTTATGATATTTATTATACTTCGTTTTTATGTTTTCTGCTGTGCCCGGCAAGATTCTATAATGTTAATTTAGACCATTAAGTAAACTTATGGATATAATAGATTAGTACCCGGGCGACGGAGCTTCGCTCGCACGAGATAGCGCTACAGTTTGTAGATTTGCTTTGCCCCTAAGTAAACCATCTTGATGATACATAGCCTATTTGTTTTTTTTTGTCTAAGCTATGTACCTCCGTGCCAAATTTTATCCGAGCCACTTCGAGATCTCCCGTTTAAATATACTAGTGGTTACCTCCGAACTACGAACTCGCGACCCCATATAGATAGATAGATAGATAGATATGTATTTTATTCAAAAGCCACAACACAATACAAAAAGTAAATATATATGTATATCTCAGCAACCCCTTGACCGATTTGGCTCATGTTCAAACTTAAAAATTCTCTTTGCCTCATTTACCCGCCTACCAAGTTTCATGACGATCCGACTAAATTTATTCATGTTATCGTCGAACGAACATTCATACATACAAACGCCGGATGTTCAAGTAGACTTTGAAAACTTCTCTCGCTCGTTCAAATATTTAGTACTAGCTTTTGCCCGCGACTTCGTCCGCGAAGACTTTTTTTTTCTCGTGAGTTTTTCCACTGTTTTAATGGTTATTCTGCTATTCGGGGCGGAGAGAAATCCAACAAATCAAAAATCATAAAAATTGGTCCACCCGTTCTCGAGTTATAAATGGTGTAACTAACACGACTTTGTTTTATATATTAAGATTTTTGTTCCACTCCCTAGGTATACGGCGAGCCATTCCTGCCGGGCCAGGAGGTGATGCGGAGGGTTCTGGAGCCCTACCACCCTCAGAACGTACAGCGAGTGCAGTCAATGTTCAACCTGCTGCGGTTCCACGTGGCCGCAGCACACTATGCGCCATTGATGGAGCTGGATAACACCACCGCTGGTGAGTACCTGCAACAATAGACCTTAAGGCCTAGGAGATAGAGGTCACGCGGAGGGTTCTGGAGCACTACCACCCTCAGAATGTGCAGCGAGTGCAGTCAATGTTCAACCTGCTGCGGTTCCACGTGGCCGCAGCACACTATGCGCCATTGATGGAGCTGGATAACACCACCGCTGGTGAGTACCTGCAACAACCTTACCTTAAGGCCCAGGTGATAGCGGTCACGCGGAGGGTTCTGGAACCCTACCACCCTCACGCGCATCTAATCTATTCTTTTCCTGATGTTTCCTGACCGCCAACAACTTTAAGCCCTTGATGGAGGTGGACAATACTACTACCGCTGGTAGAGATCGAGAGAGAGAGAAAGACTGAGAAAGAGACAGAGAAATCGAGAGAGATGAAGAGAGAGAGAGAGGGATAAATCGAGAAAGATTAAGAGAGAGGTATATAATGAGAGATCGAAAGAGAGAGTAATTTAATGGTTGAGACGGCTTGAAATGCTACTTCGTAAAGCGTTCATCCTGCCGAACAACAATAGACCTTAAGGCCCAGGAGATAGAGGTGATGCGGAGGGTTCTGGAACCCTTCCACCCTCAGAACGTACAGCGAGTGCAGTCAATGTTCCACCTGCTGCGATTCTACGTGGCCGCAGCACACTATGCGCCCTTGATGGAGCTGGATAACACCACCGCTGGTGAGCACCTACAACAATACACCTTAAGGCCCAGGTGATAGATGTCACGCGAAGGGTTCTGGAACCCTTCCACTCTCACGCGTACCTACTCTATCGCGTGCCAAACGGACCAGGTCTTTAACACTGGCTACAACTGTCCTTTCCTGATGTTTCCTGACCGCGATAGAGAGAGAGAGAGAGAGAGAGAGAGAGAGAGAGAATAAAAATTGCAAAAATTGAAAAAAGCGCTCACAGCCTAGTTGTACTAGCCGTTCTTAATCGATTGGCAAAGTTAAGCAACAACGGCCGCGGTCAGTCCATGGATGGGTGACCGCTAGTGGCAATAATATCTGGGCGCTTCAGAGCTTCGGAAGGCACGTTAAACCGTTGGTCCCAGTTGTTGTTCATTAATAACAATCGTTAAGCCATGTCAGAGACCCTTTGGGTGGCCTAAAAACTCTGACACCAGGGGTGGCCACTACCTCATACGATTACCTACACCATCTCACAGAAGCGAGAAAATGATTTTGTTAGCCATGCGAGAAAACAATAGACATAGGTACCAACATAGAGGTTAGTGAAATGAGTTCCTTCTTCTTTGCTTCTTCACAAAGGAGTCTGTGGCGTTACCTAGCAACAGGTTGTTGATTACAAATCGTGTCTTCTTGAAGTGTCACAAAATCAACAACCCGTTGCTAGGCAACGCTACAAGTTAAAGGAGTTCCATACATTTCGTTTTATTAGGGCGTCGAGTTCAAATTTCGAAGCGCACAAAATGCAGATAGTTTAAAAAAGGATTTTCTATGATCGCATGTTTAAAGTAACAGCGTACTTTCCGAGCATGGGAGATGAAAAAATCTTTATAATATCTGTCTTATTTGTTTCCAGCTGGAGGTAGCTGCAGGCTGGTGGTACGCAGCAATGAGGGTCTCGCCTTCTACACAACACCGGATGACGTAAAAGCAGAGCTCATGGAGACTCTTTAATGGTTTCGTGATCGGCGATTGGGCAAGACAGAATGAAAATAAACCATTAAAATTTTATGAAAACGTACTGTATTCAATTCAGATCTCAAATGGTTACAATAAAAAACAAACTGCATGTCATTTAAATAATAATAATGCAATAAAATAAAAATGCTCTTTCAATGCAACTGATTTACAAATTAACAAGTCCTTAGTTCATTTGTTTTAATTAAACTACTTTGTAACAATATTGTTCTTTGCAAAATCCGATAATATGAGTAGGTATGCAATGCAAGTTAACCTATTATAAATTCCATTGCACATATCTTGGAAGAATATTTTTTTTTCTATACATTGTAGAACTAGGTATGCATTGGTACAAACAGAAATAAAACTTTAGCATGAAGATTTTTAAACAAAAACGTAAGTAAATAAGCAGAAAATCTTGCTTGAAATCGCACAGTATATCTAGACATAGGCAAACAATACAAAAACTGACAATTACATCCAGCTTTTCTAAGGTGTTCATTTTCAGTTCACGAAATCGACATCTTTAGCAGATTTGGTAAACGATGTCTAGTGATAATTTGACCCACTAAAAGTGTGTCCTAAAGGAAGCTGAATGAGACCACATCGGAAGGGCCATAAGTGGCAACGTGTGTCTCACGGATTGCATCAACTCATCATGCGTAACAAGATTAGAAGGACCACACTTAATCGAGAAACCCTTAGAGCAACTAGTCAGTAAAGTCATGTCAAAACGTATACAGTGGAATGAATCATATCGGTGGATAGAAAAATACTGATTTATAGTATAATCGCGATTCCCGCTTATATAATAAAAAAGCTTTTTTTATGGTTATATTCTTCTTTATATGAGAATCGCGCATATTCAAGTATACCATTTCTATTTTGTTTTAGTTAATTGGTTCCATATTCTATATTCGATTCTACTTTTACATTATTATAGTTAGTTTTATGTTCTTGGACGTACATTTTAAAAGGCTATTGATTGAAAAATAAAGACGAAAATTATACAAAAGACAGCCTCGTTAAATAAGTACACGCATAGAAAACACGACATTGACGAACAATATTTAGAAAATTACTTCAAAATTCAATGAGAGAATAATACCCGTAATTGACAAAATAATTTTGATAGAATGATACAAAATAGTACACGTATACTTTTAAGAAATTATTTTGTGACTTAGACGTTTGAAAATACACCTATCAATAATCTGTTATACTATAAAATATTTTTATACGATACATTTATATTTTTTAGGAAGAAACTGTATTATATTTATAATCTCTAGCTTTACTAATGTTCCGCCTTTATGTTTTATTTATTATATATTATTTTTATACAGTATAAAATAAGGTCCATTTGACAGTTGATACAATATTTTGTTCATAATATAAGCAGATATTAGAATACCGTACATTTGAATATTTTCGTTTTGTAGGCCGATCACTTTGATTTTGACCGAACAATTCATGATCCAAACGGACGCCAGTGAAGTCGAACTAGGAGCGATCCTAACTCAAGTTAAAATGGTCACGAGAAAGTTGTTAAAGTACGCCAATATATTCTGCTTAGTTATACTCGTAGAACTAAATATTGCATCACTCTTATTAACAACCATTTTGATTGGACCAAATATTGGCTGGCATTGACGTTACAAATAAATAAATAATTCGTATCATACAAATATAGACTTTGCGGTTACATAAATAAGGCGTGTTTTAGCGTTTTAGTTATACCTACGAGTAGACTGTGCGATTCAGCCATTCGTCCAGGGAGAACGTAGCATAGTCCCCTCCTGAAGATCGTCCCTTGAAGGTTTCTGTGAAGATAAGAGGGGTAGTCAGAGGTAAGGTTTGGGTTGGGGCGTAGCAGATTTCAGCAAGCGTGGTTAGTCTTCGTTGTGCGCTTTTTGGGTGGTTTTTACAGAATACTTCCTCGATATTTTGTAAAGAATAAATTGGTAAGATCGGTAAAAACTTGATGTTGTGGTGTATTCTGTAAAAAGCCCAAAAAAAAATGAGGTGTCGGTGCGTCGATGTCACCATTTGCGAATAGTTAAAACGTTCAAAGAGAGTACTTTACTTTGCCGTTTACCGTTTACAAATGTCCAAAAGTGGTTTCTACGCACCATCGCAAATGATTTTTTTTACAACTGTTTGGGAAAAAAGTTTGACAGTAATGTGTTGAAGTAATTTTCTTCCGGTAAGTGCACATTGAATTATTCTCAGGCATAAGTAGATAAGTAGTTGTTATAATATGCAATGAGGTGCTACGTTCACGCTGAAAGAGTGTCCAATTTTATTCTTAAGTTCTTTATTTTAGAGTCCAGTATTTCCCAAACAGATGTCAATGCACGTGTGTTAACATTTATACGAGCTAGTTGGTTCGGAAGATAATGTTATTATGAAACTAATTTTAAATAACAATATCATCACGATCTTCCTAGCTCAGTAAACCCAGTTACACTCGGCTTGTATTACGAGAGAGTGAGCGAGGCAGATGACCAACTGATGATGAGTTGCCATCTCTCTCGCCCCTTTCCCGCGCGACAAGCTTCGTGCAACCGCGCTACTACGCAGATCGATTCAATCTTTAGGGCACTGAGAAGTAAGTCGCAAGTCGCGTTTCAATAACATTTATTTTGATAGAGGCGCGGTTTCTGAATTGAGAATTCTACTAATACTTAAGTATCGTTATGTCACGTTCTTTTGTGAGAAATCTGCAGAGATAGAACGATACTTAAGTGCTTACTTAGCGAATTTCTCAATTCAGAAATCGGCAGTCAGTGGAGCTCTAAAGTTAAGCTTAAGGTGGGATGATAGCAACGTGGCGGGAAATTAAAAATTTTCACAGTTTTTTACATTTTGTAGCTAAACTGAGCTATTTTTGTTCAGCGATTTTTCGTTCGCGGAAACAACAAAGTATGCTTTTCATTATTGTAAACAACAGAACAACAATAATTCAGCCGATTATGTGTTCTGGTCTACGAAGCAGTAGCACTGCCCAAAAAACTTGTCGTAGACCAGAACACATAATCGGCTGAATTATTGTTGTTCTATTGTTTACAATAATGAAAAGAATACTTTGTTATTTCCGCGAACGAAAAATCGCTGAACAAAAATAGCTCAGTTTAGCTACAAAATGTAAAAAACTGTGAAAATTTTGAATTTCCCGCCACGTTGCTATCGTCTACCCTTAACTTAAAGTGTGCTTATTCTGCAAAAAATTTACGCACAGTTTCTAGTCCTCAAAACCGGTTTATTTGCGGGAAAATATAAATAAATCATTTTTTTCGACAAATAATACTATTTGACGAAAAAAAGAGATTGTTTATTTCGATAAGGCCTATTTTCCCGCAAATAAACCGGTTTCGAAGACTAGCAAGAGTGGGTTTTTTTTACACAAAGGGTCTCTGTCTAAACAGAAATTGAACTGCACAGAGCCACATCTCACTTGAGAGGCGCCAAAAAGACCGAATCGAAATGTGGCCGGTAGATTATACCGTAGATACCATGTTGGTGAGTCTAGCCGGCGCGCGGCGTCGTCGCGGACTCAGGCGTTGTACTGAAGCTCACGCTCGATGTTCTCCAGAGGTTCGTTGTTCTCTGTTTCACGGGCCGATTTATAACATTGGCATGCACAGAGGCAGTGGCGAATCCAGGATTTTGGTTGGGGGGGGGGGGGGGGGGGCTTGAACCCAATGAGAGTAGATAAAAAGCATAAGCATACGGGGGGGCGCCCCCCCCCCCCCCCCCCCCCCTCTAAATCCGCTAGTGCACAGAGGTTCATGGGAGAGTAGACGTCATGTCTATACTCTTCAATTCAGCTAGGTATTTCTACGGTGGTGGCCTAGTGGGTAGGACAATGGAGACGGAAGCTAGAGACCTAGGTTCGATTCCCGGTGCGGGCATGTACGGTCGCCCAGTCACAGATACCCCATGGCAGCTCTTACCGCGCGCGGCATAAAGGCGCCAATCGAACAAAAAACGGTATCCTAGCGTGTAGCCGACTGTACCTACCTATGACTTACTTTATTTTCAAGGTTACGTGCATTTGTGAATTTCTAGAAGCAATACCACTCGCTAACGGTGAAGGAAAAACATCGTGAGGAAACCCGCGGTTTAGTTGGCTCCGCGCGTATTGACTTGTCTTTCCTGTGGGTTAGGCCGACTAAGCGGTCAGGATGGTATAGGTGCTGGGCAAGCGTATTCCATCTAAAACAATGTAAAATAACATTGGCAGAAGTCGGCTTTTGGATAACAGCCCAAGCTATACAAAAAAAGTAAGATGAAGTCTGTACAAATTTACATTTCGCACTAGCTAGGCAAAGGCGTTTTCTCAGAGGGATCTAGACTACCATGGCCTTATTAAAGGTTAAGTAAGGTCACTAGCCTAATTTCCACCGCAAACTAGTAATTAATTAATATAAAATGGTAGGAAGCTCACCGATCATAGACTTTAGCCGCACTGAGCACATTATGAAGTCATCAAACTGGATATATCCATCGGGACCGCCGTATCTGCGAAACGACACAAGCATTTCAAACCGGGTCACAGAATAAATAGAACAGTACTTGATGAGTAAAGCTTGAAGGCACACTAGCGCCGCCAATGAATACAAAGTCATATTATCTTCTATTTGGATGCGTTTTTTGCTTAAAACGAGCCGTCTAATGAGAATCCGTAGGATTAGTTATATTTAGGACCTAAGCCTGTAGTAGATCCCAGATCCTAAAACCTATTAATACAATTTTCACAAGTCAAAAGTGGTCGTTTTCTTCTTGTGCAGGATATATTCGTAGATTCTAGGCATTAGGTTCTTAAAATTGTTAAGCCTAGGGATTCTCATTTGACGGCCCATTTTTAGCAAAAAACGCATCCAAAAAGATCATTGTTCATTGGCGGCGCTAGTGGACGGGGTACCTTACTCTTAAGCGAATAGTGTAATCGGCCGAGTCGAGCATAAATATAACCTCTGCCGGCAATCCACTTGAGGTCGTGGGGTCAGCAAGCGTCTTGTGTAATCTAGAGTTATGTAGACGTGTCTACTGTTCATAGTTGTTCGTTCATCTGTGAGTCAAGACGCTGAACGTACGTTGCCAGCATAACCACCAGAAATCTGTTTCAGATACTAGTTCCAGCGACTGTGAGTGGTGTATTAGTTGAGTTGTAAGTTGTTTGTGCTGTTCAATTGTTCATAGTTGTTAACCGGTGTGCCAGGACACCGAGTGTGTATACTTTGACAGTATATCCGGCCGAGTGAAGGCCTACAGTCTACTTTTAACCACCTAGATTTGTTTGGATGTCTCTACTGTTCATAGTTGTTCACCTGTGAGCTAGAACGCCGAGTATGTGTGCGTTGACAGTAACCAACCGAGTGAAGCGCGTCACAAAGGCACCTCGGCTTTCTGTCAAAGGTCTCTACTGTTCATAGTTGTTCACCTGTGATCTAGGAAATCGAGTGTATGTGCGTTGACAGTGTAACCAGCCGAGTGAAGCGCGTCACAATGGCACCTCGGCTTTCTGTCAAAGGTATCTACTGTTCATAGTTGTTCACCTGTGAGCTAGGACGCCGAGTGTGTGTGCGTTGACAGTGTAACCAGCCGAGTGAAGCGCGTCTCGAAGGCTGTGTGCCGGAATGGCACCGCGGCTTTCTGTGTCGTAGAGTCTGAATACAGCCTGGAAAATACACAAAAAATAGAATAGAATAATCATTTATTTAAACACCACAAACTAAGGCCTTTGCATCTACGTAATGAGATGATTTATGCAGCGTCCAGTGGCACCTTCACTCACACTAGATGGGTGAAAAGACCACTCTCGCGCTGTAGTGCCTGGGACATTGTTTTAGATGCTTTAGGTTAGGTTAGCTTTTGTTTATGTGCTGGGCAAGCCTACTCCTACACCACAACACACGCATAAATACAATAATTGAGACAGGTACAGTCATAGTCGGCCACACGCTAAGATACCCCTTTTTGTTCGATTGGCGCCCTTATGCCCCGCGCGGTAAGTGCCCCACGCACTGTGGCCGACCGTACCTACACAATAACTTAGAAATATATCAGAGAAACCACAAAACAGTAGATTAGGGTACCTATGGTTCGGGTGACGGCCTAAATAGGTGCTACCGCGGAGATACGATGGTGTTTTAAAATAAATGTATAATCCGCGCGCGATGGGAATGGGATGGAATCTTGTCGAAGTCAATCGAAAATATACTTTATTTTACTCTGACAAGGTTGCTTTGACGAGAGTTTGCTTACCGCGCGCGTCTCAGTTCCAAAAGGTCGCATCCCAGTCTCATCCCGCGCGGATTATACTTTCGTTAAATTGAAACGTCAAATATATTTCGAGAGCAGCCAACGATGAGCCAAATGAAAGGCTACAACAGAACTAGTCTTCAAGCATGCTGCATCGTATCAAAATGGGTCAGAGTTATGTTTAGTTATCATAAGTAAAGTTTATCAACCAAGCTGACCTTTTAGCTTCGCAGGTGACCTTATTTTTTTGTGGACTTGATAGTAGTAGCCCGTAGCGGTTTAATTAACGTAAAAGGTTATCAGCTGCCCTAAAATACATAAAAACCTGAGTTGTTGCTAACAATTTTATTTTATTTAAATACAATTTAAACAAATAGGTACCTACAAACTTGTTGATTATGAATTTATTATTTTAATTAGCTTAAGTTGATGAAATATATTTTTATTCTGGAGAGTACACTGATGTTTACGATGTGACCAGTCTCTGGTGAAAATAATATAGTGTGGTGACAAAAAGATTGACATGCATCGATTGTGTAATCATTGAATGAGCATTGCTTAATCGATATAAGAGATATTTGTAGATAAACCTTTATAGGCCGATTGATGATAACTTTCTCAAAGCGAATTACATGAAACGGACTTTAGTGTGGGGGTCAGCAAACGTATACTGTATTCTGTATAGTGTATCCAAAAATAAAAGTCTTATTGTGTAAACAAATATGGCGGAATGGGTAACCATAGGCTACTATAGTGCTGTGATGAGTGAAGAGACCACTCGGCGCAGCAGTGCCTGGGACATTGTTTTAGACAAAGCACATAAGCAAACAATGTTTGATACCTTTTGGCTTCGATCAAGGATAAAACTAGATACAACATAGAACTCTGAAATGTGTCTGGAAAAATAGATGTCCAAACTGCCTTTGGGAGCTTATTTGCTCGTAGTCTATGCAATTAAAGTAAAACTGTACACTAATGCAATAAGGTTGACATACGAATATTAGACGTATGGTCGAAATGATGTTTCGTATTGTTCTATTGCTGATATCATTTGTTTCTGTGGGGACAAGTTTTTATTGTGATTTTATACGTAATGCGGATTCTATGGGATTTAGTTCGGTGCCTTTTGGCGACTTATGGAAATGTCACTTGTAACTTTGATGTTACAGAGGATTCAGTTTTCTGTAAAAAAATATTACTTTTACGATGAAATGGACGTATTATTACAAAAATAATGATATTGCATGTGATTACCCAGATGCTACAATAATGATCTACTAGCTATTGTGTGTGATTACACAGGGAATGCGTATTTTTCTTCCGGTAAGTGGTTTATTTACACAATAAGACTTTTATTTTTGGATACAGTTTACCTAACATGGCAATAAACATATTTTTCATCTCCCACGCTCGGAAAGTTTGCTGTTACTAGTAACTTACGATCGTGTAAAGGCCGGATTTAAACTATCTGAATTTTTGTGCGCTTCGAAATTTGAACGCGACGCCGGGACAGTCATTCCCGCGCCCTATGGTGTTGAAAAAGAAAAAAAACACTGGCCGTTTATGAAGATGCCAAGTCCCGAGAGAAAAAAGAGCCTCATTCATAGTTCATTTACACGCGTACTTCAGCGAAAGTGATTGTTCGTGCCCATTCTCTATACAAAACTGTGAATGTAAATGGGGCATAAGCATCTTTTAAAAAGGTTAAGTCACGGAATAGAACATTCAGAAACGCGGTTTCTTCTTATAGTCTTTTCAATATTTTGTACACAATATTTATTTTATAATACCAGTAAATAAAAAAAATGCTTCGCTTCTGTTTTATCAAATAGATAATTATGTTTTGGTTTGTTAAATACATTTTTTCAAACGATATTACTAATTTAATTTTTTATCTCCTAGAAATTTTTATATTACATGGTAAAAGTTCAGAATGCACCCGGAAAAAAGAACATTCTTTTATTTACATATTTTTTGTGTCTGGATAAATAAACTTCAGGAAATTATTAATAAAACGAATGGTTTTAATACCAACGAAGCTGAAAACTTTAGTGCGGCAGCCGTAACTACAGTAAAATATGCTTTTAAAAGGAACTTATTTGACTGACCTGTTTTGCCTGTAAGTAGTTGTCTATAGAGTTTTTCCCGCTTGGCTAACAAAGTCATTTCCTCGCGTCTGTGAGATGAAAAGTTTTGTGTTTCGCACGAATGCAATATTATTTGCGTCTCGTGCTTCTGAATACCTCGCTACGCTCAGGTTTCTTTTTTTGAACCACTCGCTACGCTCGTGGCTCAATTTTAGAAACCTTCGCTAGCTCGGTTTTCAATACAAGCACTCGCCGCAAACAATAATTTTGCATTCTTGCATAACAAATAACTATTATTTCATACATACCCTCCATTGCCTCAGCGCCACCCATAGCGACTTGAACTCGTCAAAGCCGAGTCCGCCCGAGTTATCCTTATCCAACATGGCGACCATACTTCTGCATACGTCCTTTGAGAACTCTTGCCCGCGAAGGTCTGAGGGACGGATGGAAGAGGTCAGTAAAGGTGGTGGTGAGTGGGGTGGATTTTGCGGGGCATGTTTATGTTTAACGAGCGAGAGGTGCGAGAAATTGTGGTGGCTGGTCCTGTTTTAGGCCGGCCACATACGGACGGAAAAAATCTAATCAGGATTCCGTAACTGCATACAAATCGATGTATCTACCACACATAGTTTTTTTCCGTCTGGAATTTTCATAGACTTGTATGCAGTTACTGCGTTCGGAATCCTGATTCGTTTTTCCGTTACAAAAAATTATATATTATAAGTTTATTATCCAGCGCATTACGAGACTTCGCGCGCGTGCGTTACAGTCTTAGAAATTTTCTTAGGGATTGTAACAAAAAATGAGACCAAAAGTTAGAAAATCTGGAGAAGAAAAATATAATTTATTATTTCTATGGGATTTTCATATGGACTCAACTTGGCCCTTACTCTGTAACGCAGTAGTTTTGCGATAAGTTCACAGTTGTTAGAGCAAAACCGGTTTACTCCTACACCGATGAACCTATAGAAACACGACTGCGTTAGACTTGAGGCCCTGTTGGATCAACTAGTACTTGTATAAAATAGCTCTTTTCTCGCACCCATAGCACGTGAAACATAAAGGAAACCATTGCACTATTTATGTACGTGTTTATTGAGGATTGACACGCATATGAATAATACAACTTTAGTGATAACATTTTTATTGAAATGGAGGTGACGATAAAACTAATTTAAAGATAAACATTCAGTTTTAAAATGCCCATTTTTGTGCCTTAAAAAGACATGCTTACAAAAGCTCAGAAGAAGTGAAAATTCACAGTTAAAACTGTATATTTCCACATCTTTGTGGGTGTTAGTAGCGGCGTAAATTGCAAACGTATAAAAAGTAACATTTTAAAAATTAAAACATTACTTTCCAGACTACATTTAGACAAAAACTAAAATAAGAAGAACGTATTTACAAATAAATGTGTAAAATAAAACATCGACGGTCAGGAATCTGAAATTGAAACACAAGAGGGACACAATCATATAATTCAAATTACAAAAATAGACATTTCAAATGTAACACAGCTAATGTCCCCTCCATTTCTATAAAGTGTAATCAGAAATAGATCTTACAATCTAAGATATAATATGCAGTATGCTTTCTTGGCCTCAGCAAAACCTGTAAAAATAATTTAGAAACCGAAATTATAAAAACATTGCACCATCTTTTGTTGCTATGGACTTCTGTTTTATTTATGACTTTCATGGATGTTATGGAAAGTTGTATTACCATTATCCACGTTTAGGGGGCTACAATGTTGCATATAATACTCGTTCTTTTTCGTTCATTCGTTCTTTCATTCACTTTCGGCCATTTCCAGCTTCCTATTTTCAAAATGGCTGCCTAAACCTGGCAAGTACCTAACTATATTTACCCTCTCTTTCCATTATATTTTTATCTTATCCTTTTTCTTTCTTTCTTTCTCTTACGCTCTCTATCTATCTCTCTTCTACAGCTTACATATCACTCATTTATTTCTCAGACGTCCGAGAAATAAGTTTATATGAAGCTCGAAAACGGATCAAAATGCTCTACCATCCAACTGAGCTAATCATGAAGGTGTCAACACAACAATGTGCTATAGTTCTATCTTTCTTTTACATTCATATAATGACATGCTATCGGCCATTTTGAGTTTCTTTTTTTCAAAATGGGGGCCGCAATCTCTTTTCTACCTTGTTGCTGCGGCTGCGGCTGGTTCAAATGCACGGTCTCGCCCCCACTTTGCTGGCCGGCTATCTGGTTGACGTCGATGCCGAACTCCTTGCAGAAAGGCTGGCACAGCGCGCAGAGCAACTGTTCCAGACAGCCCTGCTCTTGCGGGCCGCCCGCGGCCGGGCCGCCCCCGGCGTAGGTGTCGCCGCCCCCGCCTCCCTTGGTGCGCATTGCGAGCTCTGTAGAACGAGCGCGTGCTAAAGTCTAATCTTTTATTCAGGAGAGTAAACTGACAGATGCTAATCATAATTATCACTTTGCAAAATAATGTTGCCATATTTATTGTAATAGTGATGTATTCCGATCGTTGTGTCATTCAGCTAAAGAAAAAGCTTCCCGTTTCTGTATGTACCTACGCTTAGATCTTTTAAACTATACGCTACAGATCTTGATGCGGCTTTCAACGATAGCTGCATTAACCGCACTCTTTTTAATCGCAACCGTAGAGGTAGGAAAATAACAAAATCTTTGAACGCAATACCGTACCGTACCGATACCAAGCTCCATTTTCATAAGGCCGGAAAAATCATCAATCGGCCTATAAATATTTTTTATATCGATTTCGCAATTCGATTCATGTCAATCTTTTTGTCACCACACTATTTTATTTTCACCAGAGACTGGTACACAGCGTAAACGTCAGTTTACTCTCCTGAATAAAAAAATAAAATTTAGAGGTGGCTTGGAGGTTTGGGCTCGCGACTTGGGCTGTTGACGGATGCGACTTTGATGATAAGGAAGTCCCTAATCGGTCGGCACCGCATAAAAGTTGCGGCTCTTCAGTTATAATTGCAAAAAAAAAACTTAATAAGTGTAAGACATTTAGAGCCGAAAATTATCATTCCGGGATCATGACCCCCCACAATCATTAGCCAATAGGTGGGTACTGACTGAGACAGCCGCCTCGCAAGGCAGACGTTCGTCCAATGTGAACAGATCTACCGTCACGCCTTGTCACGAGGCAGACGCGAGGCCAGGGGCCTTAGCCTGTAACGTAATGGTGCCAAAATGGCCTCCTAGTTGACGGCTTCAATTACGATTTATTAATGCTGTCAGTCCTTTTAATGTTTTTGTAGCTCAGCAAAGAATATTCAGATTCTAATTCTAGCGGATTATAGTTCTCTGGTTGTTGCGAGAAAAACGAGGAAACCCCGGTTTTGTTCTTCTGCTGGGACGCCATCGACACGCCATTGCGTTACAGGCTAAGGCCCCTGGTAACGCCTGACGAGCGCTTGCCTCGCGAAAACGCTCGGCCAGTCAATACCCGGCCAATTTATCAATCTCGAGAAGACATAATAGCCCAAAATTTTAAAGAGCCCAAGTTGCGTGCACATTTGTACAAAATATTACAGTGGATATTTTATTCTCTAACATGTTCAAAAGATATTTTACAGGAATCAAAACTATGATGATTAGACAATGTGAGACATGCCTATGCCTACTCTTATAAAACTATAAACCGAGCCTATTAGGTATCACACAAAATATAACATGCGAAAATATACTAATAAATCAAATAGGTATTTGTTTAGAGCAAATCTAGAAGGATCTAAATAAAATATGTATCACTACAAAACCAATATGTACAATAATAATACGGTATATGAAACCCATCAATAAATTATACTTACACTTTTTACACTTGAGTCGACTCACGGTCAGCAAAAGAAGACAGAAACATAATAAAAGCCGCTTAGTTCACAAAACACAAAAGCAACAAACAGAAATATTGTAGTTACAACATAAAAATGGGCATTTTAAAAAAGAAAGCAGAAGAAAGTATCCAATCGAACAGCAAAATACATCTTCGTATGTTTTTTGTTAGATGTCAATTGATTTAGTTTCCAAAATAATATAATTAAAAATAATCATAAACGCGAATATATTTTTATGGTTTTAGATAAGAAGCCATTAATACGTTAACTCCAAGTTGTCCAAACCCATATAATAAAATCATAAGAATAAATACACTGTAACCCTTCAAAACATAAAATATCTTTCCCCAGCACCGATTTAGAAATAAGTAGCACATTGTCTGTTACTGTGAGTGTCCGACATTTGTGGTTCAACGATAGCAGCCTGGCGGGAAATTCAAATTTTTCACAGTTTCTTAAATTTTGAAGCTAAACTGTACTATTTTTGTTCAGCAATTTTTCGTTCACGGCAATAAAGTAGTATTCTTTTCATTATTGTAAACCACAGATTCTGTGTTCTGGCCATAAACTAGTTTTTTGGGCAGTGCCACTGCTTTGTCGACTAGAACACATAATCGGCTGAATTATTGTTGATCTGTAGTTTACAATAATGAATAGAATACTTTTTTTTTGCCGTGAAAGAAAAATCGCTGAACAAAAATAGCTTAATTTAGCTTCATAATGGAAAAAACTGTGAAGAAAATTAATTTCCCGCCCCGCTGCTATCGTTGGACCTTAAGTGCCCGTATTTATGTCGCTAGAGCACCACTTTTTACCACAGGAAGGACCTAAATCTAACGTTAATGCTACACTCCCCTCTCCAAGACTACTATTTTTATTATAGTGGCCCTTTTACCGACAGCTTAGGTCTTGAAAAGGGGAACTAAATTTAGCTAACGATCGAAACCGAGTGCCACGACCAACGTGCGGTAGGTCTTGCCGCTTCCGCTTGGTACTCTGCGAGTGGCTCGTGTCTGCCTCCACTACCTTCTCTCCAGGAAGTTGGCGGAGCAGTAAGTCTGCTCACCACGCGCAATTCCGAAAACACGTTAAGACGCAATAGGTCTCACAACTAGCGCCGCCAATGAAAAAAAACATATCTTCTTTTTGGGTGCGTTTTTAACAAAAGACGCTCCTGCGATTTCTCAACGCGAGGCTTAACTATTTTTAGGAACTAAGGATTGGATTTCAGATCCTAGAACTTAAGAATGCAAAAGTGGCCACTTTTGGCGAGAATCGTTTGCACTCGTAGGAAACAAAAAGAAGATGTTTTTTTTTTCATTGGCGGCGCTAGTTGTGCGTCCTACTGGGCCTTAAGTGATATGCCCTGTAGTGTGATTTACGTCGCTCGAGCACCAATTTTTACCACAGGCATGACCTAAATCTAACTTTAATGTTACAGTAAAATGGTCTCTATCGACTCACCCTCCCGCATGGCATAGTCGAGGATCTCTTTCAGCTCCTGCCAGTCAACCTCGCCGTCAGTCCCTGCCAGACGGTTGAAGAAGTCGCGGATCGGATCCGTCGGCTCCGGGCTCGGGACCGCGTCTTTCACCTGACGGGAAGAAATTTAAATAGGTTTGTTTATCACACAAAAAAAACACAATTACATAAAATTTCAATAGTTAAATTTTGTGACAAAAGAGATAATTCTCAGAGTTACCAGCCTTTATTATGTATGTAGGTAATAAGACATTTGAATTCGGAACCCAAAGTTTTTCGTTATTGGCTTAATCTTATCTTTAGACAATATTGAAAAACTAATTTAAATATTTTTTATTTTGGTCCAGTGGTTTTGTTTTTATGCGCTAAAATGTTTTGTTCCTATGACCGCCAACAGTATGCAGACCGTCGCGTGACGTCATAAGACCGTATCTTTGAAACGTTGTAAAATCCAAACCAAAATAAAAAATATTGAAATTAGTTTCTCAATATTGTCTACGGTCTTTCGAACAAAAAACTTTGGGTTCCGAATTGCAGGGCTCATGTCATGGGACTCTATTTTTTGTATCATCTTTAAAATATTGTAAAACTACCACATGAAGCAATAAACGTAATGATTATGATTACATATGAGTTTATTGCTTATAATATACACCGTGGAATTTTAGTGGTTTTAAAGCCGAAGGTATTTAGATGCACTCGTGATTCTGAGTCAAATTCCAAAATTTTACTTCAAAACGAACGAAAAAAAAAAACACTTCCCAATACAAACGGCTATCGCCAATCGACACCATTTGTATGAAGAAGTGAATTTTTTTTCTCGCGTTTTGGAATGAAATCTTGTAATTAGGCTCAGAATCACCAGTGCAACAAAATACCTTCGGCTTTAAAACCACTAAAATTGCACGGAGTATTATACCATGGCGTATAGAGAATGTGTATGAGTGAGTGAAACACTTACTCTGTCGTCAACATCGCCCATTCCGACGTCCTCGTCGTTCTCACTGAAACAAACATTCACAAAATTAACCTCATTTAAACGAATTTTGGCAAATGAGGAAACGGCTTTATAGATAAACTTAGGCTGTTGCATCATTTTTAACCCCCGACCCAAAAAGAGCCGATATGTGCATGTTTGTGTGTCTGTCTGTGGCACCGTAGCTCTTAAAAGGTGAACCGATTTGGATTTTTTAATATTTTAAAGCAGTTTTTCTAGCGAGTGTTCTTAGATATGTTTTGTCCAAATAGGTTCAGCCGTTAATGAGATATGCTAATTTGAAACTAAAATGTCGGGGGTATTTAATTTTATTAATTTAGTAGCTACACTAACGTCCTTCACTCACACTAGATGTGCGAAGTGACCACTCAGACTTTGCAGTGCCTGGGATATGATTAAGACGCAGTAGGCTTGGGCAGCCTATACGATCCTCTCAGCTACATTATACTACAGTTTAATATGAACTCTCCGACAAAGACTTACGCCATATTATTGCACTTCTCCGAGAAGACTCGCACTAGAAATTCTCCTTCTTCATCCGGCTCAAAAGTTGACGGTACGATCACGTACTGACCCGGCTCCAACTTGAATCTGTAAAGAAAACATTGACATTATTTGATATAGGGATTAAGACTGTTGTTATTCGCACGTTGATATTTTTACGATATTCTTAAGGTGAATTATAGGCACAACTAGCGCCGCCAATGGAAAATAAATATATCTTCTTTCTGGATGCGTTTTTTGCTAAAAACGAACTAAAAACTAAAACTAACTAAACTAACAACGAATGGCTCGCTCGGAATTCGTTATTTTCGTGTCACCATGACACCCCGTTCGTAATCGAAACTTGCCTGTGGAGAAAGAAGCTTGAAGCAGCGCCTCTATTCTCTAAAAAATCCACTCGAAAATTCCCTTATTGAAATGAACAATCTTTTTTTTGACACGTAAAAACGGTTATTTTTACGGTGAATATTTTAGAGAATACAGGGGCTGGTGCCTTCTTTGGGTTGCTACTAGGTTGAGATCCTTCTTTTTCATTATCCGTCTGAGTTTTTTTTATCATTCATTCGTTCTCTCTTTCTAATGCCTTTATCGAGCATACTAAGGTGACTGATGCCATCTTTGTGCTGCTACGGATTTAAGATCCTTCTTGCTCTCCTTCACTCGCTCTTTATTTCTCTCTGTTTCACTCTTTTCTTAGCTCCCTCTTCAACACTCTTCTTAACTCTTAAACAAACACAACCTAGGTAGCCGGCGAGGCCGAAGGCCGAGTCCCGCGTAGAGCGAAGCTCGGAGCGGGCCAGATACTCGCACATTTACGGTCGCTCTAGCGAGGCCGTAGGCCGAGACTGCCGAGAAAGAAGCTTGGAGCGGCCGGGTAGTTTGCACACAAGCTAAAGGGTACTCTATCATATAGGTGAATAAGACTCACCTTGCGCTAACTTCTCTCAGGTTGATGAAGGCCTGCGATCGTCCCACGGACGCGTTATACTTGAAGAACCCGACGTCTAGCGGCTTGGGCACACGCCCGTAGTCCGGCAGACGGTAGATCGCGAACCCGATGGTGAGGCATTCGACTCCCTGGTGACGCTGGGAGCGGCGGTTCTTCTGCATCAGGGCTACGATCACCTGGGGTGAGGATGGACGAGATTCAAAGTCAAAGGGTTTTATTCAATCTACACTAATATTATAAAGAGGAAAAGTTTGTAAGTATGTATGTATGTAGGTTTGTAGGGGGTAATCTTCAAAACTACTCATCCGATTTTAAAAATTCTTTCACTAATGGGAAGATACTTTATGGCTGAGTGCTATAGGCTATTTTTTAATTGTGATAACGGGAAAAAAACTAAGTCTACGCGGACGAAGTCGCGGGCAAAAGATATAGTATGCCATAAATACATTATTTACATTGAACGTCAAAATATTATAAAAAGTAAAAAAGTATACAAATCAAATACTATTATTATTACTATCTAATACTAAGTATCTAGCTACTTTTTTTGTCCAGGTTCTAGTGTATCCAAGTGATATAGAGTGAGCTAGTGTTCTGATCGTTCTTGGAGAAGAAGCATAGTAAAGAAACTACAAGGATCTCGTGCTTAAAAATAATACATTTTGTAATGATTATCCTACTCTGGCTCACAACACAATCTGTTGGTAGGTGGACGGTGGTGGATGAAGTCGATGAAGATAGAGTTTTTAATCCCCGACCCAAAAATAGCGGTGTTATAAGTTTGACCGCTATGTGTGTGTGTCTGTCTGTAGGTCTTAAACGATTTGTAAACCGATTTGTACTTCTGCGCTATTTCATTTTGCATTTTTGGGACTGGGCCCATATCCTAATAACACACAGGTTTATCACAGACGGATGTATTTTAGTTGTCACACATGGATATAATTTAACAGAATACATTATCCGCGCGGGATGAGAATGGGATGCGACCTTTTGGAACTGAGACGCGCGCGGTAAGCAAACTCGCGTCGAAGCTACCTTGTTAAAGTAAATTCAAGTATAATATTTGGGTTAGTATCAAATAGTCGAAAACGCAAGTAGTCCTAGTAACATCTCGTCAGAAATTTGTTTTTAAACCCCACCAAAAAAGAGTGCGAACTTATAACACCCAAGTTTGACCGCTATGTGTGTGTGTCTGTCTGTGAGGGTGTGTCTGTCTGTGGCACCGTACGGTGAAACGATTTGGGTGTGTGTTATTTGAAAGCAGGTTTTTACAATTTTATAGCTCATACCAAATTTTTGCAACACCGACAGCGTGTAGGTAACTAGTAGGTAACTCTCGCCTCACTCTCTTGCGTCCATTCCAACCTGATATTTTCTGACGAGATGCTACTAAGACGACTTGCGTTTTCGACTATTTGATACTAACCCTAATATTTTCGATTGACTTTGACAAGGTTCCGTCCCATTCTCATAGAGTGCGGATTATAACAAGTGATACTCACGGTACACTTATTTTCGGCGTCATCTTCGTCGACGTCCTTCAGTGTGATGGTGTACTGCGGATTGCGCCAGAACGACTCCAGATAGTTCCTGCAACCGCCCGCCGTTACACCTACGATTCGAAGTAACAAATACATTGCTTTATTAGAATTGAATAGAATACAATACAGGGTGTTAAAAGACCGCCAAAAAAGCGGGAAACCACGTATTGTCCTCATCTTAACGAACATTTTTGCCCGAGGAACTCTACCTGGGAAATCAACGGTTTCCGAGATATTGAGGTTCAAAGTCGGACCTTTCTAAACTTATTTTTTTGCAGTTTATTCAGTATTAAGTACTTAACATTTCTTCTCAAGAAACCATATCATTTTTTTTATATTTCTTGCATAAAACAACGTTAAAATTGCAACCCGCAATGTATTCTTAACATCGGCAACTCGAACGTAAGTAACAAGATTTTATGTCAACGCTAGCGCAATATGAATTCTCTGCGTTACACTTCCATTGCTTGATAAAATATTTTCCAAAATTATAACCTAAAAAACCAAAATCATTTCGCAGCAATAATTTATCGAAAAAATACTTTGTTTTGGTGTCTAGTATGCGTATCTTTCGGGTCTGTTGGCGGTATTTGAACACCCTGTATGGCGCTTCACTATCCTACATCGCGGTAGGGTTCTGTCCTTACGATTAGAATATAATCGGCTATGACTATTTTTGTAATTAATTACTGACGCTTGCAGAATGCTTCCAGCCCTCTGGGACAATCAGTGACGTCACATAAAATTCGGCGCTCACTTCCGTCCGCCCATTGTGGAACGAGCCGCCGCAGTTACTACCTGAATTGTAAATTTTTGAGCCTCGCAAAAGAATAAACCCACTTCAGAACGATTTCCAGCGTTTATTGGTTTACCTCTCCTACAACTATTATTTTCTAGCTATACTAATAAGGCGAGTATTTTCTTGGAGTTTAAGTCATGGACATGTCCATTGCGGAATGACGACCTCGAGAGGGGAAGAGATCGTTTGGCAGACCACCAGCCAAATGGTCCGATGCCATAGCCCAAGTAGTCTGAAAACAGTGGTTGCGCCTGGCACAGGATCGTGAGAGGTGGCGTGAGCATGAAGAGGCCTTTACTCAGCAGTGGGTGTCAACAGGATGATGCTGATGATGATGAGAAGCTGGTATAATCCGTGCGGAATCAGAATGGGATAGTACCTTTTGGAACTGAACCGAAAATGACAGTTCTCGAGTAGCGTCAGTAAAAAAAAATTTAGTTCAACGTTCTATGATAGGGTTATAAAATTGGAAATACACAAAAATGTTTAATGTATGTAATCTAAAAGAATTTAATTATTGCATTAATTAAATAAAACGTGACAAAACTCGAGCAGACACCCACGCTCACAGAAAACACAAGCAAGTTTCGACGCGAGTTTGCCATAGACAACTAGAGTTTGGCGAAATGCTGACGCTACAGGACCGCGAGCTTCTCAGTTCCAAAAGGTATTATCCCATTCTGATCCCGCACGGATTATAAAGGAATTGCGAAAAGCACCGGATTGTATCCGAAACTTGAACTCCTATAGTAAGATGTAGCTTATAATAACCACATATTTAACTAAGCCTCCTCTCAGAACGGATTGAAGATATTTTTTCATTGACGGTAATATGCCTCGCACGCTTAGGCAGGATTCACAACGTTATCATACGGAGTTGGGCAGTGGTATTGCTTCAATAATAAACTAAATTTGGAAAATAAAGACAAGGCGATTATGTCTTCGGATTCTGGCAAAGGCTTTCATATTGCATTTTTTTATACTGCGAATTGGTCACTTGAAGGGAAATTGTTGTTGGGATTAATTCCAGTGGATAACTATTTAGTTATTTCTGTTTTTTATCTCACCATCTTTGTGCAATATATTTTTTTTTTTACTTTTCTTTACTTTTCGAAGTCCGAAGCCTATGATCTCGGTCTTTGTACGTCCTGAGCAGGAATAAGGATAGGAGTGACACAAAAGATCCCACTTGGTCGATGTGACGCGGGCTATCAGCCTGGCCCCGTACTAATAAGATAAGATATCTCACCTCGTACCCATTCTCCCTCAAAGTTGGATGTCTCCCACTTCTTGGTGCATCCTTCTGGGCACTCTTCAGGGTCCAGCGAGTCGGGGTTCAAATTGCAGATCTCCACTCTAAAGAACATACCAATACAGTTATTATTATCAAAGGAAACTATAATACGAGTATGTCATAGCATCTGTTTCGTAATATCGATAACGAATCGATAAAGAATCTTGCAGCAACTAATTGTGTACCTAAAAAAAACTAAGGCCTTTTTGCATCTACGTAATGAGATGATTTTTTATACAGCGTCCAGTGGCACCTTCACGCACACTAGATGGGTGAAGAGACCACTCGGCGCTGCAGTGCCTGGGACAAACATACTACGGGTTACTGGATTGCTGGGTTACGTACATTTGTGAATTTGTAGCAATACCACTCGCTAACTGTGAAGGAAAACATCGTGAGGAAACCCGCGGCTCAGTTGGCTCCACACGTATTGACTTAGTTGTGTACCTGGAGAAATGGTTAACGAAGTCCTTGAAAGACATCCAGAATTCACCGTCGTCGTCGAACGTCAGACCAAGTTCTTCCTTCTCCGACTCGGGGATGTACCGCCATTCGGGCGACCTGTTGATGGAAAACAATTAGGTTAACTTGGGTATTTATATCTACAACGTGGTAAAAAAACTCTTTTTACAGGGTCTAACCTACGATGTCAAATCTGTAAAAAAAGTTGAAAAAGAAAGATGGCTGTCGAAGGAGTTGGTTCCTATCAAAAATCGAAAGCTCAGTACCTAACCGTTGAGTTTGATGTTTTTCATTCTCACTAGTAGTAAGGAGCTCACCCGCCCCTCCTATAAGTAAATAAAGGTGCATGCTCACTTGTCGCCCCACGGCCCGTTCCACTCGGCCTCGTTGCCCCAGGGGTTGCGCATGCGCAGCAGCGGTATCTTGCCGGCGCGGCCCGGCGTCTCGATATCGACATACTTGACGCGGGTTATGGAGTACGCGTGACCGCGGATGAGGCCCTGCGGTGTCTCCGCTTCGAGGATGTTCGGGTCCGGCTGGAAAGAACCAGATAGAAAGAACCGTATTTTATTTAAATCTTCAAGCAGGTTCGATTCCCGGTGCGGGCATGTATCTATGACTTTGTTTAATTTCAATGTTACGTACATTTGTGAATTTGTAGTAGCAATACCACTCGCTGACGGTTGTCACGTTACAGGGGTTACCTGTTAGCAACGCCCTGTGACGGAAGCTAATTTTAAAGAAGAAATAAGTAAAAGTAAAGGAAAGAAAGAAGTTAAGAGGTGGGTTATTTATTTGACAGCGTTACTTATAACTTAGAATTAGGACCTAGATGACTAAATAAAAGTAAGAGAGCCTATCTGAAACTCGGTTTGGAGAATTTGGAACTCTTCAGGCGTCTTCGGTTCTTCGGAGCTTAGCGGACGCCGGTCGAGGTGAAACGGTTTCCGGTTTCCGATTCCGTGAACGAGGCCTTTCCAGGCCGGACTGCCGCTTGAAGATGAAGGTTTGGAGAGGGTGTTCGTTATGCGGGGGCTCAAAAGGCTGGCCCGCCGCTTGAAGATGAGGACGGTGTTGGTCGAGCGAGGGCTTCAAGGCTGGCCCGTCGCTATGAAGTCTTGTAGTTAAGGTTGGTAGAGCGGGGGCTTTCCAGGCTAGCCCGCCGCTTGAAGTCGAGGATGAAGCTTTGAGGATGACGAGGTCTTCAGTTTTAGATCTTCAGTGATATAGATCTTCAATTCTTCAGATTTCCCGCGGTATTTTCTCAGAATTTCCCGGGCCTGCCTGGCCCGGGAATCTGGCCTATATTTCTCTTTCGGCTGTGGTGCCGAAGAGAAGACTGACCCTTGTTGTTGTTGGATCGATAAGGAAACCTCGTAGGAACGATTTTGTTCTTTTTGTAGATTTTGAATTCAAAAATCTTGCCTCTTTATCTTTTTGTTGATCGCCTTGTCGAAATAAGTGCTCCAAGTAGTTTATGATCTCCTTCGACCGGCTCCATAAAGGTTTTTATGACATAAATTAAGAAAAGTAGCCTATGGTTGACAGAATTTGAATACAATTTCAAAATAAAGAGTAATTCCAAACAATGTGTCAAAAACGTCAGTATTTTTTCGAGACCACAAAATATCAAAGAATTTTATATTTTGTGTCTCAAACATTAGTAAATCACTATAGTTTAGTGCTATAACAATAGTTTTGATGAAGTGAAGTGGCCGTAGATGCATGAGGATACATAAAAGTATATAAAAGTGCGTGTGAAGGTGAAAATGCAAAGGTGAATGTGATGCCCGTGATTTGAGGATTGCAGTGTTATCCTAAGAACTGGAGCTTCAACTGTGCAACCGTGAGTTTCGTAGCATCACATGTAGTTATTTACATCGAACACATACAAGGGTAGGGTGAACCCTACAATACCCCAAAAACCCCCAAAAAAAATTGTTTTTCCTAAGGAAAATAATTTTTTGGTTAAAATTTTGGTTTAAGAAAATATGTACAAGAAAACTCGTCTTAATTCAGTATTTAGAAGACAGTTTCTATTAAGTGACCGTCTCTACATACGTACGCTAACCTAACACTATTCTATCTTTCATTCATCACACAATCATTGGTTGGGGTAAGGTTCACAATCTATGACACAAACTCCAGAGAAGGCACCATTGAGTCACACTCTCCTGACGTAGGCTTTACAAGAGTCGTCACCCGCTCGTTTAATGAAAACCCAGTCTATTTACACTAACAGGGGCTTGTTTAAAGAGTTGTCAACCGCTCCGTAAGGAAAACACTAAGGTGTTTAGAAGAAGAACCTCTAAAGTAACTTCCTAGTGGGTCAAGGTAGCACTAGGGAGTTAAAGAATATCTACTTAGTAGTTAGTGACTTCCTAGTGAGTCAAGGGAGCACTAGGGAGTTCAGTTTAAGAAGAACTAGTCACTTGCTAGTGAGTTACTAGCGACACTAGCGAGTGTAGTTGGTTGAGGGCCAACCACAAAATAAGATTAAGTTAAAAGGGGTCTTTAGCTGGCTGAAGAGCCGACCTAAAGGATAAGGTGAAATATTTACAACTATTTACAAAAGGGCAATATAACAAAGAGAACGTTATATTTTAAAGTCTTTGACATGCCAGCGACTTCTTGTTCCGCTTGGGTCTTCTAGTATATACACTAAGGGCGATAATTTTTGAATTACCTTACATTTTATATATCTAGGGGCAAGTTTAGCACTAAAGTATGTGCCAGCATTGCTAAGTACGTAATTCTTTCGCCAGACTAAGTCGCCGACGTTAAATTCTTTAAAGGAATGCCTTAAGTCGTAACGTGCTGCATTTTTTGTATGAGCCACGTGGAGAGCAACTTGAACTTTATCGGATATTGAAGAGAGTAATCCGATATTGTTCGCATAGATATCTCTTGGCAAAAAGGTGAATTCGTTGACATCGTAACCCTGAGAAAAGATTGTACCAGAAGTAATAGGTTCACGACCAAAAACTAGGAATGAAGGGGTAAAACCTGTTACCGCATTTACAGAATTATTCAAGGCAGCCTGTATAATCGGCAGATGGATATCCCATGTTCTATGATCATCGCCAACGAGGGAAGCTAGGGCGGTAATAATTGTTTTATTATACCTTTCAGTAGGATTAACTTGTGGACAATAATGGGGATTGAAGTTAGCAAATGGAATCTCGTACTTCCTAATCAGGTTGTGAAATTCTCGTGATTGGAATTGAGATCCATTGTCCATTATAATAGTTTGTGGTACACCATGTACAAGAAAGACAAAGTTTTCTAAGTAGAAGATGATATTTGAAGCCGTAGCTCGTTTTATAGGAAAAATTAAAGAGTATTTCGTGAAGCAGCAATTCACCACCAGGATGTGTTGATTGCGTTTTCTAGTCATCGGTAAGGGACCGATTAGATCAAGAGATATGCATTGAAAAGGTCTCGAGCAGATCTTTGGTTTGCCCATCGGGCCATACGGGGAATGGTTGGACTGTTTATAAGCTAAACATAATTCGCAACCCGATATAATATTAGATATATCTTTAAACATGCCAGACCAATAATATAACAAGGACAATTTTTTATAAGTTTTAAAGATTCCTAGATGAGGTTCTGATGTTGAGCCATGATGACTTCTAATAAGTGTTTCTCTTTCAGATGGTGGAGGTACTTCTTTCCAAATAAAGTCGTCTGTAAGAGATAGGGGACTATGAGTACACCGAAGTAATTTGTCGCCTTTGAAGGTATAATTTGGGTAACTGTCTGGATTGTCACGACAACCTTCTAGTAGTTTATTATAGTGGTCTTCAGGAGAAGAGGGAAGGTTGTTCTGAGCAATTGGAGCAACCATTTGAAGAGCAGCAGTAGCGTTATTAGGACGTGAGAGTAAATCTGGAACAACGTTATCTTTACCACGTTTATGTTTCAGATCAATGTTAAAGGCTGAGAGACGAAGTGCCCATCTAGCTAGCCTGCCAGAAGGGTTGGATAGATTGAGAAACCATTTCAAGGCGGCATGGTCAGTGAAGACGGTAAATTGTTTGCCGTTATCTAAGTAACAACGCCAATGTTCAAGAGCAGTAATTACAGCAAGAGTCTCTCTTTCTGTAGTAGAATAATTTTGTTCTTGCTTGTTGAGGGATTTGCTCATGTAGGCAATGACAACTTCTTTCTCGTTCTGGATCTGCGTGAGCATGGCTCCAATTCCATGGTTCGAGGCGTCGCAGTGAACGGCAAAAGGAAGTTCGAAGTCAGGACAGGCAAGAACTGGAGTAGTCACTAACAATTCTTTAAGTTTTAGGAAGGCGGTGTTGGCTTCAGGAGTCCAAACGAATTTTGGAGCATTCTTCCCAGTTGAAGATAATTTATTGAGAGGAGCAGCTAAGGTGCTGAAGTTGGGAATGAATCGTCTGAACCAGCTACAAGTACCATGAAATCTTCGGACTTCTTTTTTGCTAGTAGGGGTTGGAAATTCGAGGATAGCGCGGATTTTATCAGGGTCAGCACGTAAACCGTGTTCGTCAACCACGTAACCAAGGTATTTAAGTTCCTTTTTGAAAAATTGGCTTTTTTCAAAATTTATAGTTAGTTTAGCTTTAGCTAGTTTCTCGAGG
This sequence comes from Zelleria hepariella, assembly GCA_949319315.1. Taxonomy (NCBI): domain Eukaryota; kingdom Metazoa; phylum Arthropoda; class Insecta; order Lepidoptera; family Yponomeutidae; genus Zelleria; species Zelleria hepariella. The sequence continues at coordinate 19,399,488 of OX439380.1, forward strand.
ACTTTAAGTAAGAGAGAAATATGTTCGTCAAAAGTTGGACTCACGATGATAATATCATCGAGATAACAAAATACCTTATAGTCAAACTCAGGGGTAAATAAGGTATCCATGAGTCTTTGTTGGGTAGCAGGAGCGTTAGTCAGACCAAATGGCATAACGACGAATCTATACATTCCTCTCCCAGGTACATAAAACGCTGTTTTATCTCTATCAGGGGCATTTAAGGGGACTTCCCAGAAAGCTTTAGCAATGTCAATACTGGAAAGGTATTTGGCATTTTTAAGGTGGTCTAGGATTTCATTCATAAAAGGGAGACTATAGGCATCACGACGAGTGACAGCGTTAAGTTTTCTGCTATCGACACAGAAGCGCCATTCACCATTTTTCTTTGGAGTGATAAGGACAGGAGAGAGCCAAGGGCTTTCGCATTTTTCAATGACCTTCCATCTAATCATTTTATCGACCTCATCAATAAGTGCCTTTTGTTTTTCAGGTGAGAGCCTGTAGCAGCGCTGCTTGATAGGAAGAGTATCACCAGTGTCGATTTTATGACAAATTAAATGAGTACGACCAAGTTCGCCTTTTTCTTCAAAAGAAATAGATTTAAATCGAGTAATAATGTCATCCGCAATGACTTTTTGTTCAGAAGTTAAAAATTCGTAGGGTAGAATTTTCTTTTCAGAAGAAGTAACTACGTTACATTCAAGTTGGTTAGAGAAAGCAGAGTTTAGTAGCTCTGGCACAAGATTAAATTCTTTCCAAAAATCGACACCAAGAATAATTGAGGGGTGTATTTCAGGAAACACATGACCTCTAATGATGTGAGTTTGGTTATTAAAGGTAATAGGTAAGTCGATATAACCTAGCGATTTAACTCTATGGTTATCTGCTGTAGTTACAAAGATAGAGCACGACTTGGATAGGGTGTAGCCCAGTTTTAAGATTTCAAGGTGAGAATTATTACCAAGTATGGTAATTGAACTACCACTATCCAATAATCCGAAGAAGGGAGAACCGTTTAAGAGTATTTTTAAGAAGGGCCTGTTGAAATCTCTTTCCTTCTCGTAGAGAATTGAAGAAGTTTTATAGAGTTGAAAGAAATTTCTAAGGCTAGAGAGCCAATTCTGCCATTCTTCAGGATTAAAGTTGGATGAGATATCTAAGTCGTGCTTAGCTAGTTTTTTGAGTTTGTAAGGTCTTTTTTGCAGTTGGGACAATCTATTATTTTATGCCCACTTAGGCCACACTTGAAGCACACTAGATCACGTGGTTCCGGACATGAGTGGAACGAGTGGTCACTTGTGCGACAGCGGTAGCAATAGTTTGACTTATTTTTATATTGCGTAACACTGTTAACGCGTTTAGGATAGAAGTTCTGTTTAGTTTCAGAATTATGGGCAGATGAGTTAGGAGTTTTTGAACAGGAAGAATAGTTGAATTCTGTCGCTAGAGAGTTGAAAGCGGGTTTCGGATCCTTAAAATTCCTATCCCTGTCTAGGATGCGTTCGTAATCTTGACAAGCCGTGATTAGAGAATCAATGGACGAGATATTTTTTAAAGCAATGAATATTGAGTAGGATGGTCTAATATTTCTAAGTAGGATTTTTAGTTGTTCAGGTTCAGAAAGTTTGTTTTCAAGGCGGGCAAACATTCCGAACATGATAGACACATAGATGATAATAGTTTCTGATTCACCTTGTGTTCGCGAGTTGATCGTGGCTAGTAGCTTGTAGTCATAATCGTACTCGCCAAAATCTTTGATTAGTAATTCGCAAAGTTGATCCCACGTTAGGTTAGGGTACCTAATTTTTTGGAATCTATACCAATGAAGAGCCTTATCAGTGAAGATTTCTGAAGCTTGGTCAAGGAATTTTTCTTTTGGAATTTGCCTAGCAGTTCTAAATTCTTCTATTTTGGTCAGATACGATTTAGGGCATGAGGTGCCATTGTAAGAGATTTTTTTAAGTTCCTTGATGGAATTTGGTGGAATCGTCGCTGAAGCAGAAGGAGCTGAACTGCAGGTAGGAGTGGGATTTGCCTGAAAAACGAGGGGTGAAGACTCTGCTGACGAGAAGGTTAGAGAATCGAAGCGTTTTTCAAGGTTCGAAAATTTTGCCTGTAGGTTAACGAGTTTTCCTTCGATGGAAGCGTCACAGTCACTAGTATCCATTCTTTCCAAGCGATAGTACATGTGGTGTAAGTAAGTTTCTACTTTTTTCGTAATCAAGGTAGATGACTTAGTTTCGAGCTGTGTTATTTTAGTTTCTATAAAATTCAAAGTTATTTCGGCCTGTTCAAGGTCTTCTTGAATGGGGATAGTAGAGTTGACAATTTCGGTAGATGGAAGCGTTTCCGAGATTGTTTCTATCTGTTTTTTTAAGTTTACAAGGGATTCGGCTGGCGTTTCAAGGCGAATGCGAACCTCATATTCTATCTCAGGTTTATTGAGATAAGAGTATTTGATAGGACGAGACATTTTTAAGAGTTATTTACCTGATAGAGGTCTAAGTAAATAGCTAAGAGAGTAGATGAGATGAGATGAGGTTAATGAGATGATTTACACTAAGCCGAAAAGTTCCGAAAGGTTAAGCCAAAAGTTCAAAGTTTACTCACACAAGAGAGGGTGTGGTTTTAGAATTTTGGGAAGACTATAGTCTAATAATTTTGGGAAGACTACAATAATAACCCTGTCAAACAAAACCAGTTGGGCGCCAAAACTGTCACGTTACAGGGGTTACCTGTTAGCAACGCCCTGTGACGGAAGCTAATTTTAAAGAAGAAATAAGTAAAAGTAAAGGAAAGAAAGAAGTTAAGAGGTGGGTTATTTATTTGACAGCGTTACTTATAACTTAGAATTAGGACCTAGATGACTAAATAAAAGTAAGAGAGCCTATCTGAAACTCGGTTTGGAGAATTTGGAACTCTTCAGGCGTCTTCGGTTCTTCGGAGCTTAGCGGACGCCGGTCGAGGTGAAACGGTTTCCGGTTTCCGATTCCGTGAACGAGGCCTTTCCAGGCCGGACTGCCGCTTGAAGATGAAGGTTTGGAGAGGGTGTTCGTTATGCGGGGGCTCAAAAGGCTGGCCCGCCGCTTGAAGATGAGGACGGTGTTGGTCGAGCGAGGGCTTCAAGGCTGGCCCGTCGCTATGAAGTCTTGTAGTTAAGGTTGGTAGAGCGGGGGCTTTCCAGGCTAGCCCGCCGCTTGAAGTCGAGGATGAAGCTTTGAGGATGACGAGGTCTTCAGTTTTAGATCTTCAGTGATATAGATCTTCAATTCTTCAGATTTCCCGCGGTATTTTCTCAGAATTTCCCGGGCCTGCCTGGCCCGGGAATCTGGCCTATATTTCTCTTTCGGCTGTGGTGCCGAAGAGAAGACTGACCCTTGTTGTTGTTGGATCGATAAGGAAACCTCGTAGGAACGATTTTGTTCTTTTTGTAGATTTTGAATTCAAAAATCTTGCCTCTTTATCTTTTTGTTGATCGCCTTGTCGAAATAAGTGCTCCAAGTAGTTTATGATCTCCTTCGACCGGCTCCATAAAGGTTTTTATGACATAAATTAAGAAAAGTAGCCTATGGTTGACAGAATTTGAATACAATTTCAAAATAAAGAGTAATTCCAAACAATGTGTCAAAAACGTCAGTATTTTTTCGAGACCACAAAATATCAAAGAATTTTATATTTTGTGTCTCAAACATTAGTAAATCACTATAGTTTAGTGCTATAACAATAGTTTTGATGAAGTGAAGTGGCCGTAGATGCATGAGGATACATAAAAGTATATAAAAGTGCGTGTGAAGGTGAAAATGCAAAGGTGAATGTGATGCCCGTGATTTGAGGATTGCAGTGTTATCCTAAGAACTGGAGCTTCAACTGTGCAACCGTGAGTTTCGTAGCATCACATGTAGTTATTTACATCGAACACATACAAGGGTAGGGTGAACCCTACACGGTGAAGGAAAACATCGTAAGGAAACCTGAGCGTATGAGGCATTATACCCTCAACGCAAAAATCGCCAACCCGCATTGAGCACGCGTGGTGATTAAGCTCGAACTCTCTCTCTGAGAGAAGGCCTTTGCCCAGCTAGTGGGACATGTACAATTGTACAGGCTACATCTTACTTCAAGCATTGGTTGGCACCTTCACTCACACTACAGGGTGCACTCTAAGTCGATAGCGGAACTTTAAGTAGGCTATCTACTGATCAATACAAACAACTTGTACTAGGTGGAGAAAAAAATGGAGCGAAAAAAATATCTGCTGTTCCATACAAAAGGTCGTTGTTTGTATTGATCAGTAGACAGCCTACTTAAAGTTCCGCTATCGACTTAGAGTGCACCCTGTAGATGATCGAGTGACATATCAAATGAAAGGGCTCATAGTGAGGATCTCAAATATTATTATACAGGGTGGATTCTTGAGACGGGGCAGAAAGAGCAGGTACCTTAACCGTTATAGTTACAGGAAAACGTTCTTAGGAGACCTTCCATAACTTTTTGAGATATTATGAACTGCATTTACAGATTTTGTAAAAAATGAGCGGTCAGCAAAAAATATGCTAAGATAGCAAAACATTTTTTTTTTATGCCAATCGATCCTCTTTCATGTAGAGATCAAAACACTTTAAGGAGCCAACTGAGGTTTTTGTACCAGAAATGTCAGAAATTTACAAAAACTTTTCCAATACAAAAAAAAAACTTTTTATTTTTATAATGCCATTCGATCCTCTTTCGTGTAGAGACCAAAAGTCTCTAAGGAGCCAACTGAAGTTTGAGTACTAGAAATGTAAAAATTTGTGACACTGCTTGTGTAATAAATTTTATTTAATTTTTTTTATTTCATTTCTCTGATATTTAAAGGAACAAAAAAACATCATAGAGTGTATGTCAGTGCGGAACCCTTACTGCGCGAGCCCGACTCGCACTTGGCCGGTTTTGTTATTGTCAGCATGAGTTCTCGGGTAAGGATTATCTTACCTCAATACTGCACCCCATCAGCGAGTTTCTCTCGTAAGCCTTCAGAAGGATGGTGTAGAAGTCAGGAGGCAATTCAGCCATGTCGTACATCTCAGTGACTCCTCCGGTGAAGTCCTCCATAGCTTCGCAAGTCGAACCACCCTTCAGGGCTTCATAGGACCCGTGCAGTCTGATGGTGGAAGAAGAAGGGGTTAATACTTGACTCATCGACGTTACCCGCAATGTATTCTAAACATCGGCACCTTGAGCATAAGTACTAATAATTAGCATCAGTTTAGGCCAAAGCTTACGCAATATGAGGTTCTCTGCGTTACAAATATTTTACAAAATTATAACCTAAAAACCAAAATCATTTCCCAGCAATATGATTTATCGAAAAAGTACTTTGTTTTGGTGTCTAGTATGTGTGCCTTTCGAGTCTGTCGGCGGTCTTTTAACACTCTGTATACATGTCGCCGTGGGCAATACGGAATGCATACGGGACGTTCTTCACAACGCGGCTTGGTGGCTTTTCATTCAATTCGGAACGCAGTTGTCTAATGACAGATGAATGACAGATGTCAAAAGAGACGGGAACTCGATTGTCAGTTCCGGTTGCTCTGAGAGTTGTGTTCACGTATGATGTTTAGAAAAGGCTTTTCAAGCTGTGTAATACCTAGCTTGGTGTCATTTTATTGCACCAGGTTGTGTCGACGCCGCCAGAGTCAAAAAACAATGATGAACGGTGCGAAGGTCCCAGCCCACAAGACTGGAGGCATGATGCTTTTCAGATCCTGACACCAATACTGAGTCGGTACTTTAAACTCTACTAGCTGCGACACACATGATAATAAAATAAAACTTACTTGGCATACGCCTTCTCCAACAGTGCACTCCAGAACTCATTCCGTTCCGAAGAGTGCAAGAAGACCAGCTTCCCGCGGTAGGTCGGCAGACGGTCGTCGATGACCACGTCCACCCAGCGGCCGTATTGCCAGAACCTGTAATATAACCCAGTTATAGATGATGGGGTAACTTACAAAGAAGTAATTTAAGAAACTATACACCGTGCTATTTTATTGGTTTTAAAGCCGAAGGTATTTTGTTGCACTGGTGATTTTGAGCCAAATTCCAAAATTTTACTCCAAAATGAGCGAGAAAAAAAAACACTTCCCAATAATACAAATATGTATCGCCAATCGAAACTATGGAGAAGTGAATTTTTTTTTCGCTCATTTTGGAGTAATATTTTGGAATTTGGCTCAAAATCACAAGTGCAACAAAATACCTTCGGCTTTAAAACCACTAAAATAGCACGGTGTAGAGTGCTTGCATGCTTGCTAGACTGGTACGGTTACCGACATGCTAGGATGCTGGACATTGATGCGACCAATAATGTGTTAAATATGCATATTATCAAAATGGGTTTAATTTTCATAGTAAGATGTAGCCTGTACAATTGTACATGTCCCACTAGCTGGGCAAAGGCCTTCTCCCAGAGAGATAGTGCAAGCGATTTCCATGTGCAATTTTAATACATTTAGAAAAAATCACGTCGCGTATACGTCGTTTTTAACAACACCAAAGTTTCAGAGAAACATCGTTTTTTATTACGAAAATAAAAATAGCTCTTGGAAAATCTTTCGAACGTGTTCAAGGGCGGACGTAATTCTAAAGAAATTTCTTACAGCCAGCCCTGAAAGATTGTTACATCAGCGACGTAACTTACCGGAAGTGGAATACACCGGCGTAGTCCTCATCGAAGCTCTGGTCATCCGGCACCACTTGAAAGAATAACCTGGAACCAAGAAAAATAATGGGTTAGTTAGTGCTTTGGAGAAATTTCTAAGTCTACAGGGTGCAAACGAATTCGATAGCGGAACTAATAGGATGTTTACTGATCGATCACTACAAACAACTTTTATTAGATTGCAAAAAAAAAGGAGCGAAAAAAATCTCTGCTGTTCCATATATGTGTAGACTAGTTTATGTATGGAACAGCTGATATTTTGTTCGCTCCATTTTCTTTTTTGCCACCTTGTACAAGTTGTTTGTACTTAGTAATTAGTAGACAGCCTGCGATTGCACCCTGTAGTAAACGAATAATTTAACACTAACACAAATAAACAAAATGTGAATTTAGAAAACTTAAATACTTGATAAATTATTAAACAGAAAATTAAAAACACACGCCACCTGTAAACATATTAACAAGTAAAGGCAAGGTGTAACCTGGCTGTAATAGAATATCGCCCACTTTCCCGAAAAAATAATCTATTTCAGTGCACCGCCTCCAAGATTATGTCACTCACAGCTTAAGCGTGTCAAAGCCACTCATTCCATTACTCATTCAGTCATCCAGGGGCTTAATTGTCTAACTTTTTAATCTATCCTTTTAAATATGACGTTTGAAGGGTGCTGACGAACTTCACACTGCATTTAATTGACACAAACTGTCATTGAAAGCGATTGAGATAGGGATAGGGATTGCGACTCGATTTTGAAGGATGTTTAGTGAAGAAAAAAGCAAAATCGTTTACTCAATATCATTCAATTTGTATGGCGTTTTGACTCATTCGGTCTGTTAGCGATTGTGATTAAAAACTTAGACGATTCCATTCTAAAGTCGCCACGATCATGATCGCGATATCATTGAAAGGGATCGCGATAGATAAAAAGTTAGACAACTAAGCCCCAGGACGGTATCTTTGCAATTCATACACGAGGTATTACGTGTTCCATCTTTGTTTGACAAAAGTTGTGCAAACACAATCCGCGATAAACGCATGACTTTGTTTTGTTTGTCTTTGTGATCATTGTTGACTTCTCCGATTGCAGTTTTTCGCTTATGATAAGGTTTGAAGCCGGGAAAAAGTCAAAGACTTCTTTTTTCAAAAGGTGGAGCAGTCGAGCATTTTCTGAATATTTTTGCTGTGAGCTTACTTTCTGTGCAGCGTCAGATTGGCAACAGCGGCGAGCAGCCATCAGTCGCCCAACTTACTTTCTGTGCAGCGTCAGGTTGGCAACAGCGGCGAGCAGCCAGCAGTCGCCCAACTTACTTTCTGTGCAGCGTCAGATTTGCAACAGCGGCGAGCAGCCAGCAGTCGCCCAACTTACTTTCTGTGCAGCGTCAGGTTGGCAACAGCGGTGAGCAGCCAGCAGTCGCCCAACTTACTTTCTGTGCAGCGTTAGGTTCGCAACAGCGGCGAGCAGCCAGCAGTCGCCCAACTTACTTTCTGTGCAGCGTCAGATTTGCAACAGCGGCGAGCAGCCAGGAGTCGCTCAACTTACTTTCTGTGCAGCGTCAGGTTGGCAACAGCGGCGAGCAGCCAGCAGTCGCCCAACTTACTTTCTGTGCAGCGTCAGGTTGGCAACAGCAGCGAGCAGCCAGCAGTCGCCCAACTTACTTTCTGTGCAGCGTTAGGTTCGCAACAGCGGCGAGCAGCCAGCAGTCGCCCAACTTACTTTCTGTGCAGCGTCAGATTTGCAACAGCGGCGAGCAGCCAGCAGTCGCCCAACTTACTTTCTGTGCAGCGTCAGGTTGGCAACAGCGGCGAGCAGCCAGCAGTCGCCCAACTTACTTTCTGTGCAGCGTCAGGTTGGTAACAGCGGCGAGCAGCCAGCAGTCGCCCAACTTACTTTCTGTGCAGCGTTAGGTTCGCAACAGCGGTGAGCAGCCAGCAGTCGCCCAACTTACTTTCTGCGCAGCGTTAGGTTCGCAACAGCGGCAATCCGCCAGCAGTCGCCCAACTTACTTTCTGTGCAGCGTTAGGTTCGCAACAGCGGCGAGCAGCCAGCAGTCGCCCAACTTACTTTCTGTGCAGCGTTAGGTTCGCAACAGCGGCGAGCAGCCAGCAGTCGCCCAACTCTCCCTGCTGCACGTCGAATCGACTGTACCCCTCCACGAATAGCTGCGGGTCCTCGCATATTTCCTGTCGAAGTATTGAGGACATAAGATAGTAATCCAATCTTGGGCACCAAAAAGAGCCTTCGCCCTACAAAAGGTAGAGTAGAAAATGTTTTAATTGGTATTGCTTAGGTATGGGCTACTCGTGAAAAAATTGAGTTTTCGATCTCGAGAAATTACAGTGTTATCCGCCAGTCCCGCGTAGAGAGAACCCCCCAGCAAATACTGAACACCGAGACTCTGCGAGGCGGCCAAGGGCGTAGCGACCTAACAAATTTAAGGGTGGTATTACAGAACACTCCTAGATAAAAGTTTAGAGTTTTAGACTCTTCCCGCCCAGTCGGAGTTTAAACATCTATAGTAGTGTCGATGATGGCACCTGGCACCTAGGCAGCCGCATACAAACCAGGTGCCTAGTTGACTTGGTCGGTTAGTATGGACATTCAAATCAAAACACAGTGCATTTATCGACAGTGCTTCTAAACCATGTTTAACTCTAAGGGGCGATCTGTAATATCACCCTTAATGTGCAAAAAACTCACCCCAGGCCTGAGCCAGGTGATGGGCCGGTCGAGCCGCTCCTTGTAGTACAGACTGCGGTCGGCGGCCGGGAACTCCGGGTCCTCAAAGAGCTGCCCGTCGCCGAGGCACCGCGAGCGGATGTCCTTAAAGTCTTGGTAGGTGGCCGGCCCGAAGGACGAGGGGCGGGTCTCGCCGAGCTGGGGAGAGAGCGGGGTGTTAGTTCATCATCATCATCATCATCATCATCAGCCTGTTAACACCCACTGCTGAGTAAAGGCCTCTTAATGCTCACGCCACCTCTCACGATCCTGTACCAGGCGCATACACTGTTTTCGGGCTACTAGGGCTATGTCATCGTTAGTTCATCTTTGTTTTTAGGGACTTCATTTGGGAGAACGGTCACTGGTGTTATAGCGTCCGTCACCAAGAACGGAAAATCTATATTGTAAGTTATTGTCCCTAGGTTCTAAAAATCAATTTTCGCACCCCGAAGTGAGATGACTTTATTAGAGCTTAAGTGCGCGACAAAACGCATTATTTAACCCGTCAGCGGAAAAAGGAGATTTTTCGCTCTACGTTATAAAAATAGAGCGAAGGTAAAAGTCGATAGAAATTATCATACATATGGGGATAGGATTGCGATTTTGGTAAAGTGAACTGCAGAGACCGTTAAACAGTATGTTTGCCGATAACTGTTTGGAAGAAGTTAACTCACTCAGATACTGCTGCAGATCCAGTATTCAAATGTAAGGATAAGTAATACATTTACACAATGTATTATAATTGCTTCAGTTAACGGCCTAATAATAAGTCGTCATAAACCAAAGGTAGATCCGCTGTACACATAATTTAAACAAGCGCTATATGCCAGTTTTTATCTGACCCATATTCATCTTATTAAACAAACATTAAAACCTAACGTCACGTAAAATCAAACATCATACAAAATAAATAAAAATAAAAAAGTATACCTATAAATATGCCCCTTATATTAATAAAAAATGTGCAGTGCTTACGAAAGTTTAAGTTTTAAAATCATACCCAATAGAGCTGCTCTCCAGTTGGCATATACATCTTGCTCCCTCCATAATGAGGAGGCGTCCTCAATCTATTCTCAGTATGAACTGTCACTACTGATCCCCTTTTACCACTAAATGGCTTAACCACCTCCCTATTCACCACACTAGCATTGGTCCACTGAACTTTTGGTTCCACAACTTTGCTACCGAAGTACAAATGCTCGTTGACAAAGCCACGCTTTTCTACTGCACACTTTGAAGTGTTACCTATTTCTTTCTTCACTTCTTTAGTTTCTGCCACCCTTGTAGCCCAAAACGGCTTGTAAACACTGTTCTTACGGACTTTCGAGGGTTGGTACGAGAAATCGGAGACTTTGGCCCTCTTGAAGTCTTCAAACAACCGTTGGAATAAGCGGTTTTCTTTTGGTTCGGGAGTTTTTTCGCAGGACGCTTTGCTTCTTTGTCCCAGGGTCCTTCCGGAATTTGGCGAGACAAGAGTGACGGACTTGCGCTTCCATGTTTCGACGACGTTGGTGACCGAACCGACGGCGAAAAACGTGGGTGCGAAACCCACGCCTCCCTTGTCGATCTTTGTAAAACTTTCGTGCACTTCCATTAGGTATTTTAGTTTGTGCAGTTACTTGAACACTTATCGATGTAAGACTAAAAGGGTTTTGTTAAATCATTAAGGATTATAGAGTCATTTACTTTGTCTGATTTTAGGGCAAGGTTTTGTCCGTATGAATCACTTTGGCACAGTTTATTTTGATACGTTGCAACGTTGGGTTAGACGGATATTTCCGGAATTGACGTCCCTTCGTCCTTGAATAACTGATAACTCTTTGATTATATTTACTTTGATTATAAATATTTAAAAATGGCACAAACTGGACAAGTTTTAGGCTCGGTTTTAGACGTTAGTGTTTTACATTGCGGTCACAGTTACGGCCTTGGTATTATGACAATTATGTATCGATTTTTACTTGGTTTATTTTTACACTTCAAAGTTGGCTTAAAAATCTAGATTTTTCACGACTTTAATATTTAACTTTGTCTTTAACTTACGGTCTCTATTACCGTTTTAAACAAACTTTGGCATTTAACAATATATTTTTAATTACACATATTTATTCATACATATTAAAGTTATATTTTGAAGTGATATATTTTGTAAATAAAATGGATATTTGGTCAATGTGGCCACATGTCCTTTCTTCAAATTGTATTGACTGACTGAAAGCTGTCTGATAACAAACCCAATTTATTATACACACTAGCACACGGATAGGTACATACACAGTGCCTACACCGACACACAAGTCCAGTGAGGATACGAACAGGATAAAGCATGAGGAACATTACGAGCTATCTTTAGTAATATGAAGTAATGCTGTCTGTAATTTATAAGTATAACTATAAAGTTTACATAACAAAGCTAATTAATAAAGAAGAAAAAAAAACACAAAAAATTTCAAAAAAAACGAAAGTTGTCCTATCCTCTGTCTGTGAGAGAGATAGAACCTGTGATAGTAAAAGGAATGATAGTTTAGTAACAGAGTTGAAATAAAATATTATTGAAATCCAAAATATTTATGGAATGTGTATGGAATCAATGACTCACTAGAGATTGACGAGTACCTTAGCTTAACAATCGACTTTCTATCTAAGAAGCAAGTTCACAGCTAGTATTTACTAGCTTAGCTTCTAGTTTAAGCTCAGCTAGAACGTTTACTGATAGTGCAAAACTTAATTACAACTAATGACTAAAAACAATAATAAGAATAGTGACGGCCCTAAGCTATCAACCTGTGGTATACCCACCTGGGCGTGTCTTGCGTGGCATGTCTCGCTTGTTTTATTGCCAATGATGACATTTAAAAATAATTACACCTTTCAGACGATATGGAAAACAATGCTTTTAGGGCGATCCGATCGTTCACTGTACTGTAGTAGACAGGAGATCGTACTGTGAAAGTATCAATATGTGCATCTGGCCAAAAAAGTATGTTTCTCACTGACTTAGATTTCGGTCAATAACCATAACTCAAAGGCTGGAAGATAGCAGCGTGGCGGGAAATTCAAAATATTCACAGTTTTTTTAATTTTGTAGCTAAACTGAGCTATTTTTGTTCAGCGATTTTTCGTTCGCGGCAATAACATAGTATTCTTCTCTTTATTGTAAACAACAGAACAACAATAATTCAGCCGAGTATGTGTTCTGGTCTACGACAAGTTTTTTGGGCAGTGAGTGCCACTGCTTCGTAGACCAGAACACATAATCGGCTGAATCATTGTTGTTCTGTTGTTTACAATAATGAAAAGAATACTGGTTTATTGCCGCGAACGAAAAATCGCTGAACAAAAATAGGTCAATTTAGCTACAAAATGTAAAAAAACTTTGAAAATGTTAAATTTCCCGCCAAGATGCTATCGTCCACCCTTAAGCCTTTGCGTCTACGTAATGATATGATTTATGCAGCTAAGTTTCCACTTCACTCACCACACTACAGATCACTCACACTGTAGATTGGTGAAGTGACCACTCGGACGCAGTGCCTGGGACATTGTTTTTAGATGGAGAAGGCTTGCCCAGCACCTGTACCATCTTGACATGATAGTCAGCCTTGCTAGCCTACAGGAAATACAAGTGTCAATACCTGCGGAGCTAACTAACTAAGCCGTTCCTTGACCATAAGGGTAAACACAAACGCAAAGAAACATCATTATTTCTAGGATACGAACTGCTTATGAGAACCAAGTCTTTTTTATCGAAAATCTTCACGTAGTTTCCGAGTAGACGCCAATCCAAATTGGCAAAGCCAAATGTTAAAAGGTTCATTGCGACTTCTATCGGTGTAATTTTACTAATAGATTTGTATCGTTAATTTATTGTGGCGGGTCATCGATGTGTGGAAACATGTCGCCATTTCTTTTGGATATTTCGTACTGTCAACAACTATAGTTGGTTGTCTAGTGCTATTAGTATCTATCTCTTGCACTGTCTTTTGGTGCAGCTCGATTGAGAAGCTAAGTTCTACCACACCACTGTTTTGGTTCGAATCGGTAAGCTCTAATATAGTTTAAATATAATTTAAATTAAAGTTATATGTCTTACCTACCCCGGCTTCAATGAAAAAATATTTAACTGACAGTGAAAAACGGTTTACGTGGTTTAGGAGGAGTTAGCGCATAAAAAGATAGACATACAGACGCGGAAAACGACCCGAACAAAGGAAAAGCTCTGCTCTGGTTTCGAAAGCACAACAAAGGGAATTTAACATGCGTTTCCCAAGTTGAATAACCAGACGTTTAAATTATACTAGAACGGTCCGTCTGGAATGGAGATCCAGTCTAGACTGTTAATGACCTTGCAGGTGCTTCGAGTGCGAGTAGGAAAAACAAAAATGCATTTCCTAAACAAGGAAACATCTTACAAAAACTCAAATCATCGAGGGATTAACTAATAAGGCCTTTTGCATCAACGTAATGAGATGATTTAAATACAGTGTCTCCTTTACTCACACTAGATGGGTGAAGAGACCACTCGGCGGTGAAGTGCCTGGGACATAGTTTTAGATGGAGTAGGCTTGCCCAACACCTATACCAGCACCTATTGCTGTCAAGATGGTATAGTTTCTGGTTCTCATTTAGGAAAGGACAGACCTGTCTTTTTTTTAGGTTTTTTGTAATTTTTTGCATTTTGGTTATCGACGTTTCCTTTTGGAATATTTACACAATAAACCTAAATGTATGTATGGTTGTATGGTTAAAATGGGATACCCTACAAATTAGCTTGTATTTTAGCGCGGCATAGTGCGCCAATCGAATAAAAATGTTGTATGCATACCAAGGAGGCACCCCTGAGTATGGTGAAAAGGTGGAAATTATACAAGGTGTTACAAAAGTACCTAGCTCTTTTTACAGCGTGTAACCTACTGGTCAACAGGATGTCAAATCTGTAAAAAAAAGTTGAAAAAAACAATTTTTATTTTATAACCTCAAAATTGTAAAAAAATCATAGCTTTTTTGTTTTTGTTATTAGCTCAAATTTAAAAATATGTTTGTGCGTGTAGTTGCATTTACATAGCTTTGAGTTGTTAAAACACTGTGAAAGTCAATGAAAACAATATTTAATAAAAAATACTTTTCTCCCGCCACATCGTTCACATTTTATTAATTAAAAAAATAACGAAATGTCATAGAGCAAAGAAAATATTAAGGTTGTGATCCCTATCACCGAGTGCTATTACCCTGTAAAAAGAGTTAGGTACTTTTGTAACACCTTGTATTGCGACAAGGGCGGCAAAGGGCCAAGGTAGGCAGGTATAATCCGGGCGCGATGGGATGGGTCATGGGACCTTGTCGAAGTCAATCGAAAATATACTTTACTCAAAAAAGCTCGTAATGTGGACATTAATTCGACAACCTTCTTTGAGCAAAGTCGGACTTGCGGGCTACTTGGATTAGGCGCCAGAAAAGTTGTATGGAATTTCATTAATGTCTTGTGTTTTGCGGCCAGAAAAACATTAATGTCGAGTTTTGTTTCATAAATAGAACTCAAACATCAGGTGCAAAAAGTATTTATTTAGAATTAGGCTGTATGGGTACTGGCAGTCGACACATTGCACAGAAAAAAAAAGCGCGGCCATATTGTTTTCGACTTTTCGCGCGTTGTTCAAAGTGATTTTTTTCTGTGTTTTTGTTGAAAAAGTGAACTCTCAAAGCGACGAATCCTCGGATTTAATGTGTTTAACACCGCCGGACATTCAAAATCAAGCGAAATTAGTAATTGGAAATTTATTGCCACCGAAGTCAAAAGAAAAATACAAGCAAGCTTACCAACAAAAAGTTTGCGGAATGGAAAATCGACAAAAAGTACTTAATCTACGACAAATGGTAAGCTAATTAAATTACTATGTTAATTACTATTCTAATTAATATTTTAATGAAGAATACCATCAACTTTTGATTTTTACCTTACCATACACTCTATTAAAAATGGAAACATTGGGTGAAAAAATTTTTTTGATACGACTTATAGTTCTCGAGATATTTAATTTTAAACTAGCTGTGCGACGGGCGCGCGGTCGTCAGCTGCTGTGACGTCACAACTCAACACGCACCCGACACATACACCGTAACACTCATTCAAAGGGCTGTATCTTTGGAACCGTACTAGGTAGCCAGTTGAAATTTTCAGAGATTATGTTTTATTATAGTTGATTACCAAAGACATAATAAAAATTAAAAAATTATAAAAAATAAGAGGGGTCCCCATACAAAAAACGTTGTTTTATACTTTTTGCTCTATAGAAAAAACGGTAAGACATACAAGCAAAAAACTTGGTATAATTATAGGGCTTACTCCATAGTATAACAAAATAATATAAAAACCGGCCAAGTGCGAGTCGGACTCGCGCACGAAGGGTTCCGTAAAAACGGCAAAAAAATCACGTTTGTTGTATGGGAGCCCCCTTAAATGTTTATTTTATTCTGTTTTTTAGTATTTGTTTTTATAGCGACAATAGAAATACATCATCTGTGAAAATTTCAACTGTCTAACTATCACGGTTCATGAGATACAGCCGTGGCAGACGGACGGACAGACGGACAGACAGACGGACAGACAGACGGACAGACGGACGGACAGCGGAGTCTTAGTAATAGGGTCCCGTGTGGAACCCTTCGGGTATGAAACCCTAAAAACGGTCAAGCGCGACTCGGACTCTCGCGCCGAGGGTCCGTATAACCAGTTTTATTTTATTGTATTGCGGTAGGGAACTCTCAGTGCGCGAGTTCAACTCGCACTTGGCCAGTTTTTTTGTGTGTTTAGTCAGTTCATTTTTCATTTTTCAAAGTCGTTATCCATAGCTAAGTAAGAATATATTATTTAAAGTACAAAACCCGTGCTAGGGAATATTTTATACAGAGCTTGCGACTTTAAAACCTGTCCCTAGCGAATTTTTAACGTTATAAATAAGTAATAATATATTAAAACACTACCGTAACACTGACTAAACACACAAAAAAACTGGCCAAGTGCGAGTCGAACTCGCGCACTGAGAGTTCCGTACCACCATATAATAAAAAAACTGGTTATACGGACCCTCGGCGCGTGAGTCCGAGTTGCGCTTGACCGTTTTTTATATTTTTTTGTTATACTATGGAGTAAGTCCTATAATCATACCAAGTTTGAAGCTTGTATGTCTTACCGTTTTTTCTATTGAGCAAAAAGTATAAAACAACGTTTTTTGTATGGGGACCCCTCTTATTTTTTAATATTTTTTTGTTTTTATTATTTCTTGGGTAATCCACCATAATAAAACATAATCTCTGAAAATTTCAACTGGCTACCTAGTACGGTTCCAAAGATACAGCCGTTTGAATGAGTGTTACGGTGTATGTGTCGGGTGCGTGTTGAGTTGTGACGTCACGCGAGTTTGCCGCGCTCGCGCGAAAAACTCCAAAAGGACGGAAACTAAAACCTTCGTAACTTTAAAACTACTGGCTCGATTTGAATGAAACAAAAACAGGTGTATTTCTAAATGTTTAGGCTACACGGTCATAAAGTTTCAAATGATTTAACAGACCCACGGACATTCTTCATTACTCGCATTGTTTGAGTAAAGCACTATACAAGCCTTGGTCTGCAATGAGTGCGCTTCTGGCCACGCTATGATTGCCTCGAGCTTAGCTTAGCTACGCTCTCGGCCCTCAAGTTTGGTCATCATTGCAGCCCTTGCTGGCCGCGCTATAAAGGCCTCGACCTTCGGTCTCGGCCTTCATTTCAGCTTGTCCATCAAGGGCTGCAATGCTGACCGCACTGTGAGGGCCTTGAGCTGCGCTACGCTGCGCTCTGTCGGCCATCAAAAGCGCGCCAGAAACGCACTCATTACAGATCGCGGCAGTAATGTACTATTATTTTACTTTGACAAGGTAGCTTCGACGCGAGTTTGCTTACCGCGCGTGTCTCAGTTCCAAAAAGTCGCATCCCATTCTCATCCCGCGCGAATTATACAGATCTGCCGAAAATATTACATTTTAGCTTTTCATTTTGAACGAGTATTAGGTGCGGAAATAGAAGAGTTTTCCCACAGTGTGGTGCTCTAGCCAACGTGTTTACCGGACGATTTTCCCTGATCCCTATTTATGGTATAGTGACTCATCGCGCGGATAGACAATTTGAATCGAATGTGAGTGTTTTGAAGAAATACCCTGAACTCTTGCCCATTTCCTTGAGCGAAGCCTCTGTCATCTTTTCGCAGTTCGCATGTCTAAGAATGAGTCTACAAGTCCCACAACAACGCAGTCACATTTACGCAGATAGGTTCAGCGTTGTAGGAGAAAACCTCGTTTTGTCCTAACAACTGTGAACCTATCGTCAACCTACAAAGTAAGCGCCCAGCCTTTATTCGCTGAAAAAATCCACCGTGGATCCACCCATTATTAACTGTGATTTTTTTTTTATTTCAATGAGTTTTTTTGCAGCAATAACCCAGTATTGACAGTTTCTAGCAATAATTTTTTTTTCTGAAATTAGATGCAGGCCCAACCGGGGTATACTATACCTTCATTCATAAGAGCATATTTTGACCATCGATTAAAACGATATTTTACACGCGATCATAATACTATACTCGTATTTTACATTTTGTATTTTACACGTAGCGCACGTAGCTAATCGTCGCCAGTATCGAATGGTCTTCCGTTTCAAACGATTAGTATGACAGGCGAGGCCAGTACGAGGTCAGTGTCATTGGTAAATCTAGCTATAAGTATTTCAGTTCTTCAAAACATCTGGCGCAATCAAATGATTACGGTTACGATTTCGCCTCTGTACAGATTGCCAAGTAAACTATTGGTTCGTGGAAATGTAAACAATATTAAAGAAATCTAAATGGGCCCATACCAAGTAGATGCTCAGTCTCTCTTTAATGGGGATTCAATCAAATGCATTCTAACTAACAACTGGGACCTGAGTCTGTAACATAATGGTGCCAAAATGGCCTCCCAGATGACGGCTTCAAATACGATTTATCATTGTTTTTGTAGTACAGCAAAGAATATTCTAATTCTAGATTAGTTCGCTGGTTGCACGATGAAAACAGATTTTTTCTATTGAGAAAAACAACTGCCTCGCCGATTTGAGGCATTGGAAGCTAGTACTACGCAGACAGACACCAAGCCCACTTGTCGGCAAAAGGTCTATACTGCAGTAATTAGCCCTTGTCAGTGGGATCAACTATACCGTGGGATCAAGCGCCAAATAAAGCGCCATACGTCGGCTACATAACAAGCCAATTCAATGCAACAACGGACACTCATAATTATATTCGCAAAACGGTTATTAAATCGCCTTTTGTATAAAATTTAGTAAACGGTTTTGCTTACTTTAATTTAAGGCTGGACGATAGCAAGGTGGCGGGAAATACAAAATTTTCACAGATTTTTACATTTTGTAGCTAAACTGAACTATTTTTGTTCAGCGATTTTCGTTCGCGAGAATAAAACCGTATTCTTTTCATTATTGTAAACAACAGAACAACAATATTTCAGCCGATTATGTGTTCTGGTCTACGAAGCAGTGGTATTGCCCAAAAAACTTGTCGTAGACCAGAACACATAATCGGCTGAATTATTGTTGTTCTGTTGTTTACAATAATGAAAAGAATACTGTTTTATTGTCGCGAACGAAAAATCGCTGAACAAAAATAGCTCAGTTTAGCTACAAAATGTAAACAACTGTGAAAATTTTGAATTTCCCGCCACGTTGCTATCGTCTACCCTTAAGGCCCAAACCTAGGCACAACTAGCGCCGCCAATGGAAAAATATCTTCTTTTTGGATGCGTATTTCGAGGCTTAAACTATTTTTAGGAACTAAGGTTTATATTCCAGATCCTAGAACCTACGAATAAAATCTTTTATCGCCAAAAGTGGTCACAAAAGACGATAAAAGATTTTGAGATTAAATGGAGGCGCCCCCATCAGACTCTGAATATCAACTGTAATGGAAAGACCATACTTTTTTTTACATTAAATCAAAAGTGGATGACAACAGTAACATGTCTCGTATTCAATCGGCTGAATTCAGCTCAATTGGACAATTGCTGCATTTTTCCAAGGCTAAAGAAGCCACAATTAGATGACGTCTGTCTGTCGCGACTATATCTACAATACGATGTCTGGGGGAAAAAGCATAGCAACACAGACTACGGTTTTTGTTCGATTGAAGCACTTATGCAGCGTGCGATAAGAGCTACCATGGGGTATCCATATTCAAGCTAGTGTCCTGACATACAAGGTGAAACAAGGGCCTTTCATATTTGAGGAGGTAAATACGGGGCCAACTCCAAATTCTTAAAGAAAATCTGCTGCTGCACCAATACCTAACGTTTTTATTCCGCTACTAACGCATCGCAGAGCGCCCACCCAGCCTAGAATCAGGAACCTATGCATGCAACACTCACACTAGACTCATTGAACTCATTCATTATTTCTTCATCGTCACGCACGACCCTACGTAGCTGGTACTTTATTGCAATACAGCCGAATGATTAATCTAAGACATGCAACGAGTTAATGACGTTATATTAAAATCGCCTTGATTCATCAGATAACTGACTAGAGACGTTGTATTTTCTCTGATTCATTATTCACTAGCCTATTGGCCGCGACTTTGTCCAAGCCACTACTCATCCCTGTGGGGTTTGGAGTTATAAAGCCGCCTACTGACGATGTATCGCAACTGTATCGCCACAAAAAAATGCCGTAGCTTATATGTAAAGCTCCCCACTGACGATGGATCCAATGGAATGCTACCACGCTATTCGCCAGGACAGGATCTCGCATTCCACACATCTCGAAGAAAAAATCTCATTTTGCGGCAAATGTCACATCTCGTATTCTCACAAAGTCATCCTCGACATAGGGCACGAGATTTTTGTGAGATGTTTGCCATTTTCGCTCGACATGACTCGAGTGGTC
This sequence comes from Zelleria hepariella, assembly GCA_949319315.1. NCBI lineage: Eukaryota > Metazoa > Arthropoda > Insecta > Lepidoptera > Yponomeutidae > Zelleria > Zelleria hepariella. The sequence goes on from OX439380.1 coordinate 19,419,874, forward strand.
GGGAGCAGTCGAGATTGAAATGACAAGAGATTTTTCCTTCGAGATGTGTCGAATGCGAGATTCCCGAGAATTAGCTCCCTCCTGGCGAAAGGCGTGGTAGCATTCCATTGGATGCATCGTCAGTGCAGTGGGGAGCTTTACATAAGCTACGGCAATTTTTTGTGGCGATACAGTTGCGATGCTGTAGCTTCTTCTTCCGGGTGCCATCTTAGGCGTGCAATATTACATCTTCATGGCTTCACTTTCTATCTATCAAAGAAAGAAAAAAAAACTGCTCTTCTATATTATTATGTCTGGCTAACAGTTCAACAGTGACGAACGCGAGAGACAACGTTTGACGCGACGTTTGGTGGTCGATACACATAATATTTTTTATTTTATTAGGGCTCCGTCAAATATTTCGTATCCAAAAGGGTTTCGTCACCAAAAAGTTTGAGAACCGCTGACTAGCTATAGCATGATGTGGCCTTCGACATATCAATGGCTTCGCAAATTCCCAATTACCATGCTTGTACTACCGAAAACCAATAGCTCTACCGTCCAAGCTAATTTGCACTGTATTGCTAAGAATGTATGGCGGAAATTGATTACTTTTTGTAGGCGATTGTACCTAATGGATGTGTGTAGGTGTTACTTTAACAAAGATGCGCTTATTAAAAGCCTACGCGTTTTTGTACTCTGTCTGATGAATAATAAAATTATTAAATACTTAATGATTTAATGCTCCTGGATAAACCAAATGGTCAATGATACAAACTTGTGTTTTTTCTTTATTTTGTCAAAATCCATTTAGTACCTACAATCGCCTACAAAAGGAATAAATTTACCTTTTAGATGGAGGCAATAATAAACCTAAGAGCCAACAAGTGAGTGAGGTATGAAAAACAAGTCTAGAACTAAATTATGATGATAAAAATCAACATTCCAGACACTTGCAATAATTAGCAAAAAGTCAGAAGTCAACTAAGCATGGCACCAGGGAGTTCCATAGCTTTCTGTAACATAATTTTTAGTATAAATATTTTTTTATTAATATTTTTTATTTTGTCGAATGTGGGTGGGTTTGAAGTGGCCCTGTTATTATTTAAATTCTGAGGTTGGGGACCCCCCCTCATGTCAAGCATGCCTACGGGCCAAAATATCATAATCTGGTCATATTGTTGACTTATGATTTTCATACAGAATAGACTTATGTTTTGTTGACATAGCAGGCTAAGAAACCGCTGGCCTGTGACCGGAGTGCATGGAGATTGTTGCACCAAAGAGTCTGACTCCTTAAAACAATGAAGAGAAAAGAAACATACCACTTTGTAGTTCTTAATGCTGGGCAGGAACCGTTTCTGTTCGACCTCCTTCTTCTGGAACACCTCATTGATGATGTTCCCGATGGCTTGAGCACCATATTGCAACAACGCCTGCCCCCCTTGGTTCAGCAGTTGGCGCCCTGCCCCTTGCAGGAGCTGCCCGAACTGTCCGCCATTTTGGCCAGACATCTTGGCCTCTCACTCGCACTCACGCACTGGTTGGTTAAGTGTCCTTTTTGCACGGTTACGACATTTTGCCGGGAGGTTTCTGTTTTTTTTTTTTTGCGGGTTTGTTAGGAGTCTTGTCTGATGATTTTTTGGTCGCTGTTTTGCTGTGTGTGTTTCGTTTTTAAAGCAGTAATTAAGCCTAGGGTCTCAGTTAAGATACATTTTTTTAAGCTTTGGTTCAAAAATGTTTCTAAATATCAATGTCCACCATAAAAAGCTGTTTTATTATATAAATAGTCTTCAAAATATTTTTTAGGCGCCCGGAACCACTGAACACAATAATTCCTTCGATCTACTCAACCATAACACAACTAAATCAACAGTATGCCTTCAATACAGAGCGTACAATACTAATGCCAACTGCTCTGTGAGAAAATACTGGAGGTCAGATGCAAGATTACTGTGTTACAGTACACTAGTGATGTCACCATTTGGATAACAAGGTTACATAGCAAATGAAATCGATAGCATTGAGGTAGGAATTGGATGACATTGCAACAATCGTAGCCCTGTAGACAGGGTGGAAATTAATTTTCACCCCATATACGGGTGTAAGACCATTGTTGCAGGAAGATTACTCTAAATATTGATGATGGCATATTCAGTTGAAAGGAAACATTATTTTATTTCCAAAAACAGTAGTCTTGAAATTTCTCTGTGGAATTATTGCTTCTCAAGAGGTGTTGAGCCAGCTCTGGCCTTGATTGTGCAGCTTGACATGGCTAACATGCCTCTAACAACTGGGTCCAACAGATAAATGTGCCTTCCAAAGCATGGAACGGCTCATAATGATATTGCCATTTGCCACTAGTGGTCACCCATCCATAGACTGGCCGTGCCCGATGTTGTCTAACTTTTCTAATCAGATAGATAAAAGTGTCTTTATAAAACCAAAAAGAGCACAGAAAAATAAAAAATACATTGATAATGATGATAAAAATTGATCTTAGTACATTAAACTAACAAATTAAATACAGTGCATAAAATTTTTATTACAATAGGTTCAGATTGTTGTATGTGTCCAGGCAATACAAAAAGGCCACAACTCAGTGCATGTAATTTGCCAAACAGCAAAACACAGATTTTCAGTTGTAGCCCTAGGTAGGTAGTAGAGTAAAGAATAGATAGGCTATAAGTTCTCCACTTAACACTAATGCAAGTGTAAAAAGCAATGCAAACTACCAGGAAAGAAAGAACAATTGAAATGACAATACCTTCCAGTTACCATTGAATTAAGGTGTTGAATATCAAAATGTATTCTTGTAAGAAATGAAACTCTAGTTACTGGAGTGGCAGGTGTTTATGTCCAATGTCTTCTTGTAACAGTTAACCCAGTCTTCTAAGAAAGATGTGTGCCTCTAGCTGTTATCTTAGAATTACATTATGAATAAGATATCATATTTTATCAGTTGTAGAACCATAATTTTGTTTATAAACAGTTAATAGTCCCACAAAAAATGGAATAGCTGCTACTTCTTTAGGTATAAGAATAGCCAAAGAATTTGGGGTACGATGGGAAATTGAGATCATTCTATGGAGTTCTGAAAATAAGTAGGTATCTGGGTCAGAGATGTTGAGTTTGCATATCTGCGAATGCGAACTCTTTGGGCGTTCAAACAGTTCAACGTTAGAAATTGTTGTGACAAATGTCAGTTTAAAATTGGGACAGTTGTCAATTGTAAATAACTACGTGATTGTGTTGAAAAACTATTATTCTAAAATAAAATCTCTAAAGTCATATAAAGTACTCCCGACACTGTGTAAAGTATTCCCCACACTGTGTGTAAACTCTGCTATAAATTTCAATAGGTTATTCGGCCCCACCATGAAAAAATTTTGCACAAAAATTTCGATCGGGTTACTTGAGGGAAAATCGAACTGGACTACCTGGAGGTATAAAATTTCGATCATGCTTCGTGGGACGACCGATGCGATAGAAATTGTTGAAGGTACCCTAAAAAGGCCAGAACGACCCCAAGAAGGTGCAGGTGACGCCGCCAACGCGACTTATAACCAGGCACTTACCAGGTATAAGCAAGCGGACTGTAGCGCACTGCTCATACTCACCACTAACATGACAGAAGAGACTTTAGAAAAAATCATAAGATTCAACAGTGCTTATGAAGTCTGGCGAGAGCTACATAGATTGTTCGATGGGCAATCGGAAGACAGGGCGTATAGCGAGTGCATGAACTTTTTTACATACAAGCGAAATCTGACAGATGACGTTTCCACCCATATGTCAAAACTTAAAAATATATGGAACAACCTAAACGCAGAAATACAGAAGTCAGATGCCGACACCAAACTCCCTGATCTGTTCCTGATTTGCAAAATATTAGAAACCCTCGATGAAAGATTCTTTGCTTTCAAATCAAGCTGGCTACTACTGAATAAGAATGATAGAACTGTTGACAATCTGACAACTCAACTATGTTCCTACGAGAAGGCTCTCGAGGACAAGGAAGGTACTGCAAGACAAGAGACTCTAGTAGTCCAAAAGTCAAAAGAAAAGAAAAATGGGAACGTGAAGTGCAACTATTGCTCACAGATAGGGCATAGAGTAAGGAATTGCAAGAAGTGGATTAAGGATGGTCGTCCTCCGAAACCAAGCAATTCAGCACAAACCCATTCGTCAAAGCAAGTACAAAGCATAACAATGATGGTAGCTAATGCATGTTCCAAGGCAGCAGATCAAGATAGAGAGAACTGGTTTGTTGACAATGGAGCAACGACGCATATTACCACCAGGAGAGATGTGTTTCAAGAATTTCAACCTTTTGATTCTGATGACCAATCTGTGAAGACGGCAGTTGGAACGATGATCCCAGCTCTAGGGAAAGGCATTGTCCTGGTAGAATCGAATGTAGGAGATAAGACAGAAACCATACGACTGAAAGATGTCTGGCTTGTACCATCGCTGACGAAAAATCTTTTCTCGACTTTAGCAGCACAAGACAACTTGCGGAACAGCTTGTTCACTTCTACCGCAGAACGTTGTCAATTAGATATTGATGGAGAAACAAAGATTGTAGGGAAGAGAGAACCCAAAGGAGGACTCTACAGACTACAATTCAAGACAATCGCTCCAACAAGAGAATCTAACTCAATCGAAGTGAACGCAATTACGGGCACCAATATGCTGCAAGTGTACCATGAACGGTTCGCACATCAGGATAAACGTCATGTGAAAGCTCTTGTCAAGAGAGAACTTGGAATTGACTTACCTGAGGACAAAGATAAGTGCGAGGCATGCATATTCGGGAAAGCTCATAAAATGTCTTTTGGGAGAAGAGAAAGAGCAACCTCTGCTGGCGAACTAATACATTCAGACGTCTGCGGACCATTTGAATATCCCAGTGAAATGAAGTATCGCTATTTCGTTCTTTTCAAAGATGATTACTCTTCTTACCGCCTAGTTTACTTCATGCGTCAAAAATCGGAAGTCAAGGATAAATTGAAATTGATGCTCAATGAAATGAAGACTATCGGTCACACTGTTAAATGTCTTTTAAGCGACAACGGAGGAGAGTTTGATAACGAAGACGTCAGAAAGATACTGAATGATCATGGAATCCAACAGCGACTTACAATGCCTTACACTCCAGAGCAAAATGGATGCAGTGAGCGAGAGAACAGGACGCTAGTTGAAGCCGCAAGGACCTGGTTACACGCTAGAGGAGAACTGCCACAGAAACTCTGGGCTGAACTGATAAATACAGCAGCATACGTTCTGAACAGAACTGGACCAACCAGAGAAACGGGCAAAGTTCCCTACGAGCTATGGTTCGGCAAGAAGCCAAAGATTACCCATCTACGAGTGATCGGAAGCCAATGCTATGCTCATGTGCCCAAACAATGCAGAAAGAAACTTAGCAAGAAAGCTATTAAGGGTATACTCATAGGCTATGAGAACAACGATGGCTATCGCATATGGAATGGTACGAAGACAATCCGGTCCAGAGATATCACCTTCGCGAGTGAAGTTGAATTCAAAATCTCATTAGGGACAAATGAGCGTAGTCAAGCCCCTGCAGAATCAGAGGGAGATAACTCAAACAGCAATGAGGAAATAGAAACCCAAATTGAGACACAGAGTCCTCAACTTCAGGGAGAATGTAGACCTGAAATTGACCGTGATCTAGAGGGAGAGAATACAGGGATAGATCAAGATCAAGAAGAAAATTTCGACTTCTACGACGCAGAGGGAGAACCCGTCGTTGTGGAGGAACCGAGATACAACTTAAGGGATAGGAATACCTTGAAACCCCCTCAGAGATACGATGATATCTGCTACGTGTCAGCGGACTTCCCAGGCAGCTACAGAGAGGCTATGGAGAGGGAAGACAGTGAAAAATGGCTTCAAGCTATGAAGAATGAGATAAACTCACTGAAAGAAAACAACGTATGGACATTGTGCGACTTACCATTTAACCGAAAGGCATTGCCGTACAAGTGGATATTTAGGATTAAGCAAAATCCAGACGGATCCATTGACAAGTACAAAGCGCGCCTAGTAGTAAAAGGATTCAGACAACGGAAAGGCATTGATTGCGATCAAACATTTAGCCCAGTCGCCAGAATGGCCACAGTCAGAGCGTTACTTAGTGTATGCGCAAAGGAGAACATGCATTTGTTACAATTTGATGTGACAACCGCCTTCCTCAATGGAAAACTGGAGGAAGAACTATTCATGCAACAGCCAGAAGGGCTTGATGATGGAACTGCTCGAGTTTGGAAGCTCAACCGGAGCCTTTACGGACTAAAGCAAGCACCACGTTGCTGGAATACATGTTTTGAGCAAATTCTCCTGGATTTGAAGTTCAAGCAGTGCGAGGCTGATTGTTGCCTCTTTGCAAAGCACGTTGGACATGAAAAGATTTTGATAGCCTTATATGTCGACGACGGACTAGTAGCAACTTCGAGTGAAAAGTTGGCACTCAGTTTTCTAGATGACCTAAGGTCGAAATTGAAAATTACAACGAAACCGGCTACGTTTTACTTGGGCCTGGAGATAAGACAAGATGATAATGGAATCTTCATCAATCAGGAGGCCTATCTAAAAAAAATCCTCGAACGATTCAACATGCTCGAATGCAATCCGGTTTCTACGCCTATGGAAAAATCTGTAATCGAAGAAAGTTCTGACTCAGGGAAAGTTGGGAATTTCCCCTACAGAGAAGCAGTAGGAGCTTTAATGTACCTTATGACAGGAACTCGCCCTGATATTGCATATGCTGTAGGTGTGGTATCCAGAAAACTAGCAAACCCGTCTCATGAAGATTGGCTAATGGTGAAAAGAATTTTTCGATATCTGAAAGGCACTATGAATTTGGGTATAAAGTACCTTAAAGGAAAAGAAGAAAATATCATTGAAGGATACAGTGATGCGGACCACGCTGGAGATCCTTCAACAGGCAGATCCACTTCAGGTGTAGCATGTCTATATGCTGGTGGTATAGTATCCTGGCTAAGTCAGAGACAAGCTTCAGTGGCAATCTCGACAACAGAGGCCGAAATAGTTGCAGCAAGTGAGGCAACAAAAGAATTGATCTGGCTTCAGAGAATATTCAGTTTCCTATCGCAACTCCAAAGCATACCGATGCTACATGTGGACAATGAAGCAGCTATTAGATTAGCTCACAACCCGGAGTTTCATAAACGGACGAAACATATACGGGTTCGGCATTTCTTCGTCAGAGAAAAGGTTACAGAAGGAAGCCTGAATGTCCTAAAGATAGGCACGGCAAACCAACTGGCAGACATAATGACGAAACCAGTCCCAAGGCCAAGGCTTACTCAAATGTGTACCAAGCTGGGACTAATGCACCACTGTTGAACGAGGGAAAGTGTTGAGTTTGCATATCTGCGAATGCGAACTCTTTGGGCGTTCAAACAGTTCAACGTTAGAAATTGTTGTGACAAATGTCAGTTTAAAATTGGGACAGTTGTCAATTGTAAATAACTACGTGATTGTGTTGAAAAACTATTATTCTAAAATAAAATCTCTAAAGTCATATAAAGTACTCCCGACACTGTGTAAAGTATTCCCCACACTGTGTGTAAACTCTGCTATAAATTTCAATAAGAGAAACTAGACATTTCCGGACTTTAAACATCCACGATGACCAAGGAATTCCTACGGATTTATCTTAACTACATCCTTGAGTCATCAGAGCCTCTAATTATTGTTCAAAATACTCAAAACAAGTGAGGTCATCGAGACAATTTAACCTTAATGTATGGCACTAACTTTTGTAGATAACTCACGATTTTCGCAGGTAAAAACTATTTTTCATGCACACACAGCACAACAAGGATGTTATATTCACAACAGAGTACTATTTCTAATAATATCTTCGGCAGAAACCAAGCATTTACAGATTTTTCACTCCGCACAAAACTTACACAAATACCAGACAATTTTGACAGCAGGTTGTGCTGCTTGATAAAGTTGGTTAGGTAATTTAATACAAACGCAATGCGAGACTTGACCTACGTAAATGAGTCGGATTTTAGGGCGAGAATATTGCCAGCTCAAGAATGACGTAAGCCACCAATTTAAGTAATTTGGAAAAATGTGCTACTTCCTCAAAACAAAAATAAGCCAATGCATTCGTAATGTTTTTATTTTGATTTAGAAATGCTTACTTAATTGATTACGGAGTTCATTCTCAGACTCATTTGGTGAAAATGGTGCGGGGTTTGCTTATTGGTTTTCTTTCCCCATAAAATCTCAAGATATTGTTTTAGTCTCCAATAGATAGAAAAACTTTTACAACTTTACTAAGATACCTACCTAGTCGACGAAAATATGAAGGTGAAGGTCTCACACACCGTGTGAGAGTCGGAAGCAAGAAGTTTTGCGACTATGATTCAGCAGAGGTCGACAACATTTTCGGTAAATAATTTTTATTATTAGGTAGGTAGGTAGTACCTACCTACTTATAGATACATAAGTGATAATTTTATGAGTAAAATAGCTACTTATTTCATCAGTGTCCGAAAGGAACAACATGCAACTATTATTATGTACAAAAACTAAATCAGATGAGCCCGTCATCTTATTGAAACAGCAAATTTAGGCAAAGTGGTTGACCTTTTACAGTATAAAAAAAATTACCGGCGGCGCCTGCCTACAGACAGAGTTCTTTATGTTTATGAATCTTGTTGTAGACTTGCCTTAAATGGAATGCAAGCGAAACCTTGCGAGTCGCGCGCGACGTAGTAACCAGTGAGTAGTGAATTAAAATATAGTCAAACACTCAGATATTCAGGCGACGAAATACCTACCTATTATATTTTTCTTAAAGACAACCTTCCTGTGCCCAGCCTGGGCACAGGAAGGTTACAACTACGTTTGTACCGTTCTATCTATGTGTGTATAAAAGAGTGGGAAATTGTTGGCGTATCCATGTAGATAAGGTGTTCCATATTAAATGCTAAGCCAGCTGTAGTGGGATACATCCTATGAGATGACGTCAGTTAGAGGAACCTGCCTACCATAGAAACAAGAAGCGAATATGACCATATACCTACTGTAACAGGAAAATTATTGATATTCTCAGCGAGTAACGTACCTATCTACCCAGTTTCCCACATGATAATCCCATAGACTGCGTGTTAATTGGCACTGGGCCAATCAAGCGATAAAATTCCAACAAATCCTACCTTACCACAAGCCGATTTCAATACGAGCCGCTTTTCTATCGATTTAGTTCTTCATCTTTATTTCTGAATTCGTCCATGAACTCTACTGAGACGTCATGGGTGAAATGATTTAAAATAAAATTATTTGGCGCCAGATCTAAAGACATCGTAGCGTAGAGTTAAAAATAGTCGAATAGTCAGTTGAGTGTCACTGACCAAAACAACACCCTGTATAAATGCCCACAGGGTCCCACATTTATTGCCTCTGGCACTGGTACTCGAATATAAATTAAAACTCCTTTCGTGGTTCACTGCACTGCTAGTAAATAAAACAAAGGAAGGCGGTAGACTATCTTTGAAAAGAAGTTTATAAACTATCAGTCTAACTAAAGCGCTATCAAAAACACTGTTTTTTGAGACAGGACAGGATGTGGGAACTCATAGATTTATGATCATGATCATTAAAATAATGTAAGAGGCGCGTCACATTCCCAAACCTACTTATAATAATTTATTGTCTGTTTTGTTTGATAATATGGCGAATGGGAGACACCACAGCTTTCTTTAAAGAAGGCTGTGGAGACAACAGTTAGTATTAATTTAATCTCAAATTCCAATGAGTCAAGTGAGTGCGTGGGAGCCCAGTTTTTCCAAACGGTGGGGCGGTGGAGACTGGAGATGCTCAGATTAAGACACCTTTTCCTGTTGGGATAAACTGCCAAAACGTCACCGTGCGTGACTCAAAATAATTATATCTACCTACTCGTTATCTCCCACTAAGACTCAAGTAGAACTTATGGCGATTGATATAAGTGCGATAATAAAAGTAAATATATGATAGGTATGTGCCCGAGTTTAGTCATTCACACACTTCGTATGTACGATGTGTATTAATGAGTAGGAAACGATGAGCGTTTCATTGCGATAGAGATTGCAAATAAACAAGAAAACAATGTCTCCTGCGTTGTTAGGGTTGCCACATAAATGGATATGAGTATAATATGACAATAAGTGGAAACGTAAACAAGAGCGTGAGATTAGTGTAAACCATAGCTTTTTGACTCTACGTTCTACTTGTTTAGTTAAAACTTGGCTCGGTAGCTCCGCCTGCACGGTATGCAGAAGGTGGCATGTTCAAGACTTCAAGTCCTATCCTGAGCGATTTTTTCAGGCTTGTAATAAATCTTTTAAAATGTTCCCTAGCACGGGTTAGTGCTTTAGAAAACCAAAAATAATCAGGTTGCGGGTTCAAGTCCTGTCCCGAGAAAAATCTGTATTTAACCAAAAATACTTAAGTTAAGAATAATATTATCTCAAACAAAAATTTCAATGTAAAGGAAATGCTAAGTAGATAATTATCATAGGTTAGGTTAATCATACCGGCGTTTTTCCGAGCAGAATGGTGATTGTACATACATACGTCCAACACGCACGTGCAATAAAAAGTAAATAAACACAATACGGTATGCAGAACTGAACAGACTCAACAAACATGAACTTCTTGACTCATAACATAATAAATAGCTACTCACCACAGCATTCACGTTGAACGATTCACAGGCCTCCTCGATCACTTCCTCCACTTCTCCAGTGCCGTACTCCTCGACCGGCAAGCACGGATACAGCTTGGCGGTTCCAGTAGAGAAGACGGTGTCATCTTCACTCGGCAGCTTCGGGTAGAGACTCCCATTTCCAACCAGAGGTTCAGTACTCCCACTCCTGCCACCACGTTCACCCTTCAGGAACCCGCGAACCGCGTTAGCAGCAGCATTACTCCGATGCCAACCCCAGCCGTTGGCGTGGAAATTCTTCGGATAGTAGTTGATATTCATTTTCGGACAGTTGCGTAAACAGTTCACTCAGCGTTTCATACACCAAATGGGAAACCGCTGTGTATTTCCAGTTAATGTGGCTCTCAAAATAAACATGAGCTGCTGCGTCTGTACTATGTACCGGGCGGCCGGCGAATGAACTGAGGGAGACTTGTTTTGTTTGTATTCGTATGACGACGACGGTCGGAAGTATAATAGTCGGAACTGTAACAAAGGAGATGAGTAGAGGTTGATCACAGATTGGGGGTGATCTGTGAGGTTGATGGAGGATTCATATTCAAAGCGTCTTGCTCTCGGGGTTTTCTGATCATTCATTTACGGTATCTGCGCCACGCCGGTAATTTGCAGAGCACTTAAGGTACCTAATGGGGATTTCCGTCGAATATCAAGTTCTTAAACGCCTTATTCGGATCCCTTATCCTTATTCTTCCTAACTTCTGCAAAATTATTGTTTAATAATTTAGCTGAATTTGCTTGATTTTAGCTAAGTCGATGAAGTTAACTAATCAAAAACGCAATTAGGTACAGTCCGCCACAAGCTAGGATACCCCCTTTTGTTCGATTGGCGCCCTTATGCCGCGCGCGGTAAGAGCTGCCATGGGGTATCTGTGACTGTGGCCCACCGTACCTACTTATGGCAATTTCCGATTACCACTACAAATACCTACCACAAAACACAAGGTTTTAAAGAAAACTATGAAAGCGCACAGACAGAACCCTTTGGCTTCCGTGCGCTTTTTTATGTATTACACGTCTACTAGGTATACAAATAAGCACCAAGCTACAAGATTAATAGCGAACACTCAGCGGTGAATAATTTACAGCCTAACCTAATCCCATAGCAATGGGCTCATTTCGGCCACTCCTCTGTTTTCTGTGTGCCGTCATTTGACCTTGCATCCAGGGCATGATAGAGGACACTGTAATTAACAACGTTGCGCCCTTTTATGTTTATTGGGGGTCACGCAACACTCCTATTTTCGGCGAAAACATAGCGCGTAAAGATACCTAGCACTCTCTATACAATGAAGCACTTTCTAAAGTTATTTATGTTTTATCTAGCTGGCGCAGCAGGATAAACTAGATCGAACTTTGCCAACTCTATACACCGGTGTCTATCTCTCTCTAGAAATACTAGTGGTTCGCCCCAAACTATGAACTCGCGACCCCATATCTCAGCAACCCCTTGACCGATTTGGCTCATGTTTGAACTTAAAAATTATCTTTGCCTCATTTAACCGCCTGCCAAGTTTCAGGACGATCCGACTAAATTTACTCAAGTTATTCATACAGTTATTCGTACATTCATACATTCATACATACACACATACAAACATACATACACACATACAAACGCCGGATTGTTCAAGTAGACTCGGAGAACTTCGCTCGCTTCGCTCGCTCTTTCAATCAACAGATCAAGAGAGAATACTGTATCGCACGCTATTGAGCTGAATATGGTCCATCCATCACACTAGAGGGCTGAGTTCACCGTAACGCTATGGCGTGCCGATAGGTTCCCAGGGAGAAGGACGATAGCTACCGAATTTTCCTCGTTTTTCTCCTACAACCATCGAAGTAATCCTCTAGAATTAGAATCATAATATTCTTTGCTGTACTAGAAAAACATTAAAAGGACAGACAGCATTAATAAATAGTCATAGAAGCCTACAACGGAGCCTATCGAGGCACCATTGCATTACAGAGTAAGGCCTTGGGGTGAATTTAGGTCCGCTAGTGTGATTTAATAGCGCTCGATACAGTATTCTCTCTTGATGCGAGGTTCTTTCTAGAGACAATATACAACGTGTTACAAAACATCCTAACTCTTTTTACAGGGTGTAACCTACTCATCAACAAGATATCAATTCTGTAAAAAAAAAAAAAAATCAATTCTTATTTTATAACCTCAAAATTGAAAAATTTTCATAACTTTTTTGTTTTTGGTAAAAGCTCAAATTTAAAAATACGTTTGTGTTTGTAGTTGCATTTGCATGACTTTGACTTGTTAAAACATTGTGAAAGTCAATGAAAACAATATTTAAAAAATACTTTTCTTCCGCCACAGCGTTCACATTTTATTAATTTAAAAATCAACGAAACGTCATAGAGCAAAAAAAATATTTAGGTTGTGATCCCTATCACCGGGTGCTATTACCCTGTAGAAAGAGTTAGCATCTTTTGTAACACCTTGTATACAGGGTGTTAAAAGACCGCCAACAGACCCGGAAGCCACGCATACTAGACACCAAAACAAAGTACTTTTTCGATAAATTATCGCTGGGAAATGATTTTGGTTTTTTAGGTTATAATTTTGAAAAATATTTTATCACGCAATGGATGTGCAATGCACATAAATCATATTGCGCAAGCGTAGGCATAAGTTTATGTTACTTAAGCTTGAAGTGCCGATGTACAAAATACATTGCGGCATGAAATTTTAACGTCGTTTTCTGTAAGAAATATTCATAATTTTGATATGGCTTCTTGAGAAGGTATGTTAAGAACTAGATACTAAATACATTTCTGCAAAAAAAAAGTTTTGAAAAGTCCTACTTTGAACCTCATTATCTCGGAAACCGTTGATTTCCCAGGCATCATTCCTTGGTCAAAAATGTTCAATATGATGAGGACAATATGTGGTTTCCCGCTTTGTTGGCGGTCTTTTAACACCCTGTATAATACATCGCGTTGGCAAAGTTCGATCTAGTTAATCCTGCTGCGCCAGCCGCATAGAATATAAATAACTATAGACAGTGCTTTACTCTATAGATAACTCGTGACTCTTATCGTAGCTTGGTGATTGCAATAATTATTGTGGTAGGGAAGTAATTAAATAATAGGCCCCAGGCAAGTTTTCTGACTGTTTTCCTTCACAGAAAATGCCTAGTAAATCGGGTAATGCAATATTACCAAGAGTTGCCGTGTGTGGCAGATACACCATACACAGTTTAACTTTCATTTTCAATAATATTGCTGATAAAAACTGTAAGGACGCAATGTATGGTAAGGTCAACGTATCGCATGGCGCATGAAGGTCGCGTCCTCAATCTGATAATAAAATTCGCAAGCCTCTAAAACAGGTTTTAATAAAATTAAGGGACCGCCCGCCATTGCTTTCTGTCTGGCGCAACAGGGGGACTATAATAAGAAGCGTGTGTAGTTTTTAAGAGCATAGAAGCTTGTAAACAGATACATGACGTAGATGACCTAATCAATCTTTCAGCCACTTGTAAAGGATCATGTTGCACACGCTGTGTGAGCATTATGATTTATGATGTGATATTATGGCTTAATAATGTAGACTATTTTTACTTTTTTCAATTCATTATGTAGACTTATACCTAAAACCGTCCAAATTATGACACTAATAACTGTCAAAATGTAAGTAAGTAAGTAAGTAAGTAAATTGTTTATTTGGCACCATCTTATTCGTACAAACTAACTAGGTACAAATATTAATTAAAATCTATAAATTCAGAAGGCACCAAATGGCCTCCGCTCAGCATTATGTCGTAGTCGGTAGCAAGCTACCTACCACGACGCTGGTTTTCAGCGGATACCAAAATAAACTAAAATTAAATATATGACAAAAATAACAGAGTAGGTAACAAAAACATATAGCATTTCCAAACAATAATTTTTTCAATGAACTGCTCAAAGAGAGCCAGCTACTACCACATAAAATAAAAGAGAATGTAAACGTTGTCTCTAACTACTGCTAATTAATTATTATTATGAGGAAGATAGCAAAAATTTTATAATTTATGGTCAGAATAAGGGCTTTTTTATTTTATTTTATTTTTATTTAATGAGGAAGATAGCTAAATGTGTTTCTTAAAGCGATAATAAAAAAATAAGAAGTTATAAGAGGTAGGTTCCTATTGAATGCTTTTACAAAAACAAAATATGTAGTTTACTAAATCAAGATTATTTTTTATAAACTGTTGACAACACCTGAATTTTAAGAGGATGAAATCAGGGTGAAAGAGACAGTCGGGAAAAAATAAGGGTTCTGTTAATCAGCTTAATAAAAAATTACCTTATTACCAGCTAAGATTCAATAGCACTCAGAGATGTGATTCAGATATACTAAAGTTAGGAAGGTAAAACATTGTTAAGATCCACATAATCATTACAACAGAATAAGGGGGTTTTTAGGTAGTACCTAGTATAAGGTATAGTTTAGTAAATAATAGAACTAAGTAAAAACACACATACAAATATTTTGCTTGAGTTATTTTGTAAATAAACTAAAACTTACCACAAGCGCAAATGCTACTCAGCTCTCAATATTTCACTAATGTTACCATGTGAAAATGTAAAGTATCAGCTTGTAACCAAAATAACCAAGGTTATTTTATAAAACTTTAAAAAGCCTTTTTTTTAAATACGGAAATACAGAGAGCTAGGTTTGCTTAAGGACTCCCTTACTAAATTTATGTTTAATGTTTAGGGAGCTACCTACGGGTGCGTTGATTGTAACTACTTGATCCAAGTGCTACTATTACTATTTCCTTTCTTTGGATTAGAATGAAGATTCAAAATGACATACTTCTGGATATTTATTTATTGTTGGTAACACTAGAAATCCTTGAGAAGCGACACGTTCTCAAAGTGCCCATAAAATAAACTATGTTTGCTGTGAATATGCGAAGTTTTGTTTGTTTTTGCTGACCAAGCCATTACAAGTAAACTTTAGTTAATATTGTACTTTAGTTTTCTTCGATTAGCATCAGGCTTTTGCTTTGAGAAAGTAAAGGACGGACTTTATAAAAATTAGACTTTAAATGAATGCACTACTTAATTTAATAGGTCGACTTCTGAACGTGCCCTCTACTGTCAATGAAAGATGAAAGATTGCAATCATTGCAATAATTGCAAGTTCCGCACGTGTTTTTATTTACAAAAGGTTAATATCAATCTCCAACTCCAATATAAGCTAAAATGAAGGTTTTATCCGAAGAAAGGACGAGAATATTATTCGAAAAGTTAACCAAATAGTAAGATAGCGTTGATCTGTTTCACTTTTCTATTTAGAAAAAAACCTCCATCCTCTGACAGAAAACCTTAATTTTCTCCCACTTTTCAGCATCGGTGTTAACGTGAAGTTGCTAATAGACAGACCAGACGGCACATACTGCTTCAGAGAGAAGAAAGACCGTGTCTATTACATATCTGAACGGTTACTCCAACTCGCGCATACAGTCAAGCCAGAAAACCTCATATCCGCCGGTACATGCTTCGGCAAGTTTACAAAGACGAATAAGTTTCGTCTGCACATTACTGCCTTGACGTATATCGCGCCGTACGCCCCGCACAAGATCTGGGTGAAGTCTTCTGCCGAGCAACAGTTTTTGTACGGACACCATGTTATGAAGAGTGGTGAGTTTAGAGTTTTATAATCCGCGCGCGGCGAGAATGGGATGAAACCTTGTCGAAGTCAATCGAAAATATACTTAATTTTACTTTGACAAGGTTGCTTCGACGCGAGTTTGCTTACTCAGTTCCAAAAGGTCGCATCCCATTCTCATCCCGCGCGGATTATACTTTTGATCACTTCCACACAACCACTTATCATCATCATCGGCTTGTTAACACCCACTGCTGAGTGAAGTCCTCTTCATGCTAACGTCACCTCTCACGATCCTGTGAAATAAACCGCATAGCAGCACATTTACCTACCGTAGATAATAACCATGAATTGCATATTACCACTGTTTGCCATCATACCGAAAGTTTTTGGTTTTTATTTCTAAAAAGATATACAGTTGGCTCTACAAATTCTAAGTTGCCCAGTAGACTTGCCCAATAATCGACACAATTTGTCTCATAGAGTGCCGATCTCAGGCTGATATCAGGTGTCTGGATCTTCATGAACTAAAACCAAGTGTTTTTCCCAGGCCTCGGACGTATAACAGAAAACACACCGAAACACCAAGGAGTTGTCATCTATTCCATGTCAGACGTGCCTCTTGGGTTCGGAGTCTGTGCCCGAGCCACTACAGAGTGCCGCAACGCTGACCCGTTAGCCACCATTGCTTTCCATCAGGCCGATGTGGGGGAATATATCCGGTCGGAAGATACTTTGACATAAATACATATTTATTTACGTAATAAATATATATTTTTTAGGATATTATTCTGTTGTTTTAATTTTCATTTGGAGTGTCTGTCTTGCTGTAAAAATATTTTTTATTATATTGGTCGAATGTAAACATTATAATGTACTCTGTGACGTAAACTTATAAACAGTGCCATCTTTGGGATTTCATACGAACTAACTTAGTAAAATAACGCCATCTATTGTTATATTTGGGAACTAAGCAAGCAGTGTCTTTTTGTACGAACTAAGTCAACTACAATATTAGTTCCCGTTACTGAGGCGAGAGGGCGCTGCTACATAATGTTAGCAAAGAGCATATATGTCGCAGGGATATTGTCAAACCAGTGATATTATAATTACCCTAGTGAAATTACAATTACCCAGATTATTGTCAATCGCCTCCATTACTTACAATTTCACGGACTTATTTTAGTGTTATTGTAATTTCACGAGAACGCTGTAGTGATTTTATAATAACCCTAGGTATATTATGAGTCAAGTTTGTAGTGGGGGACTTCGTGCGTTTTGATTGGTCAACTCTTCTTTAACCGCCATTTGCTTAGGAATTCAACATAGAGCTAAGAAAATATTACAGTGACCAGACTGATAAAACAAAAAATCTGCCGAATGCTAGTCGGACTCACGCACTGAGGGTTCCGTACCGCCATACAATTAAAAATATATGGTTGTGTGTACGCTCATGCATAAGTCCGACTCGCACTTGGCTGCTTTTTTATTATTTGTTGTTATACTATAAAGCTCTAGATCTACACCAAGTTTGACGCTTGTAGTATTACCATTTTTGTGATAGAGCATAAAGTATAAAATCACCCCTTATTTTATTATTAATATCTAATTTGTAGTGTCCCACATGAAAAATATTCTGTCAAAATGTCAACTGGCTACCTATTACGGTAGCAAAGATAAGGGTAGGAAATACAGACAGAGAGTTCGGGTACGGAACCCTAAAAACCAATCTAACTTATTGTGAGTTACATTAAGATAAAACTGCGATATTAGACATCCTTGCAATAAAGCTTGTGATTTCCAAAAACCTGTCTATTATTTTGTAACTCTATGATTTCAAAATTGACAATTTGAAAACGGACCAATCATCGACCGTCTGACAATCTAACGGCAGTGAAATTGTCAACTTATTGCTGCCTTGCAATATCACTGCGTGAGTCTAGTGAAATTATAATTTCACTGAAATAAGCCCGTGATATTGTGAGAAATGGTGACGGTTAACAATAAACCGGGTAATTGTAATTTCACTAGGGTAATTATAATATCACTGGTTTGACAATATCCCTGCGACATATACAAATGTTAGCAAGGAGTTTGGAACATCTTGAAAAAGTGTCACAATCACAACCCTAGGTATTTTATTCGACAATTTGTTTCTTTTCTGAAGAACAAAAATAGTCTGCAATCTATGTTGTCTTTTGTGCTTGTGAATACCCTAAAATCAATAAAAAACACAAAGTAACCAATGCATAAAAATTCCAGCGAACTTGGCAATTTGGCGCAAAATCCTACCTTCTCTAAGTCCATCCGCTGGAGTAAAAACGGCGTTTTAACGTTTTTCTTTATAATAAATCCCTATTTATCTTCAGCACTGAAATAAAGGCGAGAATTTAACGCTTGAATAGATTCTATACACTTTGTAAAGACCCTAAACTAAACATACTTATTAGACTCCAGCTACTTGCGGTAGCTACTTACCTTCTTGAAAACCACATTTCTCTTTCATATAAAGCCAATTAAAAGTTCTTTAGAATAGGCACGTTGTTCTTCAAGAAAAGTAAGCACTTTACGGTGCCTAATCGCACGAAAATAAAAGTACCTAACAGAAGCTCTTCCGAGGTAGACCTAAGCGTTAGATACCTATGTAATGTACTAGTCATTTAGCGACATCCTAGGATATTCCTATTTGTAGGATTGCAGCACGTGGTAGCTCGTGCATTGCAACTCTTAAAACGTTGTAAATGCTCCTATAGGTAGTCTTGACGTTTAGTAGCCCAGTAAATTGTGAAACTACTTGTTTCACAATTTACTGGTAAGGTAAGGTAAGATGTAGCCTACAAATCTATACTTATAATAAAACTCTAGCGAAGTCAATTCTGTACATTGAATATTTTTAGATAAAAACTAGCAGGGATTACTAAGTAAACTATACTGAATCCAAAAATGCAAAAAAAACTGTCTATGTCTGTCTGTCTGTCTGTCTGTATGAACACGATAAACGCGAACACCGCTGAATAAATTTTAACCAAACTTAACATGGTCGTAACTCACGTTTCTGGGCATAACTTAGGCTATCAGATGTTTAGAATACATTGCGGGTTGCAATTTTAACTTCGTTTTTTGTAAGAAATATTCATAATTTGGATATGGCTTCTTGAGAAGGTATGTTAAGAACGTGATACTGAACATATTTCAGCAAAAAAAAATGTTAAGTCCGACTTTGAACCTTATTCTCTCGGAAACCTACATTGCGGGTTGCAATTTTAACTTGATTTTTTGTAAAAAATATCCATAATTTTGATATGGCTTCTTGAGAAGGTATGATAAGAACGTGATGCTGATACACATTCTGAAAAAAAAATGAAAATTCCGACTTTATTATCTCGGTAACCGTTGATTTCCCAGGCATAGTTCCTTGGGCAAAAATGTACGTTATGATGAGGACTATACGTGGTCTCCCGCTTTGTTGGCGGTCTTTTAACACTCTGTATAATATCACGCTACGACTTTTGGCATTTAGGGCGCCATATTGTAAATGAAAAGTCGGCAATTGTTTTTATTTAATTTTGGCGGGAAATGTTAGTTCTACAAGCATAGCATAAGGCCGGGTTAGAGCGTATCTATGGGTTTAAAACCATAGGTATCTCACTCTTTTGTTTGACGTAGAGCGGGATAGACAGAGCCATAGATACGCTCTAACCCATCAGCCTTATGATGCTTGCTGGAGGGAATTGTGAGTGGTTTTCGGTGGAGGTCGGACAAAGTTTATCGATGTTAGAAATGTAGTACTGTTGCGTCGCGGTCGAAAGGTTCTGGGTTCGAACCAACGCGAGGTTGAAATTTTTTTGTGCCTTTTTTAAAATATTTACTCTACTGAGCCCAACTTGATATTAAAAAAATATATTTTTTTTGTCGTAAAGCGGGATAGACAGAGTTATTTGCCGTAACATATGCTCTAACCCAACCTTATGCTTTGCTTGCTATGGGCTTATAACTTTATCTATCCTACTCTACGTCGAGGAAGATACATATAAACCCCTTTACTTCCTAAGGAATTCTTATGCTAAGCTTCCTGGTATCTTATATGGACGATACCTAATCTAAACAAAACATATTTTATTTTAAACTTATTGTGTAGATTAGGGCACACACAGAGACACACAGACAGGCACACCCTCATAAACACATAAACAGACACACACACAAAGCTATCAAACTTATGACACCCCTCTTTTTTGTACGGTGGTTAAAAAAACCTTCCTTTTGAGTTTTCCTCCACAGTCGAATTTAAATTATATGACAAATGTGTAAAAACGCATACGAAGTCGCGGGCACAACCAGTAGATATATAAATCCATACATATCAAATATTGCCAAAAGCTCTAATCGCGCGCGGCATCAATAAAAAAAATAGGTATATCCTAATGTCACAGAAATGTGCCTTCTGCTCGCAAGTATTTTGTGCTCATACTCGACCGACTTGAATTTGCGAGAACATTTGTTTGCGAGAGGCCCGTTGGGTCCGGGCAAGACTAACTTGGAGGGCACGAGGGCCCTCAAGAAGGCTTGCGGGAGCGATCAAGCGTTTCGGGAATTCCATGATACTTGGCGCAGGAATTAATATAAATACCTAGTTACGTATTTATTTGGAAAGGTAAGTTATAGTCGTAAAATAAAAAGTAACATGTAGCCTGTACAATTGTACATGTCGCACTAGCTGGGCAAAGGCCTTCTCTCAGAGAGAGAGTTCGAGCTTAATCACGATGGCGATTTTTGCGTTGAGGGTATAGTCGTAATAAATATTTTTGGCGGATGAATTAGGGTAAGTACATCGGATTTCGCCGATGTCTTTGAAAACATCTTGAGGCTGGAGATAAAGCTGCTCTAGTGAGCTATCAGCGATATGCTAGCGATAAAAACAAATAGAAAACTTATATGTTTATAAACATTCCATGTTCCATCATTGTATAACAATAGGTAACCACATCCACGTAGCTTCCGCTACGAATGATTAGGGTCATCCGTAGACCCAGCTATGAATGCGTAGCGTCATCCGAAGACTGTTGCGAATGCGTAATGTTATCCGTAGACCCAGCTACGAATGCGTAGCGTCATCCGTAGACCCAGCTAGGAATGCGTAGCTTCATCCCTAGACCCAGCTATGAATGCATAGCTTCATCCATAGACTCAGCTACGAATGCTTAGCGTCATCCGAAGAACCAGTTACGAATTCCTTTTATCCGTAGACCCAGCTACGAACGCGTAGCGTTATCCGAAGACTCAGCTACGAAAGCGTAGCTTCATCCGTACACCTAGCCACGAATGCGTAACTTCATCCGTAGACTTTTTCCGTAAATCCTGCTAAGAATACTTAGATTTAATCGTAGACCCATCTAAAAATGCGTAGCTTCATTCGTAGACTCAGCTACGCGTGCGTAGTGCGTAACATTCACCGTTAAGATGTCCCTTTGTGTTCGATTGACGCAATTATGCTGAGCGCAATAAGAGCTGCGATGGGGTGGGTACTTGGACATAGATAAGGATCAGCGTATCGCTGACAGTACCTCCTTAGAAGATACTCAAGTTTATAAGAGTGTCTCATTAAACAATTTTCCAACTTCAAAGCAGTTCCATAACAGTAAGAGTAAAACGATAAAGTGTTTCACCAATGTTTTCTAGGTCAAGCTACATTTATTACATTGCCTATTTTACTAAAGCCTCGTGTTCCATTTGGGCTGCTGTACACCTGGCGGAAATGAGGGCTTCCGCGCTCAGATTTGTCGCTAGGGGCGCTAGTGTAGCGCGAGGTCCAAAATGTCACTGTTTGTATGTGCTACGCGGGTTTATTTCTAACTAGTTGTGCCCGCGACTTCGTATGCGTTTTTACACATTTGACATTTAATTTAAATTCGACTGTGGAGGAAAACTCAAAAGGAAGGTTTTTTTTAACCCCCGACCAAAAAAGAGGGGTGTCATAAGTTTGATAGCTTTGTGTGTGTGTCTGTTTATGTGTTTATGAGGGTGTGCCTGTCTGTGTGTCTGTCTGTGTGTGCCCTAATCTGAACAATACATTTATAACTAGTGGTTCGCCCCGAACTGTGAACTCGCGACCCCATATAAACTTAACAACCCCATATCTCGGCAACCCCTCGACCGATTTGGCTCATGTTCGAACTTAAAAATTCTTTTAATTTAATTTACCCGCCTACCAAATTTCATAACGATCCGACCAAATTTACTCAAGTTATCGTCGAACGAACATTCATACATACATACATACATACATACAAACGCCGGATTGTTCCAGTTGACTCGGAGAACTTCGCTCGCTTCGCTCGCTCGTTCAATAAAATATGTTTTGTTTAGATTAGGTATCGCCCGTGTAAGATACCAGGAAGCTTAGCATAAGAATTGCTTAGGAAGTAAAGGGGTTTATATGTATCTCCCTCGACGTAGAGTGGGATAGATAAAGTTATAAGCCCATAGATAAGGTCTTACCCATTCCCATGCTAAGCCAGCAAGCAAAGCATAAGGTTGGGTTAGAGCGTATCTACAGCAAATAACTCCGTCTATCCCGCTTTACGGCAAACAAAATATATATTTTTAATATCAAGTTAAAATAGTAAAAAATCAAGTTAAAAGAGTAAATATTTTAAAAAGGCACAAAAAAATTTCAACCTCGCGTGGGTTCAAACCCAGAACCATATGACCGCGACGCAACAGTACTACATTTCTAACATCGATAAACTTTGTCCGACCTCCACCGAAAACCACTCACAATTCCCTCCAGCAAGCATCATAAGGCTGGGTTAGAGCGTATCTATGGCTCTGTCCATCCCGCTCTACCTCAAACAAAAGAGTGAGATACCTATTGTTTTAAACCCATAGAAACGCTCTAACCCGGCCTTATGCTACGCTTGTAGAACTAACATTTTCCCCAAAATAAAATAAAAACAAATGCCGACTTTTCATTTACAATATGGCGCCCCAAATGCCAAAAGTCGTAGCGTGATATTAGAGTGTTAAAAGACCGCCAACAAAGCGGGAGACCACGTATAGTCCTCATCATAACGAACATTTTTCCCAAGGAACCATGCCTGGGAAATCAACGGTTTCCGAGATAAAGTCGGACTTTTTTTTTTCAGAAAAGTGATCAGTATCACGTTCTTAACATACCTTCTCAAGAAGCCATATCCAAATTATGAATATTTCTTACAAAAAACGAAGTTAAAATTGCAACCCGCAATGTATTCTAAACATCGGATAGCCTAAGTTATGCCCAGAAACGGGAGTTACGACCATACTAGTGGTTCGCCCCGAACTATGAACTCGCGACCCCATATAAACCTAATAATAATAATAACCCCTGTGTGGTAATTGGACCAACCCCTACATTCTATGCTCTTGATTTTCCACTCGTTTTTCAAGATTTTCAGATTTTTCTTCTAGCATTTTTAGTTTTTCGCCAAACATTCTTTGAATGTTTTCTGTAACTTGTTCGCCGTTTTTTCTTATTTCAAGTTTTTGTGCCTCTAGATCATTTTGGGTTTTTTGTAGTTTTTTCTAGTATTTCTTCCATTTTAAGTTTTGTATAGGACTCTCTTGTAGTTTTGAAGTAAAGCGACCTCTATTGTTGAGCATAAGGACTTTTTGGTTTATAATTTTGAACACTAGATGGCTCTGATAAAAAATGTTTTGTCACGCCCTATGTTAGGAAGTAGAATAACAATATGACTGTTTTTTTTTTAAATAGATGGCGCTGTTTTGTATTTTATAATCTGGTGTACTTTGGACCTTAGCAATTAGCAAAATTTTTGGATTTATTGGATTAAAATTGAGTTCTTGTTACGGATTATTTCGCGACCCGTAAAAGTTTATTTTTATTGTTTCCACTGAGTTTTACGTCCGATATCCACAATATTGTTTCCAAACAGAATTTGTATTTATAGTTCACTTTTGTTAGTTTTTATCACTGCTTTCACTGTTTACTGATTAGATTTACGTTTTTATCACTTTTAAAATCACTGTTTAGCACTATTTTATTGTTACTGAGAGGCAGCAGTGGCGCCCTCTCTCATCCCATATAAACTTAACAACCCCATATCTCGGCAACCCCTGGACCGATTTGGCTCATGTTCGAACTTAAAAATTCTTTTAATTTCATTTACCTGCCTACCAAATTTCATGATGATCCGACAAAAATTACTCAAGTTATCGTCGAACGAACATTCATACATACAAACATACAAACATACAAACATACATACATACATACATACATACATACATACATACATACATACATACATACAAACGCCGGATTGTTCCAGTAGACTCGGAGAACTTAAGAGAGAAAGAGTGAGATACCTATTGTTTTAAACCCATAGAAACGCTCTAACCCGGCCTTATGCTACGCTTGTAGAACTAACATTTTCCCCAAAATAAAATAAAAACAAATGCCGACTTTTCATTTACAATATGGCGCCCCAAATGCCAAAAGTCGTAGCGTGATATTAGAGTGTTAAAAGACCGCCAACAAAGCGGGAGACCACGTATAGTCCTCATCATAACGAACATTTTTCCCAAGGAACCATGCCTGGGAAATCAACGGTTTCCGAGATAAAGTCGGACTTTTTTTTTTCAGAAAAGTGATCAGTATCACGTTCTTAACATACCTTCTCAAGAAGCCATATCCAAATTATGAATATTTCTTACAAAAAACGAAGTTAAAATTGCAACCCGCAATGTATTCTAAACATCGGATAGCCTAAGTTATGCCCAGAAACGGGAGTTACGACCATACTAGTGGTTCGCCCCGAACTATGAACTCGCGACCCCATATAAACCTAATAATAATAATAACCCCTGTGTGGTAATTGGACCAACCCCTACATTCTATGCTCTTGATTTTCCACTCGTTTTTCAAGATTTTCAGATTTTTCTTCTAGCATTTTTAGTTTTTCGCCAAACATTCTTTGAATGTTTTCTGTAACTTGTTCGCCGTTTTTTCTTATTTCAAGTTTTTGTGCCTCTAGATCATTTTGGGTTTTTTGTAGTTTTTTCTAGTATTTCTTCCATTTTAAGTTTTGTATAGGACTCTCTTGTAGTTTTGAAGTAAAGCGACCTCTATTGTTGAGCATAAGGACTTTTTGGTTTATAATTTTGAACACTAGATGGCTCTGATAAAAAATGTTTTGTCACGCCCTATGTTAGGAAGTAGAATAACAATATGACTGTTTTTTTTAAAATAGATGGCGCTGTTTTGTATTTTATAATCTGGTGTACTTTGGACCTTAGCAATTAGCAAAATTTTTGGATTTATTGGATTAAAATTGAGTTCTTGTTACGGATTATTTCGCGACCCGTAAAAGTTTATTTTTATTGTTTCCACTGAGTTTTACGTCCGATATCCACAATATTGTTTCCAAACAGAATTTGTATTTATAGTTCACTTTTGTTAGTTTTTATCACTGCTTTCACTGTTTACTGATTAGATTTACGTTTTTATCACTTTTAAAATCACTGTTTAGCACTATTTTATTGTTACTGAGAGGCAGCAGTGGCGCCCTCTCTCATCCCATATAAACTTAACAACCCCATATCTCGGCAACCCCTGGACCGATTTGGCTCATGTTCGAACTTAAAAATTCTTTTAATTTCATTTACCTGCCTACCAAATTTCATGATGATCCGACAAAAATTACTCAAGTTATCGTCGAACGAACATTCATACATACAAACATACAAACATACAAACATACATACATACATACATACATACATACATACATACATACATACATACAAACGCCGGATTGTTCCAGTAGACTCGGAGAACTTCGCTCGCTTCGCTCGCTCGTTCAATTAAGTTTGGTTGAAAACTATTCAGCGGTGTTCGCGTTTATCGTGTTCATACAGACAGACATAGACCGTTTTTTTTGCAGTTTTGGATTCAGTATAGTTTACTTAGTAGCTCCTGCTAGTTTTTTTCTAACTAGTGGTTCGCTCCGAACGACGAACTCGCGACCCCATATCTCAGCAACCCCTCGACCGATTTGGCTCATGTTCGAACTTAAAAATTCTCTTTGCCTCATTTACCCACCTACCAAATTTCATGACGATCCGACTAAATTTACTCAAGTTATCGTCGAACGAACATTCATACATACAAACATACAAACATACAAACATACAAACATACAAACATACAAACATACATACATACATACAAACGCCGGATTGTTCAAGTAGACTCGGAGAACTTCGCTCGCTTCGCTCGCTCGTTCAAAAATATTCAATGTACAGAATTGACTTCGCTAGAGTTTTATTATAAGTATAGATAGATAGAATAATGTTGTGAATATTTTGCAGTTAAATTAATTATGGCAAACATATTTCTGATGGCATTAGACCGAGGGGGTTGGCGTGAAAAGGAAGAGGCCTATGCCCAGCAGTGGGCTTTATTTATGGGCTGGATAGATAGATAGATAGATAGATTTCTGATGGCAAATTATAGTAGGCCTATAAAACTTTAAAGAAGACTTTAAAGAAGATTTATCAGTTAATTAAACTTTAAAGAAGTTTAACTTTAAAGAAGATTTATCAGTTAATTATTATTATTGTTGATTGCTCATGTTGACTGTAGGTAGATTGATGGTTCATCAAATTGTTTATTTAAAACAGGTTTAAATACGGTTATTTTTGGAATAAAATTAATTTGCAGCATGCCTCTCTGTTGTGCCCCTGTGGTCACCGGTAGACTGGATGTTGGTTATTATTTTCACCACCAAATAAACCGCAATCTGATCCGTTGTTGACAAAATGTGTAAATAATATTGTGAATTGAGTGGCATTAGCAGAAAAAAATACAACAGGTTTGTTCAAACATTTCATCAGTCTGTCTTAAAAGTAGCACTAAACGTCCTATTGACTAGACATTTATTCCCTTCTATAGTACGAGCATTAAATACTAACTAGACCACAATATTGGAACAGAGCAGTGCAGTAACTCGGCCGTAATCTTGAAATAATGACGTACTCCTACGCAACGCAGGATTAAACGGTCGTACCATGTATGGAGATTCGAGACGCGAAGGTATAGGGCGCATTTCGGTCATTTAGGGTAATTTCTATGCAGAGAAACTTCTACCTCTGCTGTTCCTTCGATAGGAGTTATTATTAATTGTTCATAGTTATTTGTTAGAATTGTTTTTTTTTATACAAACAAAATGTTACTACATGCAGCCAGTGTTAGATTTATTTACTGCACCATTGTGCGGTACGTTAAAATTTTGAATTTCGAATGTCTAATTTCACTTGCAGCCAAATCTAAACAAGTTTTTCCTTCAATGTGGAAATAAGTATACGTAATATGTTATTTCTGAGCTTTTGAGGTAAACACGATATCCTGAGGCCCTGGCAGATCCTCAGCCTAGCCGAGACAACACAATCAAAACAAATCAAGACACCTAGATCTTGGCTGCGGAAGTTTTAATTAAAGCGCGATACTTTGATTACGGGAAGTGCTATCACTGTCTAACTAACTTTGCCTCAAAGGCCAGGAGCTGCATGGCAAAAATTTCATGCCAAAACGCGCGAAAAAAAAATTCACCTCTCCATACAAATGGTGTCGATTGGCGATTGTATTGGGAAGTGTTTTTTTTTTCGCTCATTTTGAAGTAAAATTTTGGAATTTGGCTCAGAATCACGAGTGCAACTAAATACCTTCGGCTTTAAAACCACTAAAATTCCACGGTGTATAGGGGTAGGTGCATACTATGTTTTTATTGTAAATAGTGACTAAATTAAAAATACACCGACATTTAAGTTTCAAAAAAGCATATCTCATAAACGGCTTAACCTATTTTGATCAAACATATTATCTAAGAACACTCGCTAGAAAACCAGCTATAAAATGAAAGAAGACCGCATCCAAATCGGTTCACCCGTATAAGAGCTACGGTGCCACAGACAGACACACAGACACACATACAGACAGATGGACAGACAAACACACATAGCGGTCACTATCGTGTTATTATTCTACTAATAATAACACGATAGTGACCGCGTGATCTTTTCCGTAGACCCTACAACGACCGAGTAGTCGACTGTAGACCCAGTTGCAACCACGTAGCTCTCTCTGTAGACCCAGCTACGGCCACGTAGCTATCTCCGTAGACCCATCTACGACCGCGTAGCTATCTCCGTAGACCCAGCTACGACCGTGTAGCTCTATCCGTAGACCCAGCTACGACCGCGTAGCTATCCCCGTAGACCCAGCTACGACCGCGTAGTTATCCCCGTAGACCCAGCTACGACCGCGTAACTATCTCCGTAGACCCAGCTACGACCGCGTAGCTCTCGGTCCCAGCTAGCTACGGGACTACAACTAGAGTAAAGTTACTAGAGGTGCTTGAGTACTGCAGCGCCGAGTGGTTTCTTTACCCATCTAGTGTGAGTGTAGGTGCCACTAGACGCTGTATTAATAATTTCATTTCATTTTGTAGAGTTCTAAAACTTCCTAAAAACAACCTGTTTTTACCTGTGATGTTTTCTTGTCCTGGGTCCTTGCTTGGCTACTAATAACAATTTATTAGTAGGATTGAGATTTTATAAAAACACTGTTAAAAAGTACAAGGTATAATTATTTTCACCCATCCTACGAGATGTCTTTAGCAAGATAAAACAAAAACAATAGTGACATAAGAACAAGAATTCAATGACCGAAACGGAGGGAAATATAAGACCATTGGCAACTTTTCGCCAGCGGATTAAACCGAAGTAAAGTAAATTAATAAGACGTAAATATTCTTGTATAATTTTCTAATTCTATTCCTACGTGCAAACGACACTCTGGTGAAGGGTGTATGCTAATTGCATTGCTAACGAAATCGACTTTAATTTGTAAAGCAAAGCAGCGAGTTTCATTCTGTGTTTAATGTAGGTCGCAACGAGTACCTACCTTTTGTTCATTCCACGTTTGCAATCATTTAATTATTTCACATCAACGAAAAACATTATTGTGCATTTTTTTTAATTTTTATATAACAGTACTTTGTAATGTTCATTCAAATATTAGACTATTTTTTACAATAAAAGCATTCGAATTCTAGATGTTTTCCCCGTATAAAGAATCTTTGAATAAGAAATAGAGGGAAAGAGAAGGCAAGGTAGGAGGAAAACGACATGGCTGGGTAATATGAAAGAATCGTCTGGCATCAAAACCGTGGAACAATTATACAGGACAGCCATGAACAGAGAGCGGTGCAGGGAGCTGACTGCCAACCTCCAGTGATGGAGAGGCACTTCAAGAAGATGAAATAATGTTAGACCTAAAAGTGAGCGAAGCCGCGGGCATCACTGTTATGGCAATTTAAGTCGCGTATTTTCTCGGAAAAGTAAAACGTAGAGAACTAAGAGAAGTGGGGAAAGTGGATTTTCTCAAAACCTTGTTCCCTAAATTATGCCTTTGGCACGTAGGGCCAGATTGTTTTATCTTATTAACGGCAAAGGAAAAGGTATGGCATGGACAAAATAAGTAGTGCCAGAGGGTTAGATAGAAAGCAATATGACATGGCCAATATCACTACGTATACAGGGTGTCCACTAGCCCAGCAACAACGCTCGGCCGGTGAAAGTTTGGGTAATTTCCTATAACATATCAAAAATCTCACCTTTATCGTGAGGAAACCCGCGGTTTAGTTGGCTCCAGACGTATTGACTTGTCTTTCCTGTGGGCTAGCTAGGCCAACTCATATGTCAGGATGGTATGTGCATCTAAAACGATGTTCCACGCATTGCAGCGCGAGTGGTCTCTTCATCTATCATCTAGTGTGAGTGAGGGTGCCACTGGACGCTGCATAACTCATCCCATTACGCCTTAGTTTTATTAAATTTTATCATGATAAAAATATTCACCGTTTCAGTAGCGGACCCGTTTTTGAGTTATATGGATAAAAAAAAAAAACTAAAGCTACTTTACTTCTATTTTGTGGGACAGATTACTTACTTTACTTTGATGTGTTTGGCTTTGGTCATAGGTATGACAATACCTCAATGTAACTGGTACAGGGGGGTTACCCTGGATGCGATTGCATTCATATTGACATAGTTTTTTAATTTGTTTATATTTGAACTAGTTGTGCCCGCGACTTCGTATGCGTTTTTACACATTTGACATTTAATTTAAATTCGACTGTGGAGGAAAACTCAAAAGGAAGGTTTTTTTAACCCCCGTCCAAAAAAGAGGGGTGTCATAAGTTTGATAGCTTTGTGTGTGTGTCTGTTTATGTGTTTATGAGGGTGTGCCTGTCTGTGTGTCTGTCTGTGTGTGCCCTAATCTAAACAATACATTTATAATAAAATATGTTTTGTTTAGATTAAGGTATCGCCCGTGTAAGATACCAGGAAGCTTAGCATAAGAATTGCTTAGGAAGTAAAGGAGTTTATATGTATCTCCCTCGACGTAGAGTGGGATAGATAAAGTTATAAGCCCATAGATAAGGTCTTACCCATTCTCATGCTAAGCCAGCAAGCAAAGCATAAGGTTGGGTTAGAGCGTAACTACGGCAAATAACTCTGTCTATCCCGCTTTACGGCAAACAAAATATTTTTTTTTAATATCAAGTTGGGTTCAGTAGAGTAAATATTTAAAAATAGGCACCTAAAAAATTTCAACCTTTCGACCGCGACAGAACAGTAATTCATTTCTAACATCGATAAACTTTGTCCGACCTCCACCGAAAACCACTCACAATTCCCTCCAGCAAGCATCATAAGGCTGGGCTACAGCGTATCTATGGCTCTATCCATCCCGCTCTACGTCAAACAAAAGAGTGAGATACCTATTGTTTCAAACCCATAGATACGATCTAACCCGGCCTTATGCTACGCTTGTAGAACTAACATTTTCCGCCAAAATAAAATAAAAACAAATGCTGACTTTTCATTTACAATATGGCGCCCTAAATGCCAAAAGTCGTAGCATGATATTATACAGAGTGTTAAAAGACCGCCAACAAAGTGGGAGACCACGTATAGTCCTCATCATAACGAACATTTTTGTCCAATGAACTATGCCTGGGAAATCAACGGTTTCCGAGATAATAAAGTCGGACTTTTTTTTTTTCAGAAATGTATTCAGTATCACGTTCTTAACATAATAATATCTTCTCAAGAAGCCATATCAAAATTATGGATATTTCTTACAAAAAATCAAGTTAAAATTGCAACCCGCAATGCAGGTTTCCGAAAGAATGAGGTTCAAAGTCGAAATTTTGATTATTTTTTTTGCAGAAATATGTTGAGTATCACGTTTTTAACATACCTTCTCAAGAAGCCATATCCAAATTATGAATGTTTCTTACAAAAAACGAAGTTAAAATTGCAACCCGCAATGTATTCTAAACATTGGATAGCCTAAGTTATGCCCAGAAACGTGAGTTACGACCATGTTAAGTTTGGTTGAAAACTATTCAGCGGTGTTCGCGTTTATCGTGTTCATACAGACAGACAGACAGACAGACAGACATAAACCGTTTTTTTTGCATTTTTGGATTCAGTATAGTTTACTTAGTAACCCCTGCTAGTTTTTTTCTAAAAATATTCAATGTACAGAATTGACTTCGCTAGAATTTTATTATAAGTATAGATTAGCATAGTCGAATTTTGGCGGCCCCGTCAATTTCCGCCAGCGTCGCTTTCCGCCTGCATCGCGTTTTCTTGGCGGGCAGGCAGTCCTTTGGTGGTTTTTATTTTGTGCACCCGGTGCGTAACGAAGACTTTGCTTTTATAATAATAATTCATTCTGTTTCTGATTCGACAATCTTTGTTAGTTTTTATTATTATAAAAGATCAAGGTTTTGCTGTATTTTTTTTTATCATAATAGAGGCCTCTGCATCTTTTTGAAATATATAACTTAGCTATGCCTTCACTTGGCCATGATTAACACAACATCTACTCAAATAGTGCGGTGGTGGCCTAGTGGTAAAACATTGGACTCTGAAGCGAGTGACCCAGGTTAGATTCCCGGCGCAGGGACTTTGTTTATTTTCAAAGTTACGTACATTTGTGAATTTGTATTAGCAAAATCACTCGCTGACTGTGAAGCAAAACATCGTGAGGAAACTCGCGACTTAGTTGGCTCCACTTGACTTGTCTTACTTGTGGGCTAGGCCGACTAAGCTGTCCGGATGGTATAGGTGCTGGGCAAGCCTACTCCATCTAAACCAATGTCACAGGCACTGCAGCGCCGAGTGGTCTCTTCTCCCATCTAGTGTGAGTGAAGCAACAGACCGGACATAATATTACTTATGTTTCGTTTTGAAAATGGCAGCGAAGAAATTACCTTAAACTAATTGCTTTAGGAATTTTCTACGTCTTACTGTAATGTTCGGGTTCATAATACTACAATTTGGCAGTTTGAAAGAAAGAGTAAGGTTCACTTACCTTTAACGTTCAAAAGATACGAATCGGCCACCTTCAAGTGGTCACGAGTAGAAAACTTCCACTTGATGCGAACGAGTAAACGCGATATGACACGCACACCCACCCACGTACACTCTAACGGAGAGGTACACCCAAAAGTAAGATGTACCCTGTACAATTCGGAACCCAAAGTTTTTTGTTCGAAAGTCCGTTATTGGCTTATTCAAAACTTTTGGCTATTATAAGAAACTAATTTAAATATTTTTTATTTTGGTTCAGTAGTTTGGATTTTACAACGTTTCAAAGATACAGTTTTATGACGTCACGCGACGGTCTGCATACTGTTGGCTAGAGCATGGAATACCGGAGCCTTTTCCCAATACCGGTATTCATTCGGTATCAAGATTTTAAATACCGTTTTTCGGTATTAAATTTTTGTTATATTAAAAAAATATTAAATTGTTATAAAATAGGCAAATAGAAAATTTAAAATAAGTGAGTTTATTTAATTGAACGATAATATTAATTTATACTAGCTTTTGCCTGCGACTTCGTCCGCGTAGACTTTTTTTCCGTTATCGACATTACCAGACGAATTTAGTTCGTAATTTATAGTCTATGTTAGTCTGGTTTCTAAGCTATCTCCATTCCTTCAGGCAAATTCGTCCTGCAGTTCTAGCGTGAAAACAAATACACGCACTCACTCACTCACAAACTGTCCGCGCACTCGGAGAAAAAGTTGCAGAATCAGAATATTCTTTGCTGTACTACAAAAACATTAAAAGGACCGTCCGCAATCCGCATTAATAAATCGTAATGGGCAATTTTCTTACAGCTCATGAGTTGTAGTTCCAAATTTGTAACTGGATGTCGCTGACGAGATATGTTTTTTATAAGCCAGTTCGCGCTCGTTGGGCTTCGTAGATACGTCCAAACACAATATTTAGGTATTGGTGATGGAGCAAAATGTAGTGTTTCCAGTTCTAACATTCACTCATACAAGAACAATAACAAAGTCGTGCACTTTTTCATGTACCAAAATGGAATGCGGTGAAAGATGAAGTCACAGAGCAATGAAGTGAAAAAGTATTTTCGCTGTAGTAAGCACGAATTTTCTTTGTGATGTCGGATCAACGCCATCTGTCACAGCTTTTATAACTATTTTTTATTTTTTAAAGCTTTCAGCTGTCCCCCATTGAAGCCTCGGAGCCTATTTTGGCACCATTGCGTTACAGGCTAAGGCCCCTGGACTGCAGTCCAAAATAAGAAAGTAATCGGTTTTAATTAATAAACGAAAACCGGTGTTTATACTTATAGGTTTTTACAAAAAACGTTTTTGACGTGATAACGTCTTTAAAATCGTTTTAGTCGGGTGACATGTTCAGAAACTTGTGTCACACCAAAACCTCACGAGCGCGATCGCAGGTATAACGAGAGAGAGACGGACCGATCTCCCGTCTCATCTCGAGCGCTGCCAGTCATTCTGTGAAACTTGTCACGCGGAATCCTCACGATCGGAGGCTGGCATAGCGTTCGAGTGAGTGGACCGATCTTCCGTCTCTCTCACTCTAGCGGCATACAAACGAATGGAGATTTTCTCGTGCGGTTAAGTTTTCAATAAGACGTTATCACGTAAACATCTCGATCGTAAACCTACTTTACAAACAACCAATTTTTTTTTTGTAGGTTTCTAAAACCGATTCACATCACTATTCCGCACGGCGCACTCGCACGCATCGCATGCGCGCAAAATTTTGATATTCCACACTTGTTTCAGAGTTTTATCTGTAATACCGAAAATAACGAAATTCCGGTATTAAGATAATACAATACCGGTTTTTCAAATGTAGATATTTAGTCCGGGATCCCGGTTTTTCGGTATTACCGAAAACCGGTATCCATGCTCTACTGTTGGCGGTCATAGGAACAAAACATTTTAGCGCATAAAAACAAAACTACTGGACCAAAATAAAAAGTATTTAAATTATTTTCTAAATATTGTCTAAAGATAAGATTAAGCCAATAACGGACTTTCGAACAAAAAACTTTGGGTTCCGAATTTGTGCATGTCCCACTAACTGGGCAACTTGCTCAAGATACATAACGTATCATCGTCATGGTAGCTTTGTTGATGTGAAATTATTCGTTAGTATTTTGTTCCATAAGTCGATGATTAGAAACAGCTACGGTAGTTTCAAAAGCTTTTTGTCTTTATTTAATTTTGTAGGTTTCCTAAAGTGCTGCTAACTGCCAACGGCTAAATGAGCTGCCAACTGCATGTGCTGTTGGTAGCCCCGTTAGGAATAACTCTGACGGCTTTAGACTTGTAGTACAAAATAGTAAATTGGCTTTAAGATTTTTTCATTAAACTAATCATTGATTGCGTTATGCGAAGCTTACGTCTCGCATTCTAGATCTTTACTTATTTTGTATAATCCTGAACGGGATGTTAGAAATAAGATAAAACCCTCTAGATAATCATCTAACAATCTGGTTTTCATTTCAAATGTTTACACGTGACAATATTGGATGTATGTTCCCCTTCAGCCGACTGTAAGTACTTAACAGGACGTCTCAGCCTCGTAAAATATCAGCATCCCTATAACAACACTGCCACATTTCTGGTCGCTCCACGTTCAAACGAAAAATACTCAATCAGGGATCACCAGTGAGTCATCAGCTGAAATGAAAACGTTAATACCTTGCATCGTAAAAATGATGACGTCACATTTATCTTATGGCCAAGAGCGTTTAGATTTATGTTGTGCAAAAGGTTCTTCTTCTTCTCTATTCTTACTTACCTAAAACTAGTAGAAAACATCATGAGGAAAACTGTATATTTGAACGAGCGAGCGAAGCGAGCGAAGTTCTCCGTATCTACTGGAAGTTGGAACAATCCGGCGTTTGTATGTATGCATGTATTTATGTCTGTATGTATGTATGTATGTATGTATGTATGTATGTATGTATGTATGTTTGTATGTATGTTCGTTCGACGATAACTTGAGTAAAGGTGTTGTTTCTTTCTGGGCCATTTTTTTTTTTAATATCTCATTCGTTTTAAAGTTTTCCATGACCCGTCTAAAACAAAGAAAAAAATCCCCTGAACAGTATCTGCTGCCTAAAAGATTCTATTTCAGTGTTATTTTCATGTACGAACAGTTTTTGTATTCATGAAAGTTCCATTATAGGCGTTCAGATACTGCTTTACACGGGCGAGGCAAAATGCTTTTGATTTTGAAACATAATATTTTTACTCAAAATACAAACATTACAATATTCAAATAAAACGTAAAACTTGCCATTCTAGACACAGACCCTCATTATTCATTAACAAACATTTTAAATGAGATAATTTCTTAAAATCGATAAAATAAAGGTTTATTTTCTACGAACCTTTATGTTCTGGTTTTGGAACGTTTCCCTCCGTCGCGAATTTTATATTCGTTGCGTGGGGTGGGGTGTTTTTGAAGTTTGTTTCACAGATTACAAAAAAGGAGTTTTTTGTGTTTGTTGTTTGTTCTGTGTTGGTGACCGGTGCGTTTCAAAAGTGTTTTGGTTTTGTTTGTTTCGCTGAATTAATTCCTAATTATGTCCATTTGAGGTTACTTATTTATTTTGAGTTTTGATATGACACTTGTCTACAGTCTGTGGCTTTGACAGCTCCACTATTCTGTGCTTACACCACCACAGAGTTCGCCATTTTGTCAGTGTTGTGGTGTTGGTGTTGAATGCGTGTTGCATTGCGAGCAAATGAAAATATTTTTATACATGGGAACTAATGAAGATATTGAGGAGTGGTCGTTAAAAGGTGGTTTAGCAGTAATTTTGAAGTGTTCTATGTTTTTTTTCTTTTGTCTATTTTTCTGTGCCTACACTGTTTTTAGCCAGAAATATATTTTTTTCAATTTAATTTCAATTTACCGCTTCCTAACGGAAATCGAACTACTTTAATTTTACCTTTTAAAATTATACATTTTTCATTCCATAAGAAAGCTTACTCGGACTATAAGAATTAGGATTTTTTTAGGAATATGTAAAAAAAATTAGCCTTTCGTGATCAACAGATTTTTATTCATAGAAATCCGTAACCTATAACTACAAAGCTTAATTATATTTTTTTATGCTAGCTACTCATTCTGTAAGTACAACACACTATTTCTTTTGATTGGTTTTGATATACTAGTTTCATTCAACCTTTATAAATATTTCCAGCTGAGGCAAAATGTTAACAGGTAAAATACACCTCCAATATTTACACGTGGAAAATGTGAATACTCTCCTCTATACAACATTTTAGAGCGAGTCATTTTGTGAATGAGAAACCTGCGAAGCCATTCCGCTCTACGGACCGAGCTGACATTTTCCACTCTTTCACGAGCTATACGCCGCAAACCACAGAGTGGATACCACAGATGTACCGATTGGTTTCATCATCATCATCAGCCTGATAACACCCACTGCTGAGTAAAGGCCTCTTCATGCTCACGCCACCTCTCACGATCCTTCGCCAGGCGCAACCACTGTTTTCCGATTGCTTTACCGATTAGTTTTAGGTACTAGGTTTTACTTCTCAGTCACGGAATCCTCCATGGTCTCCTGCTAGGTCTTTTCCAAATAACAACCGCCTTTTAGATGTTTAGAAGAGCGGTAATGGTCTTGTGGTAGAACATTGGACTCGGAAGCGAGAGACCCAGGTTCGATTCCCGGCGCAGCCATGTAGGTACCTATGACTTTGTTTCTTTTCAAAGTTACGTACATTTGTGAATTTGAAGTAGCAAAACCACTCGCTAACGGTGAGGGAAAACATCGTGAGGAAACCCGCGTCTTAGTTGACTCCAAAGTATTGACTTGTCTTTCCTATGGGCTAGGCTGACTAAGCTGTCAGGATAATATAGGTGCTGGGCAACCCCTTTACTCCATCTAAAACAATGTCCCAGGTACTGCAGCGCCGAGTGGTCTCTTCACCCAGCTAGTGTGAGTGAAGGTGCCACTGGACGTTGTATAAATCATCTCATTACGTAGATGCAAAGGCCTTAGTTTAGATGTCATCGACCTATCTCGGCAGCCACGTACCCATGAGAAGTTTCTTGACCACCCATGGTTCGTCAGAAGACCTAAGACGAAGACGTGGGCGCACGCATCAGATACCTATAAGTAAAGTGGAGGTGGGTGGGACATTTGCTATGGGTATTCTGTTCAAAATCTACGACGGAAGGTTATAAACAAGAATTTATAAAACGAAAGTTATTTTCTCATACCTACAACATACAATCTTAGGGAACTAGGGAACATACAAATGGTCTTACTGCCGGTTTCTGATTTGAGAAATTCGCTGCAAGTACTTAAATATCGTGCTGCCTCTGCGGATTTCTCACAAAAGAACGTGACAGAACGATAGTTAAGTATTTACTTAGTAAAATTCTCGATTCAGAAACCGGGCCTTAGGAAACCATCTCTATATTTTTTGAAGAACAAATTACGGCGTAAGTAAGTGCTTATTTTCATACAAAGCTGGCAATTATTTTTCCAATTTTCAGTCTTCCTTTGGTCTGAAGTCTTGAAATTTGTTTTTTGCCGCATTTATTAAGCTTAAGTCACTGCCCTTTGTTTTATGATGAATGAGTCGGCTTTCTTTCGAGCCTCCCGCTGTAATCTGGAAGCTTGCCATGCCATGGCATTGGCTGGCATAAAGGAGTGTTAATTTGGTTCAAGAATGCCTTGGCTGTAGTCACTTAGTATGAGTACAAGTTGTTTGTATTGATCAGTAGACAGCCTACTTAAAGTTCCGCTATCGACTTAGGCCCGGTTTCTGAGTTGAGAATTTTACTAAGCAAATGGGTAAGTATCATCCTGTCTCTGCAGATTTCTCACAAAGTCAAGTGAGTGTGCATTCAAGAGTGCATTCAAGTCCTGCCTGACACGAGCGAAACAATGTTGAATACCAACATCTATACTTATAATAAAACTCTAGCGAAGTCAATTCTGTACATTGAATATTTTTAGAAAAAAACTAGCAGGGGTTACTAAGTAAACTATACTGAATACAAAAATGCAAAAAAATCGGTCTATGTCTGTCTGTCTGTCTGTCTGTCTGTCTGTCTGTCTGTGTGTTACCTCATCACGCGAATACCGCTGAATAGTTTTCAGTCAAATTTAGGACCGTGATAAGTCCTGGTTCTGGGAACAATCTAGGCTATCCGATGTTCAGAATACATTGCGGGTTGCAATTTTAACTTAGTTTTTTGTAAGAAATATTCATAATTTTGATATAGCTTCTTGAGAAGATATGTTAATAACGTGATACTAAACACAATTCCAAAAAAAAAATTGAATTTCCGAAAAAAAAAATTTGACTTGGAACCTCATTATCTCGGAAACCGTTGATTTCCTCGGCATAGTTTCTTGGGCAAAAATGTTTGTTATGATGAGGACTATACAGGGTGTTAAAAGACCGCCAACAACCGAAAACCACTAGACACCAAAACAAAGTACTTTTTCGATAAATTATTGTTGGGAAATGATTTTGGTTTTTTAGGTTATAATTTTGAAAAATATTTTTTCACGCAATGGTCGTGCCTAACGATAATAGATAACCCAACGCACAGAAGTCATATTGCGCAAGCGTAGGTATCAGTTTATGTTACTTAAGCTTGAAGTGTCTATGTTAAGAATACATTGCGGGTTGCAACTTTAACGTCGTTTTTTGTAAGAAATATTCATAATTTTGATATGGCTTCTTGAAAATGTATGTTAAGAATCCCGTGAAGCTCTGCAGCCCTCTCGCTCGCACTTTTTAACATTTTAATTTATTGTAAGAGAATGATTCAACTTTGGACGATAAAATATAGTTGCGGACATAGATAATAAAGCTATCGACATGTAGACATACTTTAAATTTCACATTCATAGTTTAAAAAATAAATATTACTGAACTACTACTTTTAACCGAAGTTCTGTGATATTTTTTTTATTAGTAGGAATATGAAATCAAAAGTGTGTCCACATGTCGATAGCTTTATTATCTATGTCTGCAACTATATTTTATCGTCCAAAGTTTAATCATTCTCTTACAATCAATTAAAATGTTGAAAAGTGCGAGCGAGAGGGCTGCAGAGCTTCAGGGGATTCTTAAGAACTAGATACTGAATAAAATCTGCAAAAGATAAGTTTTGAAAAATCCGACTTTGAACCTCATTTTGCATTCTTGCATAACAAATAACTATTGTTTACCGTTGAGCTGGATAGACAGAGTTATTAGCCGTATGCTTTGCTTGCTGGCTTAGCATGCGAATGAGTAAAACCTTATCTATGGGCTTATAACTTTATCTATCCCACTCTACGTCGAGGGAGATACATATAAACCCTTTTACTTCCTAAGCAATTCTTATGCCAAGTTTCCTGGTATCTTATCACGGGCGATACCTTAATGTAAATAATACATATTTATTATTAAATTTATAAATGTATTGTTTAGATTAGGGTTTTTATTCTATTTTATTCTATTGCTTTCTTTTGAGACCTGCTACCGCAAGTTAAGAAATAATAACTATTAAAATACCCCCAACATTTTAGCTTCGAATAAGCATATGTTATAAATAGCTGAACCAATTTTGCCAAAACATAACTAAGAACATTCGCTAGAAAACCTGCTTTCAAATAAAAAAAAAAACTTCCAAATAGTTCACCCATTTAAGAGCTACGGTGCCACAGACAGACACATCCTCATAAACACTTATACAGACACACTCACAAAGCTGTCAAACTTATAACACCCCTCTTTTTTGGTCGGGGGTTAAAAAAAAACCTTCCTTTTGAGTTTTCCTCCACAGTCGAATTAAAATTAAATTTCAAATGTGTAAAAACGCATACGAAGTCGCGGGCACAACTAGTCTTTGAATAAAATTCGTCTATTGAGAAGACAGCGCTTAAGCGTAGTACAGCCTCTTAGCTGAGATTAAGAAGTGGCTTAGTGCGGGGGTCGGGAATGTGATTAAAATTTTAATCCGTCACTGGGTAGTTTATGAGTTTGGCTTAGTGTTGATCAGGGTTTGACAACCTGGGGCCCGCGATTCTATTTCACGGAGTCCGGGAATCTATACTTATAATAAAACTCTAGCGAAGTCAATTCTGTACATTGAATATTTTTAGAAAAAAACTATCAGGCGTTACTAAGTAAACTATTCTGAATACAAAAATGAAAAAAAATCGGTCTATGTCTGTCTGTCTGTCTGTCTGTCTGTCTGTCTGTCTGTCTGTCTGTCTGTGTGTTACCTCATCACGCGAATACCGCTGAACAGTTTTCAGTCAAATTTAGGACCGTGATAAGTCCTGGTTCTGGGAACAATCTAGGCTATCCGATGTTCAGAATACATTGCGGGTTGCAATTTTAACTTCGTTTTTTGTAAGAAATATTCATAATTTTGATATAGCTTCTTGAGAAGATATGTTAATAACGTGATACAGAACACATTTCCGAAAAAAAAAAATGCATTTCCGGAAAAAAAAATCCGACTTGGAACCTCATTATCTCGGAAACCGTTGATTTCCTAGGCATAGTTCCTTGGGCAAAAATGATCGTTATGATGAGGACTATACAGGGTGTTAAAAGACCGCCAACAGACCCGAAAGCCACTAGACACCAAAACAAAGTACTTTTTCGATAAATTATTGTTGGGAAATTATTTTGGTTTTTTAGGTTATAATTTTGAAAAATATTTTTTACGCAATGGACGTGTAACGCACAGAAGTCATATTGCGCAAGCGTAGGTTTCAGATTATGTTACTTAAGCTTGAAGTGCCGATGTTTAGAATACATTGCGGGTTGCAACTTTAACGTCGTTTTTTGTAAGAAATATTCATAATTTTGATATGGCTTCTTAAAAAGGTATGTTAAGAATCCCCTGAAGCTCTGCAGCCCTCTCGCTCGCACTTTTGAACATTTGAATTTATTGTAAGAGAATGATTCAACTTTGGACGATAAAATATAGTTGCAGACATAGATAATAAAGCTATCGACATGTAGACATACTTTAAATTTCACATTTAAAGTTTAAAAAATAAATTACAGAACTACTACTTTTAACCGAAGTTCAGTGATATTTTTTTTTTATTAGTAGGAATATGAAATCAAAAGTGTGTCCACATGTCGATAGCTTTCTTATCTATGTCTGCAACTATATTTTATCGTCCAAAGTTTAATCATTCTCTTACAATCAATTAAAATTTTGAAAAGTGCGAGCGAGAGGGCTGCAGAGCTTCAGGGGATTCTTAAGAACTAGATACTGAATACATTTCTGCAAAAAAAAAGTTTTGAAAAATCCGACTTTGAACCTCATTATCTCGGAAACCGTTGATTTCCCAGGCATAGTTCCTTGAGCAAAAATTTTCATTATGATGAGGACAATACGTGGTTTCCCGCTTTGTAGGCGGTCTCTTTACACCCTGCATGTGGTCTCCCACTTTGTTGGCGGTCTTTTAACACCGCTCGGTATTCAATACAAGCACTCGCCGCAAACAATAATTTGGCATTCTTGCATAACAAATAACTATTATTTACCGTTGAGCGGGATAGACAGAGTTATTAGCCGTATGCTTTGCTTGCTGGCTTAGCATGAGAATGAGTAAGACCTTATCTATGGGCTTAAAACTTTATCTATCCCACTCTACGTCGAGGGAGGTACATAAAAACCCCTTTACTTCCTAAGCAATTCTTATGCTAAGCTTCCTGGTATCTTATCACGGGCGATACCTTAATGTAAACAATACATATTTATTATCAAATTTATAAATGTATTGTTTAGATTAGGGTTTTTATTCTATTTTATTCTATTGCTTTCTTTTGAGCCCTGCTACCGCAAGTTAAGAAATAATAACTATTAAAATACCCCCGACATTTTAGCTTCGAATAAGCATATTTAATAAATTGCTGAACCAATTTTGACAAAACATAACTAAGAAAATTCGCTAGAAAACCTGCTTTCAAATAAATAAAAAAAACCTAAAAGCTTCCAAATCGTTCACCCATTTAAGAGCTACGGTGCCACAGACAGACACACCCTCATAAACACTTATACAGACACACTCACAAAGCTGTCAAACTTATAACACCCCTCTTTTTTGGTCGGGGGTTAAAAAAACCTTCCTTTTGAGTTTTCCTCCACAGTCGAATTTAAATTAAATGTCAAATGTGTAAAAACGCATACGAAGTCGCGGGCACAACTAGTATAAAATACAAATACTTTGTGCGTTGAGGTGGCGAGCCTTCAAGTAGGCTCCTATGAGTCTTGTTTTTTAATTTTATACTCTACTTCAAATAACAAAAGCTTTTCAGCGCTAAGTACAGTCGCGAGTAGCAGTTTAATT
This sequence comes from Zelleria hepariella, assembly GCA_949319315.1. Taxonomy (NCBI): domain Eukaryota; kingdom Metazoa; phylum Arthropoda; class Insecta; order Lepidoptera; family Yponomeutidae; genus Zelleria; species Zelleria hepariella. The sequence continues at coordinate 19,463,035 of OX439380.1, forward strand.
CGTGTAAAAGGTTACCGGCTGCCCTTTTGATATGTTAAAAAGTACGTAATTCTGCATACTTATAAAAACCTAATTCTTGCAATTCCTAACCCGCCGCAAAGTTATAAAAAAAATTCCCTCATTTTTTATAAGTACTATACTAGTTTTTATAAGACTGTACTATACTAGGTAGTACTTAAGTATAGAGAATAAATAGTTGACAAAATATCTGTTGCCGTCACGCGTGCGCTCTACTCCTCAAACACTGAGCGGAAGGGAGAAAATCTACAAAATCGAGGTTTCGTATTCTCCTCTCCCAAAATGGTCCGATTTCAAAAGGTTTTCAAAATAAACCCGTATCTACGTTTGACGGGTGAGTTTTTTTTTTTTTTTAGCAAATTCTGATAGTGAAAACAGTGAAAGAGTGTAATATGTACACACGCGCAGGCAGCACGACACCTCAACAAACGTTTTTATCTTCTTTACAAAGAGAGAAACAGTTCCTTGAAAATAAACGTCAGCGCTGGAAAACGGAAAACACGGCGGAATGGAATGCTATTAATGTCATTCTGATGTCTGTCTGTCCGTCCGTTTGTCACAGCCTCACAGCTCGTAGACGGAATGAGAGAGTTTAATTTTTGCTGACCGAATTTAAATAACCTTTACTGGAAACACACCCAAGTGCGAGTCTGAGTCTGAGTCTACCTCAAAAGGCAAAACGGAACCATTATTAGGATCACTCATGCATCTGTTTGTATGTCCATCTGAAACTAATATTATGTACCTAAATCGGAGGAATTTATTTATTTCATCATCATCATCATCATCATCAGCCCACCTCTGCCCACTGTTGGGTATAGGCCTTTTTCCCCTCGCGCCACCTCTCACGGTCCCTAGCCATCCGCATCCATGGACCCTTCGCCGCTATGACAATGTCGTCCAATGACAATGACAATGACAATGTGTGTATTATTTATTTATTAATTGACAATTACATTAATTTACAACTTACAGCTAACAAAGGGGCACTTTTGGGGAGTAAATTGGAAACTAAAAAATAAAAGTTTTGCAAAATACAGGAAAACAAAAATCATTGGTATTTATAGTGACAAAAAAAAACATTGTCTATTCTATGTCAGTACCGAACCCTTACTGCGCGAGCCCAATATTTATAAAGATTGCATCAAATCGGAGCATTTAGAACTTCGGCGAGTGCGACTGGCGCTTTGCAGGTTTTTCCCGTTTTATTGCCGTTCGTGGCTTGCAAATTAATCCAGATACATATCTCACTGGAGACCGTTACATTTGCATATATCCTGAGTGTACCGAGCAGACCGTATCTCTAATGAAGTCTCTCGATGAGTTACGAACACGAGGTATTCTCTTACTAGCTAGATGTAGTCACTAGCCAGGGTGATACTAAAAAATCTTGTCACACCACAGAGGACATACAAGGTGTTTTTTTGTACAGTGACACCCGACTCAGGGCAGGGGTGATTATACAGATACAAAATACACTTTCATTTTCAACTGTCAAAAAATGATTTTTGGAAAGTAGTTCTTATCGAAAGCATCAATCTTTTTTTGACAATTGATAAATGGGTGGATTGGCTTAGGCCCGGTTTCTGAGTTGAGAATTTTACTAAGCACATACTTAGGTGTCGCTCTGTCACGCTCTTTTGTGAGAAATCTGCAGAGACAGGACGATACTTACCCATTTGCTTAGCAAAATTCTCAACTCAGAAACCGGGCCTTAGTATTTTTAGCAAATAGGGGCGAGCTGCTGTTCGAAATCAGAATGGTATGGAATGGATTTTATTTTGGTAAACGTTTGGACTAATCCTTACAATATGCGTATTACGATTTACTGAATCTCTCCTAAAACACACACACACACACACACACACACATATTTGTAGTATCGTTTAGTTTAGTTTGTATGACATAAGGTGAGTGCCGAAAACCAGCGCCATCATCCAGTTGCATGAAAGTTGGGTAATTCTACGGCAGAGCAATTCCCGTGGCATTTTTTAGATCATTTGATGTTCTCACATTACTTTAGAACACTTTAATAACAATTTTATAACCATGTAACAATAAAATTTTAAATAAATAAAATTTTCAGATAATTTGATGTTCTCACATTACTTTAGTACACATTAGTCCATTGATCTCTGAGATGTATCTCACTCGCAAGACATCACTCGCTTCGCTTCCACCATTTGAAGTCACTGAGCGTCTAGACAATTATTCATTTGTCAATTTGCTCGGTTTGCAGTTCTGATTAACCACTACCCTAACCTATGGATTCACGCTGTGGTGAATTACCAAGTCATATTCACGTTGACGACGTGAGAGGGCAATGAGGATTTTTCCAAGCATCCAATATAGTTGGAATAACTGTCAAAATTTAATCTGTGGTTTCCAGAACCACAGATTTAGTTGGCCCGTAATATCAATCACAGTTTAAATAAAAAAAGCTAGTTTAAACCTGGTGTGGCGTGTAAATAGCCAACACCGCGTGTACTTGCGTACTTTATAAAATTAAAATTATAAAAGGAAAAGATTATTAAAATTCGTCAATAAATTACACGAAAACACGAGTAAGACCAACCGGTGCAAAATACATGTGCCCACTCACCTCTTCAACACTCCGAGAGCCACCTTCAACTCCTCGATCAGGTATAGCAGCAGGAGTCCAAGGATCTGATGAAGCACAAATGTCCGACGGACCGGCCGGTCATATACACTCGTGAGGAACGTCCAGATGCTTTTTAACAGTTATTATCTCCCAAAAACACAAATGAAAGCTCAATGCAATCCAGTCTTGCGGGATGGTAAATTCATTAATGTCAAACACAGCAAACAATTGCAACTTGCCAAGACGACAAGGAACTCGTCTTCAAAATCACCAATGAGGTGCGAGATTATTAGCAGCAATCATCGCACAAAAATTACTACTAATGCCATCTCTTGGAAGCCTCCAGTAACTCCAGAGCGCATCCGAATGTGAGTGGGCATTGCACCAAATTACAAGTGTTTTCGGTGTACTTTAAAGATAATAAACTAAATAATTAGAGGTGGGCCTTAGTGCTTCACCATACACCCCCCCTTGAAAGATTCCACTTTCAAAACAAAAAAATAAAATACAGTTAAAGAATGCTGAGCTCCTACCCTAATATAACTTAATTTTTATTATAATGATGAAGTTTGAAAAGTTTACAAACATCTATTAGCTGAGTAAGGAGTATAAGATCACTACAAGGCATTTGAATGAGCTCAACTTAATCTTAACTTTAAACTACCCTTACAATACCATTAGTCCCCGGGAAGACCTCAGAAATAACTCCCAAAGGCGATGATAATACAGGGGCATCATCCTGTCCAATCAATACAACAGTGCCAACCGTAATCGGATGATTATAATTTTGCCACTTTGTCTGACCCGCAACGTGTGCTTGATCGTATCGAGAAAGAAATCACTAAAACAGTTCTTCGACAAGTTCAATATGAACTGCCTTCGAGACAAGACAAATAAACAGGCATATGTATGCTTTTGTGCAAACTGACCACTTCGACGAGTAAGAATCAAGCTTAAGGGTCCAGCATAATCAACGCCAGTATGCGTAAACGCTTTCGCTTCTATTGTGCGACATGCTGGAAGATCAGCCATCTTGGGAGTCGAATGAAATGGTTTTTGCAGGGAAGCAAGAATTACATTCCCGTAGCCTCACTCGGATAACAGTTTTGGCATCCAATATCCAAAATTTATACGCTTACTCTTAGCAATTTGTCCCACAAAGAAACCAGTTAAGACAACTCATATAAAAACTGACGGCTCAATTAATACAGTCACAGCCATAACAGTTGTCTTAAATTCCGGTAATTCTTCCACCTTTATCGGTGCAAAGTAGTGAGTCGGCCATTCACAAGGAGTTAGCCGTAACTAAGGTGGGCCATTCCACCACAGATTAATCTCGTTGAAACAAAATTATATTCTAAGGTATTCGTGATGATAATCATAAACACCAAATTGCAAAAACCTATTTATAACGGCTGTCATAATGACCGGAAATAGTCAAAATTCGAGCAACAAAAGAAATGAATCGGCCTGTAGATTACAGCCAGTATACAGCACATCATTCAAAGACAAGCCCGTATGAGTGCGAGCACTTGCATCCAAAACAATACGAGGCATTGGCTTGTCTAGACGAACGATGGCGTCATGAGGAATAAAATAAATTAATTTCATTTTTAATTTCAGACTACACAACATCAGAAAAGTTATTTTCTCTTTTTATGCTCATTAATAACAGCATTATAGTTTTCCTGTGAAACAGGGACCTGTTTGCACTTCTTTTCCAGTGATGATAAGTAACGATGATGCGCAGACTTTTGAGAATTACCCAAGTTATTAGACTCTGCATAAAACGGTAAGGCCACAGAATAACGACCATCCTCGTCACACTTCACAGAAGAAACAAACGAATCCTGACATTCAGTTTCAGCAGGGCTCAAAAAACCTTTACTTGGAATCTCCTCCAACTCCCAAGACCTCTGCAACGCCGAATCCAAATCATTTCTACTAAGCGCAGAAAAAGACTTGTTGCATTGTGAGGATCGACAACTATTAAGGCAATCACCCATCAACACATATCCAAACGACGTCAACAAGGCGGGAGGCGCACGCGACCCAGACTCAATTGGTTGTCCCAAATAAATTTTCGGAAACAGTTGACAGCCAATCACAATGTCTATTTCTCCAGGAATATTCCAGGATAAATCGGCCATTTGAATATTATGCAGATGCGACATGTCACAATTCTCAATGTATTGTGATGGGAGGGGATCCGTGATGTTGTCTACAACTAGTGCTAGCAAATTATATTTATTCCTCGGATTATACCGCGACTCAATCTGCAATCTTACATAGCCGAGAATGGGCCTCGTAGAGAGGCCAGCTCCTTTAAGTTCCGCTTTATTTAAAGGAACAATATGCAGGTTAAGCCTTTTAGCACACTCAGCAGTAATTAAATGATTTTGCGAGCAACTATCAATGAGACAGCGCGCTATTGTCTTACTCTTGCCATTATTAGGCTTTGCATAGACTTGCGCGGTTGCCAGAAGTATAGCATCAATATTAGTAGTTGCACTCAAAGACAGCGATGGCTCACTAGGCGACAAAGTGCCTATACGGTGTGTTACATTGCACACAGGCGCACTCGAAGAGGTCATAATATTATCCTCATGCGTGTGACATGGGCTAGACTGCGCTGGTCGCGAAGGCGGCGGTGCGGCGGACGCGGGAAAAACGGTCGGCGCAGGAGACACTGTTGACGCAGGACGGCAACCGGAGGTACCGGGCGAATCAGACGCCAACTGAAGAACGCAGTTGCCAGTACATACGTGTGATAAAGTTTGTACATTTGTTGACCTACTACTAGGCGCTATATTAGCCATTTTGTTCCCAGCAGCCTCCTTATCAAAATGCAACAAGCTATGATGATATTTTCCGCATTTACTACAGTGACCATTCGCAGTGCAGCGCGACACCGTGTGTGATAGGCACAAGCAATTCACACAACCACGTTTCGATTTAATGAAATCAAAACGCATCTTGGGAGACTTCATTTTTGAAAACTGCGAACAATCGCATAATTCCGCATGATCGCTCTTATTGCATAGTGCACAAGAACGATTATCGTTCGAGCTCAACTCGCCAGTCGTGACAAACGTATGGGCACGAACGATAGATTCAGCGGTAGATTTATTATTATTTTGACTCGGCCTAGCCGTATTAGCGCGAGCATTCGACAACGAACTCGAATTATTCGCGGATCTTTCTAATATTTTGACTTGGCTCTGTACAAATGAAATCAGTTCCTTATAAGTTGGAATAGCTTTATGTGAGACCGATAATTCAAAGGCTTGCAAAGTTTGGGTGTCCATTTTTCTTATTGCGCAATGCAACAAAATAAAGTCGCTGAGATCAGTAATGCCTAGTTGCTTCAAAGCGGCAATGGACGCGGAGTATTTTTCAATGAATGCATCAAGACTGCTAGCCGTACCCTGGCAGTTCTTCAAGTCCAATATGTTATTCAAGTAATGAGTACCTAATGCTCGTTTATCTTGATATTTGTTCACCAAGCTGTCCCAGATCACCTTGTACGTATCTCCCGTAGGTACGATACCTGCTAGTATTTTCTGCGCGTTGTGTGTGAGCTTGCCTACCAAATACTGCACACGCTGCGAGTCAGACAGCTGTGGGTTCTCATGTATATTAGACCTGAACGACTCGAAAAATAACGGCCAGTTTTCCGTCCTACCATCAAAACTGGGCAGCTCAATCGCCGGTAATTTTATATTGTAAGGGGCCGATGAAATATTCGTGGCAGGAACGACACTACGCGAAGCAGAGATAATATTGTTTCGCGCACGTAACACTCGAAAGTAATAATCATCGAAAGCCACTAAATTGTCATAGCACGGATCTTTCGGCGGATCAAGAGATAGCTGGATCGCATTAATCTCATCAATCAAAGCCTCAAACTGTATGCGATAACCTTCAATGGCCTCGGTTTCTGCCATGAAATGCTCATTGGACCTTAGCTGGTAGCACGAAATATCTTTTGACAAGTCATACATTTTTTGTACTCTACCAAACATCATGTCTTTCTTAGCTGTTAGAATTTTCAACTTAGCTTCAAAAGGAGCCATTTTGAAAATATATCAGCCTCTTTTGTCAGCAAGAAATCAATGATAATGCGATCTAAATATTATTATGATGGTATGCAACGTGAATAATGTACTTCAATAGTCTCAAGAATGTAAGAAAGCACTAATGTTATGTATTTACCCTACTCCTCGACGTACCTATCTTATACACCTCTCGTAATGTTATATTCCTACTTTGTATTCCAGTACTAAATATTATGCACCAAATAGGAAATATAAAAGTAAGTATCACCTACTAAAATTATGTAGAGAAATGAAATTATGAGACAAGTCGGCAAGACTCTGTTACCAATAAATACGCAACGCTGTAGGTTTTTACCGACCGTATCAAAGTATCTATGTTCTAACAATTATGAACTCAGCATTATTTAACTGGACTATCCGAACTCGAAATGGACCAAAATATGATGTGGCGTGTAAATAGCCAACACCGCGTGTACTTGCGTACTTTATAAAATTAAAATTATAAAAGGAAAAGATTATTAAAATTCGTCAATAAATTACACGAAAACACGAGTAAGACCAACCGGTGCAAAATACATGTGCCCACTCACCTCTTCAACACTCCGAGAGCCACCTTCAACTCCTCGATCAGGTATAGCAGCAGGAGTCCAAGGATCTGATGAAGCACAAATGTCCGACGGACCGGCCGGTCATATACACTCGTGAGGAACGTCCAGATGCTTTTTAACAGTTATTATCTCCCAAAAACACAAACGAAAGCTCAATGCAATCCAGTCTTGCGGGATGGTAAATTCATTAATGTCAAACACAGCAAACAATTGCAACTTGCCAAGACGACAAGGAACTCGTCTTCAAAATCACCAATGAGGTGCGAGATTATTAGCAGCAATCATCGCACAAAAATTACTACTAATGCCATCTCTTGGAAGCCTCCAGTAACTCCAGAGCGCATCCGAATGTGAGTGGGCATTGCACCAAATTACAAGTGTTTTCGGTGTACTTTAAAGATAATAAACTAAATAATTAGAGGTGGGCCTTAGTGCTTCACCAAAACCCTATCTGTCGATTAATTTTCATACAAAATATGGAACCAAGCTCTTTTTATAGAAACCTCACTTTTATGTTGAGTTTATTTAATTTTTTCACAAAGTCCGTCTTTTGTTTTTCATAGCACTTTACATTTTCAACATTAGTCAATGTTTTATTTTATGGCGTGAGGTTTTATATTTTACTTAGCTACTGTCGCACGAGATTTTGTCGTTAAAAAATAATTAAAAACTGACTTCAACTTCGCACCAAAATGGCAAAAGTAATTTTAGGACTACGTTTTATTTGCCTGCAATTTTATCTTGTACTGCCAATTTTATCTTTGTTGTTGATTTTATCTGCCACCCACTGAAGTCTGAGTCACTGAAGTTTAGTTTTGTTAGCTCAGAATAATTTTGAGGTAGGTAAACTAAGTACCTAGGTAACTAGGTACTGAACTAGGTAAACGCATAATTCGTAATTATTACGAATTATGGGTTTACCTAGCTATTAACTGTGCATAAATTATCTTCACCTGTTTCTCTTCATCTTTTTTAATTCACCAGCACGGGTGTGTAACAGCAGTGTGTTACAAAACCAAAAGGTGCAATACAACAGAGATAGGTAGTTAGTTATAAATAGCTGCATATTTAAAAACAATAATTTATCACGCCTTAGCTGGAAGGAGCGTGCAGTAAAGATGAAACGAGGGCAAGTGTATAGAGATCATCTGAAGTAGTCCATAAATTCGGTCATAAGTCTTCGAGAGGTTAGGGCATTGCCAGACGGAGAAACTTGCTGCCCCCCACGAGCTGATCCTATAGGAGCGGGTGTCAATAATCATGCGCCTCTCTATAAAGGGATCTTTTTTTTTGCATAGCTTTGAGTGGTTAAAACATTGTGAAAGTCCATTAAAACAATGTTTAAAAAATATTTTTCTCCCGCCACAGCGTTCACATTTTATTAATTTAAAAATCAACGGAAAGTCAAAGAGCAAATGAAAAATTTTGGTTGTGATCCCTATCACCGGGTGCTTTTACCTACCCTGTAAAAACAGTAAGGATCTTTTTAACACGTTGTATCCTCTTAACTGGATATCGCGTCCCTAGATCCCTTCCCACCCAGTCATTCCAGCTATCCCAGTCCATCCGAAGGTTGTCTGGAAGAGATCGCTCTTAGCGATAAGACCGCCGTCTGTACTATTAGGTTAAGAAAATTCTTGTAAATAATTAATTTCTGGTGTACAATAAAGTTTTTTCTATCTATCTATCCCAGTTTTTGGACGTCCGACCGGAGAGCAACAACATTGTTGCTTGCAATAAACTCGCCCCGTCTGAACCGGCCCTTACCGATATGTCTTACGTCATTACCATATTTATAAGGTGATGGAGTGGACTTGAGCCGCGTCCTCCTATCGAGCCCGATCGATTACTGGGAAGAGGTTGTTATACCTTCTTTCTGTTGGGTTTCCTATTATGGGGATGATAAATAGCGTGGCATAAATTATATTGGGCTGCTTGATGTTTCCTCCAGTGTACTGGGCTTTTTAACCCGTATCGAATTTTAAGACGCCGTACGTCTCACAACTAGCGCAGCCAATGGAAAAAATATCATACCTTTTTAGAAAAAAACGCTCCTGCGATTTCTCAACGCGAGGCTTAACTATTTTTAGGACCTAAGGTTTGGATTCCAGGATTGGATTTCCTACGAATGCAATCCTGGAATCCAAACCTTAGGTCCTAAAAATAGTTAAGCCTCGCGTTGAGAAATCGCAGGAGAGTTTTTTGCTAAAAACGCATAAAAAAAAAGATATGATTTTTTTTTCATTGCCGGCGCTAGTTGTGAGACTTATTTCGTTTTAAGGGTGGCATTAATAGTCGTCGGAGATCACCTACTTGAGCTCGAAAAGGTGAACACAGAAAATTCAAAGGTAATGTCAAGCCTTGGCTAATGTCAAACTTGAGTAGCTGTCAGCATATTAATAGACACTATCTTGAGATTGACATTGACATAAAGCCAAGCCAAGCCAAGCCACAATAAAATTCAACACATACTGTACCAATTATTGTATGGAACAGCTGATATTTCGAGATTTCGCACTTGTCTCCTTAGTAGAATAGTTTCTAGTAGCGGCCCTTTCAGTATCACATGACCTTTTTGAAACACCCTGCACCTCTTATCAAGCCCTTAGATTGACAACCACTTTTACCGGCAATGTAGTCGGTAATTGCCGGCATTAGTTCTTTAACTTGCACTTGATTGCAAGTCATTTGGGGCCTGCAGACTTGTTACGACGTCGTTCGTCGTGCACAAAAAGTGGTGCTTGACACCAGAAATGGCACTTCTACTCAGTTGAGTGTTTCTTACACGACACAGTCTATCGAACTAGTCGAGCGTTGGGTCTGGAAAATAAACACTATCTTCCCTGACTCGGGTGTCATTTACCAAAACATCACTCTGTATAATGTTATTAGCAGCGAACGGTTCGTTGCTGAGGTATCTTTGAGGTATTTGACAAATACCAATCAAATTCTATATAATTATTTCAAAGGAAGGGGTGTAGTGTTATTCAAATTCAACTCCATGGGTGTACCCATACGCGACATTCATACAAGGTATAACAAAAGGTCCTACCTGATTTTACAGCACTGTGTGCTTTTTTTACCGTACGATTTTATTGATTTTTAAATTAATGTGGAATGTAAAGAAAAGAATAAATAAAATTTTGTTTTTCAAAATATTTTAAAAACTCGTAATAACGCAATAATACACCTACACTCCTTTGCTATCCCTTGTTCTTTCACCAATAAAATTTCAAAATACAAATTAACCAACTTTTGAATAAAATGTTTTTGTAGGATTATACAGTACTTAGTAGGTTACACCATGTAGAGTTAGAACCTTTTGTTACGGGTTGCAAATCCATCGTATTAACTACCATCATAAGTCAGCAGTCAACACAATTCAGCGCTATTTTTGGAATCAACTCTATTGTTGTTTTTAGCGCAGCTTTTCAGCCGTAATGAAGATTTCCCCGTAATAAAAAAAAATGATAATCTTACTAGAACTCGACAATCTACAAACAAGCAAACTAACAGATTAACTATCTACAAACAGGATTGGCACAAAAATCTAATCATATTTTGGGGTCACGGTTAATACTCGTATTTTACTCAAAAAAGCTTGTAATTTGGTTGTGGGGCACGAAACTTTTTGGGCAAAATTCGAAATTCTAAAATTGAATAGTTTGTTATATAGTTTTGTTTGGCTCAACCTTCAGTCTGATTTTGATACGTCTTGTGGCACTATTGTACAAAGAGAAAATTGTAAATAAAATTGATAATTTCGACACAAGAGTTTTCCTGAAAGGATTGCATAGCCCGCCATAATTGGTGACACTCGCACCACAGACTTATAAATTTAGGTCCGTGACCCGCACGCTGAAAAATATCTACCAAAATGCCCGACCCGCAACCTTTGAAGTCGGAGGAGCCACGGCAGACGGAGCCTAGTCCAAGTAAGCTGCAGAAGCGTGAAATAGCTACAATATCGCTACACACGACTGATTAGATGAGGCAAGTCGAAGTTTTATCGAAGCTAGTCGAAAAACTAACGTTAGAGATTGCGGAGCTGCGTGAATGGAGCGCCTACAGAAACCGTCGTCCCTTCAACCGACGCAACCGATCTCACTCAAGGAACGGCGCAAGATCGCGTTCGGCGTCAAGGAAGTATCGAACTCCTCAAGATCCTGACTGGCAATGTCGCTTTCATTTTCGCTATGGAGATAATGCGAGCCGATGCGAGTCCCCGTGCGCAAGAAAAAACAAGACGTCAGAAAAAAACTAGTAGAGACATCGACCGCGGCGGGCGTCGATGTTATAGCCAGTAACCGCCTTTGTGTCACGGACAGACAAAGTCGTGAACACTTCCTTGTGGACACTGGCGCGGAGATATCCGTACTAGCCGTTAAGAAAAAGGGCAAACCGGTGCAGGCTTCATACAACCTCTATGCAGCGAACGGGACAACTATAGCAACGTATGGAGAAAAAACTCTACAACTCAACTTGGGCCTACGACGAAACTTTACGTGGACGTTCGTCATCGCAGATACGAAAAAGTCAATCTTGGGAGCCGATTTCCTGAGACACCATCGTCTCATGGTAGACCTTCACAGAGGAAGACTGGTAGATACAGTGACAGAACTATCTATCAAAGCGCCTGCAGTAACATACAACGAGCCTGCGATCCATCTAGTCAATGAAACACATCCGTACAGCGAGTTACTGAAGAAGTTCCCAGATATACACAGGCCCCTGTCTACAAAGATACCTCCTAAGCACGATGTAACGCATCAGATCGAGACTACGGGACCTCCACTCTTTGCTCGACCACGCCCACTAGCGCCTGAAAAGTACAAAGAAGCGAAGAAAGAGTTTGAACGCATGGTCGAAATGGGAGTATGCCAACCATCTAACAGCCCATGGGCTAGTCCACTTCATGTCGTAAGAAAGAGCAATGGACAGCTACGCGTATGCGGAGATTATCGTCGTTTAAACGCTGTGACGATTCCAGATAGATACCCCATACCGAGAATGCAAGACTTCACTTTTCATCTGCATGGCAAGAAAATCTTTTCAAAGCTAGATATCACGAAAGCGTACTACTGGATACCGATGGCAAGTAAAGAAGATACGCAGAAAACAGCCGTTACAACCCCGTTCGGCTTGTTTGAATTCACAGTCATGACCTTCGGACTGCGCAACGCATGCCAAACTTTCGTGCGTTTCATGCATGAAGTACTACGAGGCCTAGATGAAATCGCTTTTGCCTACGTCGATGACATACTGATCTACTCCGAGAACGAAGAAGAGCACAAAGCACACCTACAACGTGTCTTTGAACGCTTGAACGAGTACGGCGTTAGCATCAACGCGGAGAAATGCGAGTTTGGAAAAGAAGAGCTGAATTTCCTTGGCTATCGAGTATCAGCCAACGGCATACAACCGCTAGAAGACCGAGTATCAGCAATATCTACGTACCCGAAGCCTACAACGATTGAAGAGCTGCGAAGATTTCTTGGAATGCTCAACTTTTATCGCGACTGCCTACCCCGTCAAGCCGACAAACAAAGAGAACTGAATAAAATGTTGCATAATACGAAGAAGAAAGACAAGACACCGATCACTTGGAGCCCGGAAGCAGAGGACGCGTTTGAACAATGTCGTGACAGCATCAAAGAAGCGACGATATTGTCTCATCCGATCCCCGGTGCTGATCTCTCGATCATGACAGACGCAAGTGACCGAAGTATGGGAGGCGTGCTCCAACAGAAAGTTGCAAGAAGATGGACGCCACTCGCTTTCTACTCTAAAAGCTTGAGTGAGGCACAGAAGAAGTACAGCGTGTACGATCGCGAACTACTAGCCATGTACACCGCCGTTAAACACTTCCGACGTTACATAGAAGGAGTTGATGTGACTATCTACACAGATCACAAGCCACTGACCTACGCGCTTACGAAGCCGCCGAGTAACTGCGATACGCCACGAAGAGAGAGACAGCTACAGTTTATTAGCCAGTTTTGCAACAAGATCGCCTACGTAGAAGGCGCGAACAATCCTGTGGCAGACGCTTTATCTCGGATCAATGAGATTCAGTGCCCTAGCTCGATCGATTACGAAGCACTGGCCGAAGAGCAAGACAAAGATCAAGAGTTACAAGATCTCTACAAGAAAAGCAACTTAAAGTTTACAAAAGTTACTCTACCTGGACTGAAGAAACCTATAGTATGTGAAGCATCAACGAATACTCCGAGGCCATACCTGCCGATGTTATTCCGTGAAGCAGCCTTCAAAGCACTGCACGAGATAAGCCATCCTGTATGCTTAGCATGGTCGTTTTGACACTCTCTCGAACTCGAGTGACAGGCCTGCCATGTCTATTGTGCGAGCATGGTAGGCGGGATTCGCGATGGCAATAGATTAGGGTCATGTCTAGCAGAAAGTAGATATTGCAATTTTTAATAAAAATGTTGTATTTTTGTCTCCATCGCCATTTTGGCGTAGAGCCAACTCGAGCCCGACCGACAAGTTGACAGTTTTGCATAGAGAAGGGCCTATCTCGGGCTTACCATGCTGCACGTACTGGTATACGAAGTACGAGAAGACAGATGACTGACAATTTTTTTCTGGCCGGCGATAAACAGAGATGCGACATCATGGGCGAGGAGCTGCATAGGATGCCAGCGCGCCAAGATACACCGTCACAACGTCACACCACTTGGACAGTTCCCAGAGTCCAACCGTTTCGAGCACCTCCACATCGACATTGTAGGACCGTTGACACCATCCAATGACTACCGATACCTAGTCACGATCATAGACCGATGCACAAGATGGCCAGAGGCAATTCCTGTCCGAGACATCACCGCAGAAACAGTCGCCAAAGCACTCTACGAAGGCTGGATTGTACGTTTCGGTTGCCCGCTACGAATAACTACCGACCAAGGAAGGCAGTTCGAGTCGTCGCTATTTCAAGAACTGATGAAAGTACTCGGAGTGACAAGAATCCGTACCACTGCCTACCATCCTCAGTCAAATGGTCAAGTTGAAAGATGGCATCGAACACTTAAAGCTGCGTTAATGGCAAGAGGCTCAAGCACGAGATGGTCAGAAGAGTTACCTACAGTACTACTGGGTCTACGAGTTGCTCTACAGCGAGAGTCAAACATGAGTCCTGCGTTATTTACCTACGGTACTACACTAAGACTGCCAGCAGACTTGTTGTTGCCAACGAAACCGCATGCTAACGATGCAGAGTTCGTACGCCGCCTCACCGATACGATGGAAGCAATAAGGCCGGCGCATCAGAATAACAACAGTAAACGTGCAACGTTTTTACATAAAGACTTGTCTACGTGCACGCATGTTTTCGTTAGAGTGGATGCTACGAAAAAGCCACTAACGCCACCGTATGATGGGCCATACGAAGTTTTAGAGAAACATGAAAAGTTCTTCAAGCTTCAGTATCCAAGACGGACTACGCTGATATCCATAGATCGGCTGAAGCCAGCGTTTATGTGCTCTGAGGAAGAGTTGACCACGCCGAGTGCCTCTACCTCCACTCAAGAAGAAAACCTGAAGAAAGATTACGTTACGCGCTCCGGCAGAACAGTTCGTCGAGCCGTACGCTTCACTTGAAGGGGGGTAATGTGGGGCACGAAACTTTTTGGGCAAAATTCGAAATTCTAAAATTGAATAGTTTGTTATATACTTTTGTTTGGCTCAACCTTCAGTCTGATTTTGATACGTCTTGTGGCACTATTGTACAAAGAGAAAATCTATACTTATAATAAAACTCTAGCGAAGTCAATTCTGTACATAGAATATTTTTAGAAAAAAACTAGCAGGGGTTACTAAGTAAACTATACTGAATACAAAAATGCAAAAAAATCGGTCTATGTCTGTCTGTCTGTCTTTCTGTCTGTCTGTCTGTCTGTCTGTCTGTCTGTCTGTCTGTGTGTTACCTCATCACGCGAATACCGCTGAATAGTTTTCAGTCAAATTTAGGACCGTGATAAGTCCTGGTTCTGGGCACAATCTAGGCTATCCGATGTTCAGAATACATTGCGGGTTGCAATTTTAATTTCGTTTTTTGTAAGAAATATTCATAATTTTTATATAGCTTCTTAAGAAGATATGTTAATAACGTGATACTGAAGACATTTCTAAAAAAAAAATACCTCATTATTAACACCGCTCGGTATTCAATACAAGCACTCGCCGCAAACAATAATTTTGCATTCTTGCATAACAAATAACTATTGTTTACCGTTGAGCGGGATAGACAGAGTTATTAGCCGTATGCTTTGCTTGCTGGCTTAGCATAAGAATAAGAAAGACCTTATCTTTGGGCTTATAACTTTATCTATCCCACTCTACGTCGAGGGAGATACATATAAACCCCTTTACTTCCTAAGCAATTCTTATGCTAAGCTTCCTGGTATCTTATCAAGGGCGATACCTTAATCTAAACAATACATATTTATTATTAAATTTATAAATGTATTGTTTAGATTAGGGTTTTTATTCTATTGCTTTCTTTTGAGCCCTGCTGCCGCAAGTTAAGAAATAATAACTATTAAATTAAAATACGCCCGACATTTTAACTTCAAATAAGCATATTTAATAAATAGCTGAACCAATTTTGACAAAACATAACTAAGAACATTAGCTAGAAAACCGGCTTTAAAATTTAAAAAAAAACCTAAAGCCTCCACATCGTTCACCCATTTAAGAGCTACGGTGCCACAGACAGACACACCATTATAAACACATACCTATACAGACACACTCACAAAGCTGTCAAACTTATAACACCCCTCTTTTTTAGTCGGGGGTTAAAAAAAACCTTCCTTTTGAGTTTTCCTCCACAGTCGAATTTAGATTAAATGTCAAATGTGTAAAAACGCATACGAAGTCGCGGGCACAACTAGTTGTAAATAAAATTGATAATTTCGACACAAGAGTTTTCCTGAAAGGATTGCATAGCCCGCCACATGGTCATTAATTCGACAACCTTCTTTGAGCAAAGTCGGGCTTGCCGGCTACATTGATTAGGCGCCAGAAAATTTGTTTTCTGAGATCACCTACTTGAGCTCGAGCTTGAGCTGACGACTATTAATGCTACCCTAAGATTTATTAGCGTGAAGAACACATCACTTCTAGCTTTCAAGCGGTCGATATGCGGCGACGGTGTTGTTTGCTACCATTGTGCTCGCCTGACTCCAATAGTCGCTAGTCTGACTTATTGGACGCAAATGTGGGCCTGGAGGGTGCTCCCACTGTATGAAATGATGACATACCACTGTTAGGGCGAGGCCCCATTGGTGCGTTGCGTTACGTCGTCGCATCAGATCGACGCATTGTATGCCACATCTGCGTTGCGATGACGCACGACGTCGCGACGCAAGAGGGTATACACTCCGTCGCATCTGCATCTCAGTTCAGCCTTCGCAATGGACAGATACAAACGTGTCCGCAACGACGACTAAACGCAGCGCAACGCACCAATGGGGCCTCGCCCTTAGGGTTACCATCCGTCTGGCTAGACGATTGGAGATTGCCCGGTTTTTAAACAGAATTGAATGTGGGACGAAAAAGTAAAAAAGTTTTCAGTTTCGCCAACACCTAAGAAAAAGTAAGTGTGTAATGTATCTATGTAAAAAAATAGGCCAAGGCCAAGTTTGTTAGTATAAACCTTAATTTAAAATAAGTTCTGCAATATCCTAGTACGTATTTTCCATAGTTAGGCGACCGACCGAGGTACAGTCGGCCACACGCTAGGATATCCCTTTTTTTTCGATTGACGCCCTTATGCCGCGCGCGGTGTGAGCTGCCATGGGGTATCTGTGACTGTGGCCGACCGTACTCAAGTATTTTTAAAATATGCCCACGAGCCCGCAGTGTAAATAGATGGCTACGGCGAAAGCATCGTCTCTCCTCCCTGACTAAAGACTTCCGGACGCGGTCGAAACTAGTCCAAAGATAAATAAAAGTATAAAATCTTAAAAATAACTTAATGATCTGAGTAGTGGCCAAAGTTTTTACATCTAAATCCAACCTCCAAAAGTAGCAAATGTACAAGCAGTACAACACTGACAGGGGAGGCCGGTCCTAATTCGACATCGTGTCATTGAATTATGACCCTTCGCGCTTCGAGATGGAATTTTCCTCCCACGATTTGGTTAACGGTAGGCTTGTGGTACACTGAGTACAGGCATAGAGGCTGCAAGATTGTTTTTTTTTTCTGGTTTTATTTTAGATACATACAAGGTGTTACAAAAGTACCTAACTCTTTTTACAGGGTAATAGCACCCGGTGATAGGGATCAAAACCTAAATTTTTTTTTGCTCTATGACGTTCCGTTGATTTTTAAATTAATAAAATCTGAACGGTGTGGCGGCAGAAAAGTATTTTTTAAATATTGTTTTCATTGACTTTCACAATGTTTTAACAACTCAAAGCTATGTAAATGCACCTACACACACAAACATATGTTAAAATTTGAGATAATACCAAAAACAAAAAAGTTATGATTTTTTTTTAAATTTTGAGTTTATAAAATAAAAATTTGTTTTTTTCAACTTTTTTTTACACATTTGACATCCTGTTGACCACTAGGTTACACCCTGTAAAAAGAGTTAGGATGTTTTGTAACACGTTGTAAAGTCACTTAAACAGAATATTTAAAGTTGCATTACAAAAAAATAGACCTATAGTTTCTGTCTCATATT
Source organism: Zelleria hepariella (assembly GCA_949319315.1). Classification (NCBI taxonomy): domain Eukaryota; kingdom Metazoa; phylum Arthropoda; class Insecta; order Lepidoptera; family Yponomeutidae; genus Zelleria; species Zelleria hepariella. The sequence goes on from OX439380.1 coordinate 19,481,033, forward strand.
GTTAATAGGAGTACCTACACATCGGTCTTAATGACCTCTGATAAAAATACAGAGAAATACCTATGTAGGGCAGTATTTTTAATCCCCCGACCCAGAAAGAGGGGTGTTATAAAAGTAAAAAATTAAAAGTAAAAAACATATTTATTGCACTAAAATGTTACAGGAAGTTACAGGGATTTTTATGAATTCTGTGCATATGCTATCTTATATCTAGGTTAAAAAAATCCAGGGGTCCTCGCACTAGGCTAGGCCTGTATCGCGAGGAACCAGTTAAATTGTATAACATAATGATTTTAAACAAACATAATATAGGCCGTCTTGCACCACTTCTTAAATGCCACTTAAGTCGCCATTTAAATCGACTTTTGTATGACGATTTTAGTTAAATGCTGTTTAAACCACATTTAAGAAAGTGGTGCAAGACGGCCTTAATTTAGAAGCCTTAGAAGCTTGGTGGCATGAATAATAAAATAATAATAGTACTACTACCTATCTAAGAATGTGCCAAATAAACAATTGTGTAATTGCAGAGATGCCTTTCTCTGCGGCACTAATAGTCTCTTCCCATGACTTTCTTTTAGAATTGCTGTGTCGTCTGCATAGCATACAATTTCGGCACCCTTTGAGTGTTGCTCCTGTATCTCGTTCATATTTATGAAAAGGGACGGACCTAAAATGCTTGAAAGAAATGGACACCGAAGCGGATGGGATTGGTGTTACTTTTGTAGGAGCCAACTTTGACGAGTTGTTTCCTTTCAGATAGGTAGCTGGTGAACCATGACAAAGGTACTCCTCGAATGCCTATTAATTCCATCTTTCTCAGTAGTATCGGTATGGACGAAGGCCTTATATGTTTTAAGTTTATGTTTGCTGCCGATGCGACCCATCAATACGCCACAATATCAAGCTGATATTTTTCTCACTCCATTTTTTTCGCCACCTCGTACAAGTTGTTTGTATTGATGAGTAGACAGCTGCTTGAAGTTCCGCTATTGAATTCGAGTGCACTGGTAGTGACGCAATGAGTCGTTTTCAGCACAAATTCACAAAGCATTTCATAGATGGCTCCTACAGCCGTGACCATAGAAGAACCGGAATACAGCTGACTTTCGCTTAGCGCAGATTAATTTTGACAGCCGTATTCCAGTTCTTAGTTTTAAGAAGTTTTTAGGTTAAGTCTTTAGAAGTTAATAATTTACTGACATAAATTAAGTTTTATACTAACAAACTTGGCCTTGGCCGGGTTTTTAATATAGATACATTACACACTTAATTTTTTCAGTTAGTTTGCGAAACTTAAAACTTGTTTTCTTTTTCTATGGCCACGCTTGGATGCGCCATCTATTACATGCTTTGTGAATTTGTGCTGAAAACGGCTCATAGAAATATCACCACCCTCGACGGTCGCTTCGCTCTCAGTACAAGACCAACTTTACCAAATGCCTTTACACTTTAACCAGGTGGAAATTTAAGACCGCCCCGGCATGCCCGGGGGGCCGAAGGTAAAGTGCTGATCTGTGTACCGATCTATTGGTGAAGTGAAGGAAACATGCTTAATTAACACCCTTGAGCGGATTTTGAGAGTTATTTTTGGAAGCCCTGGGGCCTGAGTCTGTAACGGACAGGTGCTAAAATGGGCTCCCAGTTAACGGCTTCAATTACGATTTATTAATGCTGTCGTTCCTTTTAATGTTTTTTATAGTACAGCAAAGAATATTCAGATTAAACTAGAGGATTATTCGCTGGTTGTAGGAGAAAAACGAGGAAACCCCCCGCTGGATGGCGAGGCTCAGCCTTTGCCCGAAGTAGGCACCTGCGCTCTGATCACCATAGGCGGCTACCAGCCCCCTTAGCACGCTGGCCTTTTGTCTACTCTCAACTGTCACCTTAGCCACTGTTAACTGTCACCTCAGTAGTGTTAAGTGGCTAAGGTGACAGTTGGGCAGGGGCGTATAATGCGCGCGGGATGAGAATGGGATGCGACCTTTTGGAACTGAGACGCGCGCGGTAAGCAAACTCGCGTCGATGCAACCTTGTCAAAGTAAAATATAGTATGTTTTCGATTGACTTTGTCAAGGTCCTTATTGTCCTTAAAGATTATACACACGACAGCTCGGTTACGTTACGGGCGACTTTACAATACAAGCAGTACACTTGTATTGTAAAGTCGCCCGTAACGTAACCGAGTAGAGTGCTAGCGTGTAAGGGTCGACGTCCTGTCTTGTGTACTGAGTAGCTACCACGAGTGCGAAAAAGCTGTGCCGGACGTCTGCCGGACGTCTTTCATGTATCCTAATACTATAGTAGTAAGGTTGTTTATCCAACTTATCACTTTCAGTGACAGTGACAGTAAGCACTCGTGGTGGCTGCTCTTGATTGAACATTTTACAACAGCGTTACGTGAAAGATGTAGAGCCGCATTATTCTCTGTCCGAATACAAATAAACTAGTGATTCGCCCCGAACTATGAACTCGCGACCCCATATCTCAGCAACCCCTCGACCGATTTGGCTCATGTTCGAACTTAAAAATTCTCTCTAGATCATTTACCCGCATACCAAATTTAATGACGATCCGACTAAAACTCAAGTTATCGTCGAACGAACATTCATACATACATACAAACAAACATACAAACGCCGGATTGTTCAAGTAGACTCGGAGAACTTCGCTCGCTCGTTCAACAACCCTTTTATACACCTGAGTAGGATCGTATCCCAAAAGTTTCTTTATTATGGGAATACCTACCGGACCTCCCACTCGGTAGTAAAAGGTCGGCCACACGCTAGGATACCCCTTTTTGTTCGATTGGCACCCTTATGCCGCGCGCAGTAAGAACTGCCATGGGGTATCTGTGACTGTGGCCGACCGTACAGTGCGTGTGTTATGTGTACTCGTAAATAGCTGAAGTATACAACTCTGATATATTAGTGGTTCGCCTCGAACTATGAACTCGCGAGTGTAACTTTTTGCTAACACCATTCGTGCAGGAGCGCGCGCATTCCCTATAAACTTTACAACCCCATATCTCAGCAACCTCTCGGCCGATTTGGCTCATGTTCAAATTTTTTTTTTTAATTTAATTCAAATTAACTCAAGTTATCGTTGAACGAACATTTATACATACAAACGCCAGATTGTTCCAGTAGACTCGGAGAACTTCTCTCGCTTCGCTAAACGGCTGAACCGATTTTGATACAACATATCTAAGAACACGCGCTAGAAAACCTGCTTTGAAATAAAAATAAGCGCATCCAAATCGGTTCACCCGTTTAAGAGCTACGGTGCCACAGACAGACACACACACACACACATAGCGGTCAAACTTATAACGCCCCTCTTTTTATGTCTGGGGTTAAAAAAGAACAGTAGTTATACAAAAAGGCCACCCGTTTCCAAAGTAGTTTTCAGCTAAAACAATGGCCGCTAAAAGCCAATAATTATGTCGAGTTAAAGTGGCCAGTCGTAGCTGGCTCAAGTGGTCCAGTCTGGAGTGGCCCCGAAGCGGAGGGCGATTCATTACGGACACCCTGTATTGTATCGGCTGATAACCTATTTGCCAACGAACGACAAGTGTGGGGTGAGGCTGAAGTCGACAGGTTTTTGTGTTCGAAATATACCTAACGCAACTTCTGTGCTTGTTATTTTTATAGGGTCTGAGTAATAGTAAAGATACGCACAAATATTGTAAAGTCACCCGTAATGTAACTGAGTAGAGTGCTACCGTGTATGCGTCGACGTGCTGTCGTGTGTACTTAGACCGTGACCGTGGGAAGAACACGGACTTTTTTATTTTGCCGCCCGTCGAGAGAGAGCTTTTTGATTGATTTGAAAATATCTTGGAATATAAGTTCTATACAACAATATCTCATTATAAATGTAAAGCGACAAAATTTAATTTTTTTTGTGATTATAGCTCTATTTTTTACTTGTCCGGGCTAAACATAGAAACTGGATTGATCTGTCCTTTTCGCCATTGTACTTCCTTTTGACGGGCCAAGTATTTACACGTGTAATATGTCACCATTCAAAAGCACTCGCAAGAACTCTGTTCATAAAAGAAACTTTTTTAGCCGTAAAATCGAGCGAGAAGAAAAATTTAATCCGAGGTGGGTCGCACCTTCAAATAGACAAGAAGAGGACTACAAGAGTACAGTATTATGGTGGCAAGGAAGTGCTCCATCATAACATAACACGCCCATTCGACACTTAATACGGCGTTTAACTACAGGCTGGTCGTTCCACAGGTCGTATCGAACCGTGAAGTTACTCGAGAACGCAATTATTACGACCCTTACGAAAGGGTTCAATCCTCTTGGGCTTGCACATCTACGGGCTAGCTTTTACGTCACCAATCAAACTTTGAAGGGTCTTTTTATTCATCAAACCATCAAACAAACTTCTACTTTTTCTTTATCATCATCAGCCTGTCTGACACCCTCTTGATGTTCACGCCACCGCCCACGATCCTGTGGCAGACGCCACACTGCCTTCCGCCTACCTGGGCTATGTCATCGGACCATCTGGCTGGTGGTCTGCCAACCGATCTCTTTCCCTCTCGAGGTCGCTATTCCACAATGGAATTCGTCCATCTACCATCAGTGCGACTAGCCAGGTACACTGCAACAGCTGTTTTTTTCCCCGAATTCCTTGGCTCCATAATATTTTTACCCGACTACGCGAAGCAAAAAGGAGGGTTATGATTTTAGCAGCGTATGTCTATGTATGTATGTGGGTATGTATGTTTGTGTGTTCATCTGTTCCCTCGCAGAGCCTAAACTGCTCGGCCGATTTCAACAAATGAGTTGTCGTTGGATTCGTCTTAATTACCCAGGTAACATAGAATAGTTTTATTTTGAAAAAAACCAAGATGGCGGCTGTGCTGCGTCCTAAAGTGGTGGACCTAAAAATAAAAATTATCGGATACCATCGTCATGGGTATCAAGTGAAAGGACCTTAAAAGACCTTTTCAAAAATGTATAACACATGTAGCGTCAACATAACAAATAGAACAAAAAATTCCAAAACGTGTTTTTTTTTTGCCTTTCTTGGTTCTATTTGAGGTGATCATCCAAAATTACTAACTAAAAAGCTCAAAAAAAAAATAGAAGTTAAAAACTAAAACCCGACTATTAGAAGGCTTAAAACAAGACCTGCTTATCTTTAAAATAGACTTATAGATAATTAATCGTAGTCGGAGGACACCACATTCGCATTTGATAAACCGATGGCCTCCGACTACGATTAATTATCTATGAGTCTATTTTAAGGATAAGCAGGTCTTGTTTTAAGCCTTCTAATTTCCCTTCTTGGTTCTATTTGAGGTGATCATCCAAAATTACTAACTAAAAAGCTCAAAAAAAAATAGAAGTTAAAAACTAAAACCCGACTACTAAAAGGCTTAAAACAAGACCTGCTTATCTTAAAATAGACTCATAGATAATTAATCGTAGTCGGAGGACACCACATTCGCATTTGATAAACCGATGGCCTCCGACTACGATTATTTTTTGTAAAAAGAGTAGAAATGCCCTTCAAAGTTTAGCCCATGATTAATCGTCTGAGAATCCAAATCTCAAACGTTGAACGTGCGGTCGGCCACAGTCACAGATATCCCATGGCACGCGCGTGGCATAATGGCGCCAATCGAACAAAAAGGGGTATTCTAGCGTGTGGCCGACTGTACCTACGCGTTTCACAGGTGGAAACAGAGTCTGATCGGTGAAATTTCCACAAAAAAAGAAACGAATGAAATGAAACTAAGCCCCGACTAAGCTGAGAGGCTCACTCGACCTCGCGAGAAAACCCGCAACATAGGTTGGCTATTGATGAAACCCATCTTTCGGAAGCTTAAAGCATCTGCCTATTAAATGCTTGCAACGGTTGCAAAGCCATCATATTATTATAGGTATGTAATATTGTTCGCGCATATAGTATGTATATTATTGTATGTATTTTTGCTCTCTGTTAATATTTGCCAATACTTTAACCGCAGGCGTTATATCGATGGAACAGATTGTCGTCGGCCACGACTTTATTGGCACTAGAGCAGGCAACATAAGCTTTCCTTTTTGGGATATTTTGACTAACTAAAACTGTTTCTACCATTCACCAAGGTCATCACAAGGATTTGCAAAAGAGTTCAAAACTCTTCAGTAATAGATACCTGAGGCTGACAGACGGACAGACAGCTAGCGTTGAACAATGGGCTTCCTTTGTCGCTTCCGGGGCCGCGCTCCCAGCAGGAAGTCGGCACAGCAGTAGAAAGAACAGTGTGCTTATTCAGTAAGAAAAGACGCACAGTTGCGCGTCCTCAAAACCGGTTTTGCAGGAAAATATAAATTTTTAAAAGTAGTTATCTCGAGGGTTACAAACAATGGCCTTCTAGAGACTTGAGGCCTTCTACTCTGACCGTGCGATGTCCTCAGAGTAGTTGATCGATGTCACCGGCATTCAATTATAAAAGCCCATCAAAGAGCGTCGTCAAGTTTGATGGATTCACGGCGCCCCGACCGCTGTCCTCGCCACATGTTCCAACTAATCCTAAAGTTGTCACTGGCTGGGGGTGTACCTTGAGTGTACTTGATTTTATTTTAAACCCCCGATACAAAAAGAGGGGTGTGTAAGTTTGACCGCTATGTGTGTGTATTGTCTATCTGTGTGCCTGTCTTAGGCACCGTAAATTTAAACGGGTGAACCGATTTGGTTGCCGCTATTTTTTTTATTTGATAGCTGATTTTCTAGCGAGTGTTCTTAGATATGTTTTATCAAAATCTGTTCAGCCGTTTATGAGATGTGGTAATTTGAAGCTAGGATGTCAGAGGTATTTTCATTTTTCAATTTAGTAGGTTTTCAATATTGCGCACTGCACTTGCAGATCGTGGCGCAATACGATCGAACTGCACTTATTATATTGATTCATAGATGGAGAAAATTAGGCGCTCTCTTCATCGCGCCCGTACTAACTTGACCTCGTAGGGGTACTACGCCTGTAGCTACGGCGTAGAGGTTCTACAGCGGGCGCTACGCAAGTTACTACAGCGGATGCTATGCAAGTTGCTACAGTGGGCGCTACGTAAGTTGCTACAGCGGGCGCTACGCAAGTTGCTACAGCGGGTGCTACGCTAGTTGCTACAGCGGGTGCTACGCTAGTTGCTACAGCGGGTGCTACGCAAGTTGCTACAGCGGGTGCTACGCTAGTTGCTACAGCGGGTGCTACGCAAGTTGCTACAGCGGGTGCTACGCTAGTTGCTACAGCGGGTGCTACGCAAGTTGCTACAGCGGGTGCTACGCTAGTTGCTACAGCGGGTGCTACGCTAGTTGCTACAGCGGGTGCTACGCAAGTTGCTACAGCGGGTGCTACGCTAGTTGCTACAGCGGGTGCTACGCTAGTTGCTACAGCGGGTGCTACGCTAGTTGCTACAGCGGGTGCTACGCAAGTTTCCACAGCGGGCGCTACGCGAGTTGCTATCTCAGCTCCATGATTATGGTCTCCGAATGAGAAACGAAACTAGTCGGCTACACCGACATAAAGACAAGTAAGAGAGAGAGAGAGAGAAAACTTAGTGAGAGCAAGTTGAACCGTTTATAAAATACAATAAGAGTTTACATTGAATTTGTTTTGTGTCTCTAAAAAAAACCCGCCAAGTGCGAGTCGGATTCGAGCACGTAGGGTTCCGGACAAAGTTGTAAGGGGGAAATGTCATACAACTTTGTCCGGTTTGTTGTTCTTTTAATTTTTTGTACGGACGTTTAAAACGAAAACAAAAATACCAAATACCAATACAAGGACGTGCTTTACACCGCAGGGACTAAAGTCTAATAGATAATTCGGAAGGCAAAGTTTTTTGTTCGAAAGTCCGTTATCTGCTTAATCTTATCTTTAGACAATATTGAGAAACTAATTTAAATATTTTTTATTTTAGTCCAGTAGTTTTGTTTTTATGCGCTGAAATGTTTTGTTCCTATGACCGCCAACAGTATGCAGACCGTCGCGTGACTTCATAAAACCGTATCTTTAAAACGTTGTAAAATCCAAACTACTGAACCAAAATAAAAATATTGAAATTAGTTTTACTCAAAAAAGCTCGTAATGTGGACATTAATTCGACAACCTTCTTTGAGCAAAGTCGGACTTGCGGGCTACTTGGATTAGGCGCCAGAAAAGTTGTATGGAATTTCATTAATGTCTTGTGTTTTGCGGCCAGAAAAACATTAATGTCGAGTTTTGTTTCATAAATAGAACTCAAACATCAGGTGCAAAAAGTATTTATTTAGAATTAGGCTGTATGGGTACTGGCAGTCGACACATTGCACAGAAAAAAAAAGAGCGGCCATATTGTTTTCGACTTTTCGCGCGTTGTTCGAAGTGATTTTTTTCTGTGTTTTTGTTGAAAAAGTGAACTCTCAAAGCGACGAATCCTCGGATTTAATGTGTTTAACACCGCCGGACATTCAAAATCAAGCGAAATTAGTAATTGGAAATTTATTGCCACCGAAGTCAAAAGAAAAATACAAGCAAGCTTACCAACAAAAAGTTTGCGGAATGGAAAATCGACAAAAAGTACTTAATCTACGACAAATGGTAAGCTAATTAAATTACTATGTTAATTACTATTCTAATTAATATTTTAATTACTCGCATTGTTTGAGTAAAGCACTATACAAGCCTTGGTCTGCAATGAGTGCGCTTCTGGCCACGCTATGATTGCCTCGAGCTTAGCTTAGCTACGCTCTCGGCCCTCAAGTTTGGTCATCATTGCAGCCCTTGCTGGCCGCGCTATAAAGGCCTCGACCTTCGGTCTCGGCCTTCATTTCAGCTTGTCCATCAAGGGCTGCAATGCTGACCGCATTGTGAGGGCCTTGAGCTGCGCTACGCTGCGCTCTGTCGGCCATCAAAAGCGCGCCAGAAACGCACTTATTACAGATCGCGGCAGTAATGTACTATTTCAATATTGTCTAAAGATAAGATTAAGCCAATAACGGACTTTCGAACAAAAAACTTTGCCTTCCGAATTCAGGAGAGTTTACTGACAGACGCTATTGCCAATTTGCCAAATAATGTTACCATATTTAGTGTATTAGTGATGCATTCCGTTCCTTGTGTGATTCAGCTCAGTCACACAAAATCAATAGGAACATACCTACATAGAATTTTAAAAATGCTTCCCGTTTCTGTACCACAAACCTACGACACTTAGATCTTTTAAACTATACGCAACGGATCTTGATGCGGTTTTCACCGATAGTTAGATATGAACCGCACTACATAAATATTTTTATATCGATTAAGCAAAACTAGGCTGGAAGACTTCTTATAAAAAAAAATTCAGGACGTAAAGGAAATACACTAGTCACTCGATTCATGTCAATCTTTTTGTCACAACACTATTTTATTATCACCAGAAACTGGTCGCACAGTAAACTTCAGTTTACTCTCCTGAATTATTTATTAGACTTTATTCACCTCAGGGACCATTCCCATCATTGCTGTTCGAAAAATAATTGCATGAGCGAGTGTTCGTTTAACAGAACGATAAGTGAAGCTAATAATATAAAGCCTGTAATAGAACCAAACCTCAAGAGGGCATTTCGGTCCGCGTTCATTATTGGAGGTTCAGACAGGCACTGAGTCATTATCCTCGCGGGTATACGCGAAAATGGCCGGGATTTTCCGACTAATATCTTTAGTTAACAGGTGAACTGGTGTCTAAGCGGTGGTATAGAACCTTAGGTACAGAATCCTGAGGTCCCAGGTTTAAAGCCCAGTACGGGCATGACTTTAGCTGTTTATTTCAAAGCTACGTTAGCTACGTGTGAATTTGTAGTAGCTTGCAAATATTAGATAAGTGAAGCGAAGCTGCAGTGATTGGGACGTCCAAGTGCGAGTCGGACTCACGTACCTGTGAACCGTTTTTGACACTTCTAAAACTCTTCTCTTCTCCTCTTCTTCTTTTTGAGTGAAAATTCACTCCTTTTTTCCGCCACGTTGTGTACAGCGCCACAAACTTTTCTTGGCCGGCGACTGAAATTGGTACTATTTAATTTTGAAATGTCATACTGTCATTGTCAGTTAGCTCTCAAATACATCGATGACAGCTACGCTCTTACCGGCCAAGAAAAGTTTGTGGCACTGTACTGTAATTCGTTTTTTCGCCATTATATCAGCCACCTAATGTAACAGTCCACTTCTATCATTTACCTCCAAGTTAGGACCCCAACAATCACTGCTAATACCTCTTAACGTGTACCTCTACACCAAATGTCATGTCAATTAGCCGTTTTCAGAAAAAAAACGTAGTTCTTTTTTTCTCCAATGATGGCGCTTATAATACGGCACTATAACGGCAGTCAGCATCAGTGTTGACAACGGTACGACAAATTACCGTAAACTGTAATAATCATAACCAGATACACAATTCATTGCTTGCAAATTTTATCGCATCACGTAGTTGATGTCAGTATCCTACCTACCTATTCTATATTAATCCAAAACCATTTATGTTTTTGCTTTTAACAATAAAAATTGCAAATATATGACACGGCATTTTTACCGATAGAACATGGCAAGCCTGATTCTTATCTGTGGTGTTTGTGTATCTTTAGTATTAGTACTTTCTAATCTGTGAATCTGTGGGAAAAAGCGTTATTTGACTGCCGTTATGTAGCCGTATTTTCTGTGCCATCTAGCGAGCATTTTAAAATCAGCTTTTAACTGCCAGTTGAAAACGGCTCATTATACATATCCATACTTTTACTTGTTCAACGAGTGTCAATAAATACTTTTTTCTTTTTTTCCTTTTCAATAAAATTATTAGCAGTAAATCAACCTTTTCTTGAGCTTTGCGATGGAATAAGTGGGTATTAATAATATACTTAGGTTTCAAAGAAATTTCTCGCGTTTCTAAATTCCCGCTCCCTGCTCGAGACTACTCGAGAGTGCAAACAGCGAATGGAGAAACTTGAGAATTTATTATTGCATTAAATTACTTTCCGCTTTGAAAAGAGTTGAGTTAAGGAGCATGCTGTGATGCAAAAACCGGCCAAGTGCGAGTTTGAATCGTGCACCGAGGGTTCCGTTAAAACCACTTTAAAGACGTTATGCGTTTTCCGACGTCTGGCATTTTTGTGCGGCTTCTTTTTACAGTGTTCGGTATACGGTCTAAGAGCTTAAAACCGAGCATTGCCCGCTCCATGGGGCTTTGAGCAACGTTGACTTTTTTCATAACGTTTTTGGTGAGTCCATGTCTTAGAGCCATAAGTAAGAGTGGGCAGTACCAACTGGTTGGTACTTCAATCGCGCCCAATCTACCGGCAATAAACTAATCAAGCCAGCCGAGCCCTAGACAATACAGCCTGATTGAATTACGCCTCATGGTGACAATGATCTTGTGCTCATTTCATTAGAGACACCAATAAAAGACAGGTTCTCAGTTGGGACGTTAGGGTTGTGCCCGCTTGCATGTGGCGCCTCCGCTCCGGAGCATTTCTGATGCAAAGGATCACTTTAGCTGTTCAACGCGGTAATGCAGCAAGTGTTATGGGGCCCTTTGGGTCTGAGATGGCCCGGAGTGGTTTATTTGGTTAAGGTGCCTGTGTTTGTTTATTTTGTTTTAATTGTGACTTTTTATGTTTTTGTTTTGTGTAATTTTATGACGTATTTATTTTTATAATTTATTGACTTTTGTTTTCTTTTTTTACGAAACTTTTGTCATTTTTCATTATTTATTTATGATTATTTTGGTTGATTGAATAAACTAGTGGTTCGCCCCGAACTATGAACTCGCGACCCCATATCTCAGCAACCCCTCGACCGATTTGGCTCATGTTCGAACTTAAAAATTCTCTTTGCCTCATTTACCTGCCTACCAAATTTCATGACGATCCGACTAAATTTACTCAAGTTATCGTCGAACGAACATTCATACATACATACATACATACATACATACATACATACAAACGCCGGATTGTTCCAGTAGACTCGGAGAACTTCGCTCGCTTCGCTCGCTCGTTCAATAAATTCACTTTACAAACTGGTATAGAAACAATTTTCTATCGGATTTCACATTAGTTTTAAAGATTTATTCTAAAAAAGTTTCCTACGCGTGACGTCATGAAACCACACAAAACAACCCAGAAAAAGTTTATCGCAAGATATTTAAATAAAAATTTTACGGTCTAACACCGTACATAGGTCACGTGTTGCTGACATTGCATTGTGCAGCACACGCGCACCTAAACTTTACTCTGCAGTCGGCTTAAGCCACTCGCCTAGACTACACTACTTTGTCAAACTAAACCATGTTAATACCGTGTCACAGTGAAATAAACTACAATGAACTCTTAACCACCATCTTTTTCTTCCACTACAGTCCACCAACTACAACTACAAGTGATGTAGACACGCCCTGCCCTGCCCTTACATGATGGTCCTGCGATCCGGATGTCAACTGGATTTTTACACTACTTAAGGCGCGGTGCATAGTGAATCGCCCGCACGCAACGAAAAATGCACAAAATCGTTTCCTGTATCAAATACACAAAAAAAATCGAAAATTTTCACATATCAAACCCTAGAATTAGTTGAGGCCTATCTAAAACAGCCAGTTTCGTGTTGACATTCATAAACGTTTTGAAGATATTTTTGATGAAAAAAAATAGGCGGCGCACTTTTTTTCAAACAAAATATTTTGCAATCTGTTTAGGGTATCAACACAAAACTGGCTGTTTTAGATAGCTCTCACCTAATTCTAGGGTTTGATATGTGAACATTTTCGATTTTTTTAGTGTATTTGATACAGGAATCGTTTTTGCGCATTTTTTTTGCGCGCGGGCTAATTCACTATGCCCAGCGCCTTAATGAAAAAAATGAAATACCCCCGACATTTACGTTCAATTAGCATATCTCATAAACGGCTAAACCGATTTTGATGAAACATATTTAAGAACACTTGCTAACAAACCTGCTTTCAAATAATAAAAAAAACTTTTCCAAATCATTCAAAGATGACATAAAATTTAAGTAAAAAAAATATAAAGGACCGAAATTAAAATGTAAAATTGAAATAAAGAAGGAAGGATGAAATGAAAAAGGTAAAGACTTGACCTTTTTCATTTCATCCTTCCTTCTTCATCCTTCCTCTGATGTAAGTACTACATGGTTACAATAATTTTGCATAGTGTGCCTCAAAATGTCTCTACTTCAAAAGGATCCAAGCCTACAGGGTAAATGGGTCCAAGGAGCCATAAAGTGGCGGCGATATTGGCTGTTTATTGGTTATACCCACGTATTACTCCCCGGCCATTGTGTCTCTGGGTTGCCTATGTTGTTGTTTCGTAATATTATGGGGTGGAACAAAAGCAAGGCATATTGTTTGGGATACAGGCTTTTGATATTGAAGCGGAGTTATGTAGTAGTTAATACAACGTGGTACAAAAGGTCGTGACTTTTTTTGCAGGGTGTAACTTACTGGTCAATAAAATGACGTTTCTGTAAAAAAAGTTGAAAACTTTGTTATGTTTTTTGTTCAAATTTAAACGAATATACCATCTGTGGCATAGATGCAGTTGCAGTTTTAAATTGTTAAAGCATTATGAAAATCAATGAAAACAATGTTTTAAAAATACTTTTCTCCCATCACAGCGCTTACATTTTATTAATTAAAAAGTCAACGGAACTTCATAGACAAAAAAATATGGGATGTGATCCCTATCAACGGGTGCTATTTAAAAAGAGTTAGGATCTTTGTAACACATTGTATTGTTTGGGATTCAGGCTGGTTGATTTGGAGCGGAGGTAGGTACGGTCGGCCACAATCTCAGATACCCCATGGCAGCTCTTATCGCGCGTGGCATAAGGGCGCCAATCGAACAAAAAGGGGTATCTGAGACTGTGGCCGACTGTACTAGTTAATACAGGTGTGTCACTCACAATAGATTTGCTTGAAATGCACGCACATGTCACACGCTTGGTAACCTCAGATAGATAAATACTCAACCTATGCTTTTTGCCTTTAATAAGACGATTTATGTTGTTCTGTAGCGTCCAGTAGCAGTCCAGTGGATAAAGTGACCACTCGAACAAACTCAAACTCAAATGTTTTTATTCAGTATTCAATAAATACATTATACTATACACTGCATTATATGAACTATGCAATGCAGCCGTGATATGTTTATAAACAGAGTAGGCTTTCCAGGCAGCTATACAATCCGCTGACTACCTAATAGTAGTACGGTCGGCCACAATCTCAGATACCCCATGGCAGCTCTTATCGCGCGCGGTATAAGGGCGCCAATCGAACAAAAAGGGGTATCTGAGACTGTGGCCAATTGTACCTAATTGGATATTTAGTAACATTGTTATTTGCTTTGATTCGAAGCTTTGAAGTTGATGTGTATCTAGGGCCTAGATACACATCAAAGCTTAGCAAAGTATCAGGTGTTAGGGCAAAATGAGGACACCTAAATTCACCTAACTTCTATTTCGGTTAGCGTTTGAACAGCCCCTCTACCCTTGACGCAAATTTTCCAATACGGCCGCAATACCTATGGCGCAATTTACAAAATTTTATATTTTACAAATTAAGACGTGTTTTGTGTTTTTATCGAATAAAACAGCCTTAACTTTGAATAAACATTACAAAGTATTTAAAATCAAAGCATTACTATGCGAATATAAAGAGAAATTAATTTTTAAAAATTTTCAATTTGATTGCAATAGCGTCAAGGGTAACCCCCCTGTTCATAAATAAAAATACTGTTCATAAGTTTTCACAGTTTTCACAGAGGAGCTATGAAAAGGAGTTGATTGCGCTGCTCTTAAATTTTGTCCAATTTCAAAATGCACTGCACAGGGCAATTTTATAATAGCTTAATTCCTGAAACATGACAACTTCTAAATGTGATTTTCAACAACTTTTGTTCAATAGAAAACAAATGTTTTTGTTACTTTTTTATCGCTACGCATATACTTTTTTAAAATTCCTCTCCTCAGTGTACCTACGAGTACCGTAGGTACCGTGAGCTACAGCCATACTGTCTTTGTCGTTTGTGCCCGTCAAAGGTAGTGTTGCAAGTACAGTCGGCGACTTTAGGAAGTAACAGGTGGCGCAAAATAATGTCACAATATGAATTGGTGCAACTAACTTACAGGTTGCAAGTAAATTGGTGATTTTGACAAAACTTATTTTTTCGTGCCTTTCTATTTTTTTTGTTTCTTGTATGGATCAAAAGACATGGACAAGACATGGACCACGACTAGCCAGCATGCTCCTCATTGCTCAACATTTCGAAATGCAATAGTGCAATTTTGCATCAACTTATTTGAGCGATAATAAGTACTCGTAATAAGAGATTTTCTGACAGCCAAAAAAAAAAATATTTTTAAAAGCTGTGAAAGCTGGCGTTGATACGACATGTTTTCTATCACAAAGTAAATTAGTGCTTACTACAGCGAAAATACTTCTTCACTTCATTGCTCTATGACTTCATCTTTCATCGTCGTAGACGTCATTTCATTTTGATACATGAAAAATTGTGCACGACTTTGATATATTCTTGTATGATTGAATGGTAGAACCGGAAACACTAAATTAAACTGAATCCTACCGTGTCGCCAACTGTACGTAGCAAGTGGCGAAAACTTTTAATGACTTGAAACAACACGTGCCGCTGCAAAGGCTTGAGCGTTTTCAGTTTGTACCACCATCAATCTTCCTGCTTCGCCAGCCGTCGTGCGTGACGGGTGGAAGTGTATACCTGGTGGCGAATGATGCACAGGCCCGGATCTAGGGGGGGGGGGGGAACCGGGGGCGGCAGTTTCAGGGAGCGCAAAAATCTGCCCCTGAGGGGGCTAAGTCAAAGAGCGGCAAATTCAACCCATCATTCGCTTCGCGCGCTCATAAAAAAAACACAAGACAAACATAATGTCCTTTCAGATCTAAAATTAAAAAAACTTTCAAATGCACAGCAACAAGGATAATAAAAGTTAACTTAAACTTTTTGATTGAATAGTCTCAAATTCTGAGGAGGGGCGCCAATGTCAAGATTTTGCCCCCCCCCCTCGGATAAATCCTAGATCCGTGGCTGATTATACACAAGCTCTTTCACAATACACACACACTCTTATTACTAGGTACCTAGTAGGTAGGTAATATAGTATGAGGAATGGCCAAAATCACTTATCCATACAAATGGTGTCGTTATATAGGTAGTGTTTCAGAATTTATTCACGCTGTAGAAGTTTTTGGTAAGTCATAGTTAGTTGTTTACAATATTGATGGAGATTTGTATTATCGACCGTGTTAAAAGCCCACGGTAAAGTGTGTTTTAATTTGTCAAGCACAAAGACGCTATTTTAAAAATCCCATTAAGTTACAGTACCAACAGCTGTGTGACATAGTGGGAAAAAAAGTCCCAGTATGTAACAGTGTAACAAAAGGTGGTGTGACATACTGGGAACAAAGGTTGTGAGATACCTGCAAACCGCAAAGTGACAAAACCACATCATCTGTTCTACCAAAGAGCATATAATACAAGTTCTACGAAGCAAAGTTGTTACGTCATATCCAGTAGTGTGACACGTGTAGCAGGTATATGGCTTTATGCAACGTGTAACAATAGGACCTTACTCTTTTCAAAGTGAAGTAAGGTAAAAAGTAAAATAATATTTACTACACTAAATTAATGAGTTTACATGAATGGGTACTATGTTTTAAACAACCAAACATAAAGGTGACATTTGTGTAAAAACCGACCAAGTGCGAGTCGGACTCGCGCGCTGAGGGTTCCGCACCGCCATGCTAATAAAACAATCTAGTCGTAGTGACTCGGAGTCCGTAATGCCCGGTTTACATTATTCCAGCGCTGGAATGGATTGCTGGACTGGAATGCAACTGGAATAATGTAAACCGGCACTGGAATGCACTGGATTCAGCGCTGGAATAATGTAAACCGGTCATAACACGCGAAAGAAGAGACATGAGACACCACGTGTTTTGACATGGGCAATGACGATTTTAGGTCTCTTGAGGTCTGAGTGCGGGGCGAAAGAGACCGGGCGTCATCGGGGCGGTGGAAAGAGGTGCGGGAGGCGCGGTCAAGTCTCTTCTTTCTTGGTATACTTACATGAAAGCACGTCAACCCTTACACGCTCGCACTCTAGTCGGTACATTACGGGCGACTTTACAACAAAAGTGTACACTCTGACGTGCTGTCGTGTGTGTGAGCACTAAAAACTTTTTGCGATTCTTGGCCGCCTCCACTCAGCCTGCTTTTTAATTTTTCTTTGGCCCTTGTCTCTCTTTGCCAGTTGGTGTATTTGCCCGTCTTTAGTAGGTCAAAACAATTAATTACCTTAGTCCGTAATTCCTAGAAGCTTTTCAATTCAATCAGAGTAAAGCTTGCTGAAACCGAATTCTGTTATGCACCAATTTTCATGATTGCATTTGTAGTACGATTAAGCTGGTGGTATGTCCCCTGTAATAGTTACCTACCCCTGTAATACCTAGTGCCGAATAAGGCATGTTCAGATGAGACGCCCAAATAGAATAATCTTGCTGCAAAACGTGCTTTATTTTTAAGGTAACGCAGGATTTGCGTGCAAGTAAAAAAAACGGCCAAGTGCGAGTCGGACTCGCGCACGAAGGGTTCTGTACCATCTAAATCTATAAAAACGGCAAAAAAATCACGTTTGTTGTATGGGAGCACCCCAAAATATTAATTTAATAAGTTTTTTAGTACCTACTTGTTTTTATAGCGGCAACAGAAATACATCGTCTGTGAAAGGACCACGGGCACTATCTAACTATCACGGTTCATGAGATAGAGCCTGGTGACAGACGGAAAGACAGACGTACGGATAGCGGAGTAATAGGGTCCCGTTGGGTACCCTTTGTGTACGGAACCCTAAAAATATGGTGGATTTTGCAACTAATCGTCACAAATGTGGTTTTAGAACTTGAAAAATCTATCGAAACGGTTCCGTCTGTAAAGTTACTGTTTTCCCAAAGATATTTGATATAATTCCCCTTCTTCTGTGATTAGGATCAACGCTACATCTATTGATGATTTTAACTTCTTTCATTGACGACTAGTTTCAACCTTGTCTGGAGGTCTTATGGAGTCATGGAGGAAAGATGATGCTCGCGCCGTCGCTATAGATCTCTCACTGCAGGCCCGTTACGTAGACGTTGCAAAAAACGTTTAAAGAAACTACAAACAACACTTTTAAAGGATTTAACACTCGTTTTACTAGTGGTTCGCCCCGAACTGCGAACTCGCGACCACATATCTCAGTAACCATTCGACCGATTTGGCTCATGTTCGAACTCAAAAATTATCTGTGTCTCATTTACCCGCCTATCAAATTTTATGACGATCCGACTAAATTTACTCAAGTTATCGTCGAACGAACATTCATACATACAAACATACATACATACAAACGCCGGCTCGTTCAAGTAGACTCGGAGAACTTCGCTCGCTTCGCTCGCTCGTTCAATTAACTTTTTAACCCCCGACCAAAAACCGGTGTGTGTCGTCTGTCTATGTGTTGCGGTTTTTTTTTAAATTTAAAAGCAGATTTTCTAGCGTTCTTAGATATATTTTACCATAATCACTTGAAGCTAATATTTCGGTTTTTTTATTTATTTAGTAGTTATAACCCGTGTCATTAAAGAAAACATTTAGAACGGAGTTAAAAACCTAGCGTTGTCTCGCTTTGACTGTATTATTTAGAGCGAGAGGGCGAGTGTTATGAAGTTCATCCTAAATGTTTTCTTTAATGACACAGGTTATACTAGTGGTTCGCCCCGAACTTTGAACTCGCGACCCTATATCTCAGTAACCCCTCGACCGATTTTGCTCATGTTCGAACTTAAAAATTCTCTTTGCCTCATTTCCCCGCCTACCAAATTTTATGACGATCTGACTACATTTACTCAAGTTATCGTCGAACGAACATTCATACATACATACAAACATACATACATACAAACATACAAACGCCGGATTGTTCCAGTAGACTCGGAGAACTTCGCTCGCTTCGCTCGCTCGTTCAATCACTATAGTACGCATGACAGCACGTCAGAGTGTACACTTTTGTTGTAAAGTCGCCCGTAACGTAACATAGCACTCTAGCGTGTATGCCTCGACGTGCTGTCTTGTGTAAATTTTTCCAACATTTCGAGACCTTTTCAGGGTTCGTGGTGACGGTAGGCTGAGGTGACAGTTGTCTTGAATGTCATTTGTTATTTAACCGTCGGCTCTGTAAAAGTGTAGTTTAATTAAGCTACCTATAATTACTGATGTTGCTATGTAAATGTGCCTTAAACTGCAGCAGTGGCGCAATATTGCAATATAGAGGGGCGGTGGCTGCAGCCTGTCGCAATAACACGCGCCCGGCTGCTCGCTACAGAACTGGGAGGTTACTCTGGCGTTATACAAGGTGTTACAAAAGGTCCTACCTCTTTTTACAGGGTAATAGAACCCAGCGATAGCGATCATATCCTAAATGTATTTTTTTTTGTTCCATGACGTTCCGTTGATTTTAAATGAATAAAATTTAAGCGCTATGGCGGGAGAAAACATTTTTTTTTTAGATATGATTTTTACAATGTTTTATGAATTTAAACTATTTGAATGCACCTACGCACACAATAATGTATTTCAATTAAAACAAAATAAAAATAAAGTTTTGATGGTTTTTAAATTTTTAGGTTATAATGGGGTTTTTTCCAGGCATCAAAAATAGCCCGAATAACTGTCAAAATCAGTCTATTAATCTGTGGTTTCCATACTAACCACAGATTTAGTTGCGCGATAATTCGCGAATCGCTGTCAAATTTGACACTTGGAAAAATCCCTATTATAAAATAACACAAGGGAACAGCATTTTTGTTGCATGAAATGTTATGAATAATATTGTTCATTTTCGGGGTGCTGATTTCAAATCTGAAGTCAGATTTTTCGTATCAGCTTTAGTTTTTGAGATATAGTAAAAACGTGATTTTCAAGAAAAATACATTTTTATTACAAAAAAAAATCATTAAACAATCACTACTTATTGAAAAATAACTTTTTTAAGATTTTTTTGCATCACTTGGTTCACCATGGGCTCTTTTAATGCTCCAACAGTAATTCGCCATCATGTGGGCATTCCAGTGACCCTGGTACAGCTCCTCCATAGTTCGAATATCTTGATGGAGCCGTTGCCCTTGTTCTTCACTCAGATTACAAAGTTTTTTAGGGAAATGGTCCAAATAGTTGTGGAGGAAGTGTACCTTGATGCTCATATAACAACCAAGCTGCTGAAGGCACGACAACAACTCTTCAATGTGATCCGCATAGCTTTCAACTTTCCCAGAAAATGTTGTTGTTGTGCTATGTAAAAGAATACATTCCAGGCATTTTATGAAAGGCCTAGGCCTCTGACTAATTCGCTGAGCTCTTCCTGATTAAAGGGCCCGGAGCTCAAAAGAAATATCTGGATAAAAATCAGCTGACCCACTTTCCTCACTTGAAGAAGATTTTTTTCCTTAAAGTCGTGATCATTTTGTTGAGATGAAGATGCTTGTGGTACTGATGCATCGTCGGAGTACAGGACTGGTCGAGTAACAGATAACAAGTTAGGGTAAAACCATTTGGACCGGTTACTTTTGTTAATCCCGTATACATCAACCACAGAAAAATTACAATCATCCTGATGATTTAAAGGTACCCGCCAGATCATGGGTGTTTGAAACTTAAAATGGGGTATTTTCTTATTCGCCCATAATCTCAAATACTCCACGCATGTGTAACATACCATATAAGGCACTCAGTACTTGCCACGGGTGTCCAAAATAAATCCAAAGCCATCAAAGTACACCCGTTTTATGAACTCCGGCACACTCAGTCAATTTTTTTTTAAATGTATATTCACGACAAGTATTTCATAAATCATCGGGATCGTTTTAAAAGATATTTCTAGACGTGAACATTGTTAAAAAAATAAGAAATTTAAAAAGAAGAGCTCGGTTTTATGAAATTTAAGTGTAACTAGTGCAAAAATATGGCCAATAGCTGTATCTCAAAAACTAAAGCTGTTAGAGAAAAAATAAGGGTAGATTTGGAATCAGCGACCTCGAATTAGTAAACAACAGTCATAAAATTCCATGCAACAGAAAAAAAGTCTGATTTTGTTCCCTTGTGTAATAGTTATTTGTTATGCAAGAATGCAAAATTATTGTTTGCGGCGAGTGCTTGTATTGAATACCGAACTAGCGAAGGTTTCTAAAATTGAGCCACGAGCGTAGCGAGTGGTTCAAAAAAAGAAACCTGAGCGTAGCGAGGTATTCAGAAGCACGAGACGCAAATAATATTGCATTCGTGCGAAACACAAATCTTTTCATCTCACAGAAGCGAGGAAATCATTTTGTTAGCCAAGCGGGACAAACAAAGTAGACAACTACTCACAGGCAAAACAGGTGAGTCAAATAAGTTCCTTTTAAAAGCATAATTTACTGTAGTTACGGCTGCCGCACTAAAGTTTTCAGCTTCGTTGGTATTAATACCATTCGTTTTATTAATAATTTCCTGAAGTTTATTTATCCAGACACAAAAATAATAAAAAATTAAAAGAATGTTTTTTTTTCCGGGTGCATTCTGAACTTTTACCATATACATTTAAAATTTGTAGAGGTAAAAAGTAAATTCAATTATATCGTTTGAAAAAATGTATTTAACAAACCAACCCATAATTATCTAATTGATAAAACAGAAGCGGAGCATTTTTTTAATGTACTGTAATTAAAAATAAATATAGTGCACAAAATATTAAAAAGACTGTAAGAAGAAACCGCGTTTCTGAATGTTCTATTCCGTGACTTTAGATGTCTATGCCTCATTTGCATTCACAGTTTTGTATAGAAAATGGGCACGTCTTGGAGAGTCGCGTCTAAACGAGGCTCTTCTTTCTGAAGCTTTTCATCAAATTATATGGCATCTAGTGAAACGGCCAGTGTTTTTTCTTTTTCTACATCATGGGGAGTGCAGAACAAGGGCGTTTAAATTTCGAAGCGCACAAAAATGCAGATTGGTTAAATTCGGGTTTTACACGGTTGTAAGTTGCTAGTAACAGCAAATTTTCCGAGCATGGGAGATGAAAAAAATATTTAAATTAGTTTCTCAATATTGTCTAAAGATAAGATTAAGCCAATAACGGACTTTCGAACAAAAAACTTTGCCTTCCGAATTAGGCATGCACCGTGCATAGCTTCAGAGTAAGCCCGTGCAGCAATAGATTTTAGTTTCCGATATGGGGACTAATCGGATAACGGTAGACAATGCTCAGGATTGGCGGAATTTTGGCCAGAAATCAGGAACGATGTGAGAGGATGGAAACTTCATGAAACTTGATGTGTTTCATGAGTGACGTAATGTCCCGGTTGTTAATGAAGAATACCATCAACCTTCGATTTTTACCTTACCATACACTCTAATAAAAATGGAAATATTGGGTGAAAACATTTTTTTGATACGTCTTTTAGATCTCGAGATATTTAATTTTAAACTAGCTGGGCGACGGGCGCGCGGTCCTCAGCGGCTGTGACGTCACAACTCAACACACCGTAACACTCTTTCAAAGGGCTGTATCTTTGGAACCGTACAAGGTAGCCAGTTGACATTTTCAGAGATTAACTGTACTGTTCTGGACTTCAACAAGTTTTTTGGGCAGTGCCACTGCTTCGTAGACCAGAACACATAATCGGCTGAATTATTGTTGTTCTGTTATTTACAATAATGAAAAGAATACTATGTTATTGCCGCGAACGAAAAATAGCCGAAAAAAATAGCTCAGTTTAGCTACAAAATGTAAACAAACTGTGAACTTTTTGAATTTCCTGCCACGTTGCTATCGTCCAATCTTAGGGTGGTATTCTAGAACGCTACTTAAACTCAGTTTAAACAGAGTTCAAACTGTCGATAAAGCAGTGCATGTTTTGATATGAAGGGGGGATATTCAAATCAAAACATGCACTGTTTTATCGACAGTCGACACTACTAAACTCTACTTAAACTGAGTTTAGACAGAGTTCAAGGAGCTTTCTAGTTTGAACTGAGTTTAAACAGAGTTTAAGTAGCGTTCTAGTTTGAACTGAGTTTAAGTAGCGTTCTAGAATACCACCCTTAATCTCTACAAGAAGCATAGACAAAAAACATAAGACAAAAGACATGCCATAGTAAGGCTTCCGAACAGACACAAAGCCTTCCATTTCTACTTATTTCAAAGCTCGTCTAAAGTAATTTTGTGTGCCGTCATCTAATAGACAGCATTTCAGTTCAGCATGGCAGCACGACACGTTATTAAAGGGGCTTAATTAACAGGCAGTTTTGTTGCCCTTCGTCGAATTAAAAGGGTCTGTGAAGGATTGATTAATTACCTAATAGCGAAGGGTACAGATACGAACTATAGGTAGAGTACAGTAGAGATGAAGTAGGTATAGCTCTTGGACCGTATACCGAACGCTGTAATAAGAAGCCGCACCAAAGTGGCAGACGTCGGAAAACGCATAACTTCTTTGAAGTGGAAGTGGGCAGGACATCTGGCTAGACGTACATAAGCAGTTAATTGCGGAATGGCGACCCGAGAGGGAAAGAGATCGGTTGGCAGACCACCAGCCAGACTGATGGTCCAAGTAGCCGGAAAACAGTGGTTGCGCCTGGCGCAGGATCGTGAGAGGTGGCGTGAGCATGAAGAGGCTTTTACTCAGCAGTGGGTGTTAACAAACGACAAACACTCGAAAATAGCCCTTATTGAAATGAACAATCTTTTATTTGACAGTTAAAAACGGGAATATTTACTGTGGATAATTTAGAGAATAATACATGGGCAGGAATGGCTTACCGGCGTATTTCCAGTTACCCTGTGTAGAATAAAACTTTACCTATTCTCAGTAGGTATAAAGAGACATGACAGCTGTCAATCCACTACAATGACCGTATCCGTATCATTAATTCATTCTGGCTGGCTCAGCGACCCCAAGGTGGATCTTGGCCTCCGCAACCAAAAGACGCCAGCAATGACCGTATGAAAGGATAAAATGAAAACAAAAAATTGAATAAACCGTTCTTTATTTATAAATAAACTCAATAATTAAATAAAATTCACATGCAATATAATATACTTTTGTATCTGCATAATATAGTCCTATTTTCACTTATTTTGGGTACGTATTATAATAATAATTCTGACGCATATTTAGTTTGGTTTTATTACAACGAAAATTTAAGTTATAAAATAAAATTAAAAAAATTCTGAGTGTTTTAAATTTCTTGAAATCAATAAAAGTCTTATATAAACAGTTAAGTATGTAGGTAGGTTCATGCCACTAAGATTTTTTATTTACAACATATTTTTGATATAAATGCATTTTTAGATACCTTACACTGATTTACATCTACTTATTCAAATTAACATAAAACATTTACTTTTTTATATGTAGTCTTTATCAAAACAATATGGTAGGTATTTTTGCTACTTACATAATATATGTATATACAATAATTTGATACTTTCAAAACATTTATTAACAAGATCAAAACATTTATTAACATTTTCCATGTATACTATGTGTGTATTGAAATACAACATGTTTTTTTACAAATAAAATATTAAATAGTGTAACTAACTATCGGTAAATTTTCCTTAAAAAAAACATCCAATATTTTTTATATGACTATTTAATTTAAGACAGTTCAATTCGATTCTTCCCTAGATCCTAACATAAGTTAACTATTTCAGAAAAAAATCAACGCTTTTCAGCAAATCCTCGCCAAAGCAAAATGTGCCGTACACTTAGCATTTTAAAGAACAGTTTCGTTAGTACATGTTCTCGGCCCGTTCACTAAGGAATACCTACTAGAGCCACCGTTCTTCCTGCTTGTCACCGCGCCCCTTATAAAGAGTTCCTTAAACGTCTCCCTAAACTGCCTCGACATTCCGCAATAGATGGCAAAATTAATCGGATAGGAGACAATAATACAGAAATTCGTTATCAAAATCAGTATATTCGCAATGTGGTAGTCCAAAATCTCCACCATAGTGCTTGATATAATGTGCAAAATTGTAACAACTGCTACAGGGATTTCTACTAAAAGGAACACTGTGACTACAACAATAAGCATAAGCGTGGTGCAGTTAGAGTCTCTCAACCTTTTGCACTCGGATTTTCTGTTCTCTTTGAACAGTTTTTGCCTGTTCAGTTGGGCTGCCCTCATAGCTCTGAATAGCAGTACGTTTAGTACCACCAGAGAGGTGCAGGGTATCAGATGCACGAACAGGACTCGGAACCCGAAGTAGGTGATGAAATACGCGTCTAGCGATATCGTCTGCACCCACGGCGCCATCTGCATCTGTAAAGCAAAAAATATATATTCTTTCTTTTCAGTGCATTCTTCTCCAACTCTCTAAATCTGTTAAATCTAAATATCTAGCCCTCCACAACACAGATTTCCGTCTACTGTGGAGACCGCTGGATAAATGTTATGTAGCTCAACTGGCGAAACCGTTCTACTTTATTTACCTGTTGTAAATTGTTATTTATGGTTTGTCATAAATAAAAATTCTCTTATCTTATCTTCTTTAGAAACGAAGTGAGAGGATAGAGACTTTATGTGTTTCGTGAATGACGATATGTCTTGGTTGTTAGTAACAATTCAAATTCAATTTTGTACTTATTCTAATTATTTTTTTACTAATTCAATTTGAATTAGTAATAATCGTTTAGCCATATCAGAGGCCTTTTGGGTGGCCTAAAAATTTTGACACGGATGGCCACTACCTGTTTGCTGCCCTCTTTAGGGCGGCAGGCTTTAGGGACCAGCGCATTGGTGTTCTGCCTATCGCCCATCTGCCTTCCATCTGGCCTAAATACGTAACAAAATTGTCAAATTACCAGAGCATATGAAAACACAAAATTCTCAGTAGAACGTGTATCTGGGGTAGTAACAAACAGGGAATTAGGCAGCTCGATACTACACCAAAACGGTTCGTACGTAGAAATTGGTTAACAAAGCTCAAATGTTACCACGAAGCTAATAAGGTTGCTTGATAATTAAAGGAGTTGGTAATATGAGTTAACAAAATTCAAGCGAGCTCGAAATATAATAAATACAAGGGTGGAGCTGAAACACATTTCCACGCGAAAATTTTTTTTATTCAAGGCGAAAAACGACCGGGACGCTCCCGTACAAAAAAAAAACTGTGAAAAATACCCAAAAATAATTAAATTGTGGTCTTCCTTACTATTATATTCAATTCAATTCAATTTAATTTGATTGCCATAAATTACATGTGATTTGACAGTGGTATTCTTATGTAAGTAGGTATCAATGTAATTTTACCAATTAGGTGTAGCAAAAGTAAGTATAGTAAGTGATGACTTTGACAGTTATTTAAGAGTTGCCATCAAACAAAATCTATACTTATAATAAAACTCTAGCGAAGTCAATTCTGTACATTGAATATTTTTAGAAAAAAACTAGCAGGGGTTACTAAGTAAACTATACTGAATCCAAAAATGCAAAAAAAACGGTTTATGTCTGTCTGTCTGTCTGTCTGTCTGTCTGTCTGTCTGTCTGTCTGTCTGTCTGTCTGTCTGTATGAACACGATAAACGCGAACACCGCTGAATAGTTTTCAACCAAACTTAACATGGTCGTAACTCACGTTTCTGGGAGTAACTTAGGCTATCCGATGTTTAGAATACATTGCGGGTTGCAATTTTAACTTCGTTTTTTGTAAGAAATATTCATAATTTGGATATGGCTTCTTGAGAAGGTATGTTAAGAACGTGATACTGAACATATTTCTGCAAAAAAAAAAAATTAAAAGTCCTACTTTGAACCACATTCTCTCGAAAACCTACATTGCGGGTTGCAATTTTAACTTGATTTTTTGTAAGAAATATCCATAATTTTGATATGGCTTCTTGAGAAGGTATGTTAAGAACGTAATACTGAACATATTTCTGAAAAAAAAAAAAATTTTAAGTCCGACTTTATTATCTCGGAAACCGTTGATTTCCCAGGCATAGTTCCTTGGGCAAAGATGTTCGTTATGATGAGGACTATACGTATACGTACGTATACGTGGTCTCCCGCTTTGTTGGCGGTCTTTTATTTATTTTAACACTCTGTATAATAGCACGCTACGACTTTTGGCATTTGGGCCATATTGTAAATGAAAAATTGTTTTTATTTTATTTTGGCGGAAAATGTTAGTTCTACAAGCGTAGCATAAGGCCGGGTTAGAGCGTATCTATGGGTTTAAAATAATAGGTATCTCACTCTTTTGTTTGACGTAGAGCGGGATGGACAGAGCCATAGATACGCTCTAACCCAGCCTTATGATGCTTGCTGGAGGGAATTGTGAGTGGTTTTCGGTGGAGGTCGGACAAAGTTTATCGATGTTAGAAATGTAGTACTGTTGCGTCGCGGTCGAAATGTTCTGGATTTGAACCCACGCGAGATTGAAATTTTTTTTGTGCCTTTTTTAAAATATTTACTCTACTGAGCCCAACTTGATATTAAAAATAATATATTTTGTTTGCCGTAGAGCGGGATAGAAAGGTTATTTGCGGTAGATACGCTCTAACCCAACCTTATACTTTGCTTGCTGGCTTAGCATGAGAATGGGTAAGACCTTATCTATGGGCTTATAACTTTATCTATCCCACTCTACGTCGAGGGAGATACATAATAAACCCCCATACTTCCCAGGCAATTATTATGCTAAGCTTCCTGGTATCTTACACGGGCGATACCTAATCTAAACAAAACATATTTTATCATAAATTTATTGTTTAGATTAGAGCACACACACACACAGACAGACACACAGGCAGGCACACCCTCATAAACACATAAACAGACACACACACAAAGCTATCAAACTTATGACACCCTTCTTTGTTGGTCGGGGGTTAAAAAAAACCTTCCTTTTGAGTTTTCCTCCACAGTCGAATTTAAATTAAATGTCACATGTGTAAAAACGCATACAAAGTCGCGGGCACAGCTAGTATTTAGTAAAACCTGTCACCGTGTCAAACTCTTTTTTGCCAAGCTGTACGTTGTCAATGCACATAGCGCGGTGAGCTCAAACGAACTGCGACAGGAGTCAGCCAAGTGACAGGGGCGACAGGAATCGATTGGCAGCCTAGGTAGCGAAGCCAATTTCCTTTTCAAGCTAACTCCACCTCCACCCCTGTTATTGACAGCGCAGTAAAAAGCTTGCACTTTTGAATGAAATTGATACTTAGGTACCAGCTGCGGGAATTTTATGCAATAATACTTCACAGTTAGCGAGTGCTATGGCTGTATAGATTCGCAGAATGTAATGAAGTAATACCACAATAATATAAAAAAAATAAGAAATACTTCTAACTTCCCCCGTACAAAATGAACGTGAGAAGTTTTTCGCGATTTCTAACATTTCTAGTACACAAACTTAAGTTGGCTCCTTAGAGACTTTTGATCCCTTAACGAAATAGGATCGAATGGCATTATAAAAAAGGTATTTTTTCCATAGATAATGTATAGGGAAAGTTTTTCGCGATTTCTGACGTTTCTAGTACTCAAACCTCAGTCGGCTCCATAGAGTCTCTGGATCCCTACATGAAAGAGAATCGATCAGAATAAAAAAAAACATGGGTATTTTAGGTTTTTTTTAGAGGGTATTTTTTTTTTCAAAATCTGTGAATGCTGTTCATAAAATCTCAAAAAGTTATGGAAGGAACGTTTTCCTGTAACTATAACGGTTAACCCTTAATTTGATTTTGTACGTTGGGGCGGACACGAAAAGAAAAAAAACCCCGTGTGATTACATGAATGATTTACAATAATTTTTCTACCAAGATTTATCCAGCCATAGATAAACAATATGGTAGAAAATAATTGATTGTAGTGGCAAGACTGAAAATGTCACTTGTCAAACAAAATGTCGAAAGAGCGGCGATCATCTGTTTTTGATAAGGTAATTAATTTTTTATTTAAATGTTTTAATTACTTTTTTGGGTATATTTTTGGATTTAGTGTTGCATTATATATCTGTGATTGTGTTTACATCTATTTTAGGCAATAAAAATACAATTTCAGTATCTTTTTCGTAACTAAAATACTTTGTCCGTCGCACCGGACATCGCCAGTTACTTAGAAATGTTTCTTTGTCCGCTGTGACGGACATCGTCAAATAGTGTGCCATTCTCTCTGGTTTGCAGTTTTGAGTTATTATGCTTATTTCTGTTATTTTCGCTTGTTAATAGTACGCACGTGCATCAAGAATATTAGCTTTGATCCCAAAAGTTAATGCAACTTCAGATAGTAGTGGAAACTCAGATACTGAATCTGAATTACATGACGTGGCTTCTACTAATAGTGACAATTCTTCTCCTGCACCATTTATTGCATCCTCGCTTTATAATCTGCGCATAAGTTCATCTGAAGATGAACTATTTGGTCAACAACCTGAAAATGCAGGAGTACCTTTGCCTGATTCAATGCCAGTAACCCCAATCCTTCAACAAATTAACACTTCTTATTATGAAGACATACCCTCATTATCAGAGATTAGTAGTAGTAGAGTAGTCAAAAGCCATTCCTAGCATTTATACGTTTATTTTAAGAATAACTTCGTTTATAAGTACTAATATCTTTCAATAATAAATATTTTCCCTATAAGCAGTTTTAGTTTACATTATTTACCCTTATTTGGCAATGTCCGTTGGCGTGGACATGTTTTTTTCCATATAAATACTTTTAGCAGATTTTTTTAAATATTTTTTTCCATATATTTAAAGTTGTATCTAAGCGTAGAAGTACGCAAAATGGATATTTTTTGAAAAAAAGTACCGTGCCAAATTAAGGGTTAAGGTACCTGCCCCTTACTGCCCCGTCTCAAAATTCCACCCTGTATTATCATGCAGTAAGTTTTAAATTGGTGTATACCTACCTAGCCTGGGAATCGAAACGAATATTTATGTTGTGTTCCTGCTATCTATACTATGTATTGAGTGTACTGTGTATCTGTATCAAGTTAATAAAGACTTAAAAAAATGTGCCTACGACATTGTTTGGATGGAGTAAGCTTGCCTGGCTGTGCTCCTAACGAAGTCTTGCTAACGAAGGACGAAACCTTGTTATTATTCACTTGCTCAATTTGAAATCTCGTAATTAGAAATCACATTCCCAACGTTGAAATTGGGGGTGTGCGATAGACAATTAAGTAAGGTAAATGCCTCAAGCCTGTAAAGGATTGTTTTTCTATATACTTAGGTAGGTTTCAATGTTGTACACACGACAGCACGTCGACCTTTACACGCTAGCACTCTAATTGTTTACGTTACGGGCGACTTTACAACAATTAAGTGTACAGTCTGATGTGCTGTCGTGTGTACGTGTCTTGTTCATAGTAGCAAAATAGGGCAATTTTTAAATGGCTTTATTCCTGAAACACGTTAACTTGTAAGGGTGGCATTAATAGTCGTCAGCTCAAGCTCGAGCTCAAGTAGGTGATAGAAACAAAATCACCGACTTGAGACCTTGGCTAATGTCAATGTCAAGCTCAAGCTAGTGTCTATTAATTTGCTGATAGCTACTCAAGCTCTTGTTGTTGTCCGGTGATTTTGTTTTCTGAGATAACCTACTTTTTGATTAATTTTAATTTGTGTGAGTTTGTATTGTGTTTTTGTGTGAATTTGTAACGGGACATTGTGTGAATTTGTATTGAATTAATTGTGAGATACATATTATTATATTAGTGTGGGTTCTGGGTTCCTTACATGGCAGACCTCCTCGAAGTGCCCCCTCCACACGGTGACGTGCGGCACGTACTGTCTGTCGAAAAAGCGCGGGAACTGGTGAAGGAAGGCCGCGATGCCGATGTAGATTAGGCACTTTATCACGTTGGGCATCGTGCACCTGCAAGCGATTAAAAATTTTTAACACCTGCGACCACAAAGTCTGTGCCTGCGACATTATATAGGTAGAACGAGCGGGCGAAGCGGGCGAAGTTCTCCGAGTCTACTGGAAAATCCGTGAACAAGTTTTGTTACAAAACGGAAAATTGTACATTTTCCGCTACCTTGCTTTTGTTAAAAATATTTATTTCTCAAAAAAACACACATACCTAATAACAATACATAACATTTGCCAAACTGCTTAAGCAGTTTGTCGGCAACGCTCTTGGTACTTACAGCTAATATGATAGGTTACATTACAAAGAAAGAAAGAAAATGGTCTTTATTCCCAAAAAAACAAACATATTAAGAAACTGACTGTGTTCGGTAGGTCTCAACTAATTCTAGGGTTTGATATGTGAACATTTTCGATATTTTTAATGTATTTCATACAAGAATCGATTTTGTGCATTTTTCTTTGCGCGCGGGCTAATTCACTGCCCAGCGCCTTAAGTTAATTTTAAAGTTATGTATGTACACACGACAGCCAGGGTTGCCAACTCGATATCTTAGGCTGGTGCTAAATGATATCTAAAATAGTGCTAGATTGTAATAAAAATTGGAAAATAGTGCTAATTTATTTAGACATGAAAAAAATATTTAATTTAATTGTTAAATTTTTAATCGCTTTCGGAATTTTTCAATTTAAATGAGTTCATATCTTTGGCGTTGGATTGACTGCATCGAAGAATACACCAACTGGCGAACAGAGGCAAGGGCCAGAGACAAATGGAAATCTACTGTGGAGGAGGCCAAGACCCACAAAGGGTTGTAGTGCCAAAGGAAATAAAAACTTTTTTAGAATGTCTTGTGGAAATTCATATGTATGGCAAGTTTTATTACAGTTTTTGAGCCCTGTTCGTATATGAAGAAGTAAATTCAAAGTGTCCAAGTTAATTTTATTTCTCAGTTTTATTTTTTTTAATGTTCATTTGACTGAACACTCCCTCAACTACTCCTCGCGTGACTGCGTTTAGATATACGGTGACCACAAAAAAAAAAAAAAATGATGGCTGTTTATAGTGCTAGATTTAGTACTAGGTGCTGAATGTTAAATTACAGTGCTAGCATCGCAAAAATAGTGCCAAATCTAGCACCGAAAGTGCTAAGTTGGCAACACTGACGACAGCACGTCAGAGTGTACAGTTTTGTTGTAAAGTCGCCCGTAAGTAACGATACCGAGTGCTGTCTTGTGTACGGTCAGCGACACGCCAGGATACACCATGGTGGCATAAGTACGTCAGTCGAGCAAAAAGGGCTATCGTAGCGTGTCGATAACTGTACATTGATACATAGGTTCCATCGCTCCATCTTACTTTAGCAAAACGTCTCGAAACTTTGCCCCATAAATAGTTCAAAGCCAGACAGGCAAAGATACAAGCGAATAAAGTTCCGGTCCGATTGGACCGGACAAACCATCCGGTATTGCAGGAATGCTGTCCGACATCCGGGCATTCCACCAAAGGGTTATGCTAACTATTTGCAGCGAATTGTACTCAAGTCAAGTAGGCCCGCACAGACTATAAATTACTAGTAGTTCGCCCCGAACTGTGAAACCGCGATATGTAACCTTTTGCTAACACCATTCTTGCAGGCGCGCGCGTATTGCATATAAATTTTACAACCCCACATCTCATCAACTCCTTGACCGATTTGGCTCATGTAAAAATTAACAAATTATTTGCATTTCATTTACCCGCCTACCAAATTTTATAACGATCCGACAAAATTTACTCAAGTTATCGTCGAACGAACATTCACACATACAAACGCGATTGTTCAAGTAGACTCGGAGAACTTCTCTCGCTTCGCTCGCTTGTTCAATTAAAAAAATACTCTTACTTGGCCTCAATAGGCTGACTATGCTGCCAGGATGGTATAGGTGCTGGGCAATCCTATTCCATCTAAACAATATCCCAGGTACTGCAGCGTCCTAATGGTCCCTTTACCCATGTAGTGTGAGTGAAGGTGCCACTGGGCGCTGTATAGGCCTATTTTTATGTATGCTAGACTCCATGGTTAAAGTTCGGACCTAACTCGTTGTTTGGTAGGTATTTACCTAACCTAGCTTTAGTTTAGTACCTACGTATTGACCCGTCTTTCCTGTGGGCTAGGCCGACTAAGCTGTCAGGATAGTATAGGGTGCTGGGCAAGCCTACTCCATCTAAACAATGTCGCAGGCACTGCAGCGTCCGACTGGTCCCTTCGCCCATCTAGTGTGAGTGAAGGTGCCACTGGGCCACTGGGCTAGCCGCCAATGGAAAAAAAACATCTTCTTTTTGGATGCGTTTTTTGCTAAAAACGAAACGTTAGGTTAACAACGCGAGGAATCTAAACCTTAGGTCCTAAAATAGTTAAGCCTCGCGTTGATGACCTAACGTTTCGTTTTTAGCAAAAGAACTCATCCAAAAAGAAGTTGTGTGTGTTCTAGTTGTGCCTTTAAATGTTCGAAACTAACTCGTCGTTTGGCATTTACCTAACCTTTGTTTGGTGACGAACAATGTGACTTGTACAACAATTTATTACACAGCCCTGTGTACTTAGGTCTGTCCGCAGACTGAAAGTCGTCCTTATTGCTTACTCAGTCGACCTTTGAGTAAGTTTGCGGCTTCCCTAAGTCCACATCCCTTGGTACAGGCTAAGTTAAGTTTATTAGGGTCCCTATACAGAGTGGTGACTCGGGGCATTGGCATTGTGGTCTACAAAGGCACCTTCAGTCATCTGTTGAAGTCTGAAAAATCTTATACAGGGTAATTTTTAAATAGCTTTATTCCTGAAACACGTCAACTTCGACCAGTAGGTTACCAGTCTTGCCAACAGTCAACCATCCCACTTTCAAAGTTGCCATATTACAGCATGTTAAAAAAACAATAGGTATTTATTGATCACAATATCCTATTTTTTCACGAAGCGTTCGTCTTTAATGGAAATTGATGATGGGAATACAGCAAGATACCCAGTAAATACTAAAAAAAAAAATGTACAAAAAAATACTTTTCTTATGCAGAAAAATCATAAAAATGCGATCCAGACTAGAGACACGTGTTTATAAATTATACCCATTTTATTTCTGTACGCGGGTGTAATACATCTACGTGGGTATGGTTTCCAAATGTGCCCAATGACCTTTGCAGCATTAGGCGGGCGGGCGTTGCAAAGGTGGAATAGTGCGGGCGAAAAGTACACTTTCAACTCCGCCGCATTGCACGCATCCAGGGGGCTAATTCTCAGAAATCTCGCTTCGACACAACTCGAAGCTAAAATCTCATTTTGCGGTAAATGTTACATCTCCTATTCTCACGAAGTCATCCTCCACTTCGTCGAAGAAATTGCTATTAGCAATAAGGCCGCCAATTGTACCTTGTTTTTAATAAGTTTTTCTTTTTCTGATTTTATATTGGTGTACAATAAAGAATATTTTATCTTATCTCGACATAAGACACGAGATTTCAGCCTTTTTCACTCGACATGACTCGAGTGGTCGGGAGCAGTCGAGATCGAAATGACATGAGATTTTGTTCTTCGAGATAGTGTCGAATGCAAGATTCCCGAGAATTAGTCCCCTGATCTGTTTATCAGAGTCTATTTCTACATCTTTCGACACCTAATAAACGCGTAACGCTGACCAATCGGTCAGACGGATGTGTAGTTTTATTTGCTCGTTTTTTTATGACCCTCGTAAATGAGGTAAGCCGAAGACGTCAGTGGCTCGCCTCGCCTTCGCTTGTTTACTTTCGGGCTGGGGCTCGATTGTGACAATCCAAAGCCAAATGTATGGTGATTGTAATCGCGATTGAGACTTCTTAGTTTTTAAAGATTTCGCGAATTATTAAATAATGTTGATGTACACACTGCTGCGGTAAGAACGCAATGGCATTCCTAATTCAAAATGTACTGAAAACAGATATCGCAAGAACGCATCCGATCAAACGATAAAACGCACCTGTGTGGTGCCTTAAAGCACCTGTGTGTGTGGGGGAGCCTTTAGGAAGTAAATGGCGGCGTATTGTCGTACCGTGAGGGCCGCATCTGCGTGGGTTGGGTGGTGTAGTGTGTCGTAGACTCTTACCATGTTCTCGCGACAGGCGCGTGGCACACGTAGATGTACCGCTGCACCGCCAGCGCCAGCGTCAGCCAGATGCTCGCAGTGTGGAACATCGCTGGTATGACCTGAGGAGGGGACAAAGAAGTTATGTTAAGGTTGAACGATAGCAACGTGGCGGGAAATTCAAAATTTTCACACAATTTTACATTTTGTAGCTAAACTGAGCTATTTTTATTCAGCCATTTTTCTTTCGCGGCAATAACATGGTATTCTTTTCATTAATTACAACAGAACAACAATAATTCAGCCGATTATGTGTTCTGGTAATCAACAAGTTTTTTTGGCCAATGCCACTGCTTCGTAGTCATTTTGCAACAGGTTGTATTAGTTCTAGCTATCATTATGTGTGTAGGTCTTTATAAGTATTTCAATAGGTAGGTTATCATATGAGGTATTGGCCACCCGTGGTGTCAGAGTTTTAAGGCCGCCCAACGGGCCTCTGACATGGCTTAACGATGGTTATAATTCAACAACAGCCCGGACCAACGGCTTTTCGAGGCACGGAAGCGCACAGATATGATTGTCACTAGCGGCCACCCATTCACAGATTGACCGCGCCCGATGTTGCTTATAGTTGGAGAGCTGGTGACCAATCGAGATATTTTTTCGTACAAGGCTGGGAGTTAGTAGGCTGATAGAGTAGACTTCGCTGAGTTTGGGAAAAATATTTTTTTGGTCCGGTCGCGGTTGAAAGTTAGATTTTTTCGACTTTGAAAGTTTAAATGTATGGGTTGAGTCATTTCTTTTTTGTCTACAAGGCTGGGAGTTTTTAGGCTGCCTTTTTAGTCTCCGCTGATCACGCAATCACTATTTATTACTAGCCAAACGCGGTAGAAATATTGTTTTTTATAACCTAGAAAGTGTGAATTTTTGGGTTATAAAAATCAAACTTTAAACCACGCTCGGCCAAAAAAACAAATATTTTCTTGTTCAACGGAGCCTCAACAACTAACCTAGAAGTTTCTAGCCTTGTACGACAAAAAAAATATACTTAACCCATACATTTAAAATTTCAAAGTCGAAAAAATCTAACTTTCAACCGCGACCGTGACAAAAAAAAATTTTCCCAGACTCAGCGAAGTCTACTCTATCAGCCTACCAACTCCTAGCCTTGTACGAAAAAATATCTCGATTGGTCACCAGCTCTCTAACTATTAATTTTGCCAATCAATTAAGAATGGCTAGTCTAACTAGGCTGTGAGCGTTTCGGTATTAAAAGAAAACTTTAAAGATAAAAAAAAACTGCGTCAAATATCAATCTTCTAAGAAATTACAGCACGTTTTATGCCTCCATTGTATTCAAATCAGCCGTTTAGCAATGTAGCTCACGTCCCCGCCATCAGATCCGGAGTTTACCTAAATGATACTTTTGTCTGTTCATAATCCCCAGGAGGCAGTGGCTAGAGTAGGATATGAACAGAAAACCCTATATTACGATTTCTGAATTGAGATTTTCACTAATCAAATTTATACATAAGTAAGTATCGTTCTGTCTCTGCAGATGTCACATGTAAGAACGTAAGCGCCGCCAATAGAAAAAAATCATAATAAATCTTCTTTTTGGATGCGTTTTTTGCTAAAAACGAAACGTCAAATGACAAATGTCTGTTGGAATCGAAACCTTAGGTCCTAAAAATAGTTAAGCTATCATTTGTTGTCATTTGACGTATCGTTTTTAGCAAAAAACGCATCCAAAAAGAAGATATGTATTTTTTTCTATTGGCGGCGCCAGTTGTGCCTAGCTTTGGACCTTATGTATTAACTTAGTGAATTTCTCAATTCAGAAACCGGCCCTATATGTCCTCTTGACGGCTAATTCAAAGTGAATAGTCCCTCTACCATCGACACTATCGAGTCAAGATTTTAGCAAATTCATAGATAATCTTCAATCCATGAATTTGCAAAAAAACATGCTTTGATTTCACATAATTATTTTGTAGTCACTTTTTTTTCTGAAGTACTAATAACACATTATGACTTTTTTAACCTTTTAAAAATCTTTATATTAGGGTATTAGGGAGATAATCGTATATCGGAGATAAGCCACTTACTTAGGCCCGGTTTCTGAATTTAGAATTTTGCTAAGCAAATACTTAACTATCGTTCTGTCACGCTCTTTTGTGAGAAATCTGCAGAGTCAGGAGGATACTTAGGCCCGGTTTCTGAATTGAGAATTTTACTAAGTAAATACTTAACCAATCGTTCTGTCACGTTCTTTCGTGAGAAATCCGCAGAGGCAGAACGATATTTAAGTAATTGCTTAGCGAATTTCTTAAATCAGAAACCGGCAGTTTATTAAAATTATAAGGCTATTTTGTCAAATATAAACATACAATGCAATCAAATGCATCAACTAACGAAAAGAGGCAAGGGCGACCAAATACTTACGAGATTTAATTAAAGGAAACTTCTGTAGAGAAAGCCAAGAATCTTATCTGTGACCAGGTAGGGAGCACAACTTCAAGTTAACACATTTATCCCACTATCGGGTAACGGCATCTCGCTTCACGCGGTGAAATAAAGCAAGATGGCGATAGCCGATACTGAGATAGGTACAACTTTTATCGTGACATCGTGCTCCCCTAGCAAGACCCCAACGGACTGTAGCGATAAGAGAAGTAAATATAATCTATTTCAACCTTAGATACTTCTGTTTTGTTCTACACAGTAGGTACAAAGCTTCGTGGAATAAGAAGTTTAAAACTCTCCGGAGGTTTTAAAACTCAAGTTTTCTGGGTATGTGACATTTATACCGAGTATTTTTTTAGGGTTCTTTGTTAGTAGGACAAAGTTGGACTTCATTACTGCGGCAGTATCGGGTCTTTATAAAATCTGTAGAAATAAAAATGAATTTATGCTGTTCGTTGGCAAGCGCATTAGTTGAGATCGGCTGGACCGATTAGACAATTTGTTTCTTTTTTTCGAAGTGTGTAATACCTATACCGGGCAAGGTTTTGAGGGAAAGGAATAAATAGTACACACGGCAGCACGTCGACCCTTACACGCTAGCACTCTACTCGGTTACGTTACGGGCGACTTTCCAACAAAATTGTACACTCTGACGTGTTTTCGTGTGTACATTTTACGAATAAAAAAATAAAGCGTTGACGCTTTTTTTTAAACCCAATTTTCTTTTGATCTTCGTGAGAAATTCCCTTTATAGCGGGAAAAAATTAAAGTCGGACGCCAAAGCCGCTCGATACCAACTTGATACAGTAAGCAACAATATTACAGTAAGTACTTAGAGGTTTTTTTTACATGGGGTCGCCCATTAATTACGTGACGCGATTTTGACGATTTTTTTTAATTGGCACTTCTAATTACAGCTAGATTAATATGAATATGTATTAGGAATAGACGTTCCCTGTAGTACAAGTACGGTCGGCCACAATCTCAGATACCCCATGGCAGCTCTTATCGCGCGCGGCATAAGGGCGCCAATCGAACAAAAAGGGGTATCTGAGACTGTGGCCGACTGTACCTAGATCAAATGTTGACCGCTTGGTGAATAAACATTTGAGTTTGAGTTTGAGCGAAGAGCTACCTCAATGTAACTTTATTATGAAGCGGAGTGTACACACTTAAATAAATAGCCAAAATGAGGTTTTCCTCGATTTCCGCTCTGAGTTTCGCTCTAAATTAGCTTGGGCGCAATTTGCTAAATGGCTTCATATCCGTTTTATATTACCTATTCCTTTTATGAAGCGGTATGACGCAAAAATCGCCAACCCGCATTGAGCACGCGTGGTGATTAAGCTCGAACTCTCTCTCTGAGAGAAGGCCTTTGCCCAGCTAGTGGGACATGTACAATTGTACAGGCTACTTTAAAAAATAAAAATGATAGCCCAGTGGATAGCTGTTGGGCTGTTGGTCACACAGGCGTGAAGGCCCAGGCTCGAATCCCGGTGCGGGTATGTACAGCACTCGCTGTGCTTTTGCTGCGGCCTACAGTATATGGTTAGATGGAGTAGGAATATACCCACTCGTAGCATCCTTAATAAATAACACATATTCTGTACTAAATATCAACTGGCTACCTGCCCCTCTACCCTTGACGATTTTTTTTTCAATATGGCGCAATTTACAAAATTATGCATTTCACGAATTAAAACGCATTTTTTTTTGTACAAAATAGCCTAACCTTTGAATAAAAATTACGATGTATATAAAATCAAAGCATGACTATGCAAATTCAAAGAGAAATTAATTTTCAAACTTTGTCAATATGACGGCAATAGCGTCTATTATTTTTATACTTTATTTTACGACACAAACAGATTAGAGGACAAAACAGTATATAAGTAAACACAATATGTACAAAGGCTAGCTTATCCCTGTAAGATATTTCTTCCAGCAAACCTTGGGGGATCGAAACAGTTGTGAAAAGCGGGCGTGCATAATGCGCACATAAAATACTACATAAATAATAAAAATAAAACCTAGGATAAAAATAAAACCAAGGCATCAAGGGTAACCCCCTGTTACAGTCCTAAAATACAGCCTATGTAAGTAGTACAGACGGACAGTGTAGGCATAGTCATTAAATAGCGTCCCGGGTACGGAATCCTAAAAAAACTATACTCAGCGAGCCTTGAGATAAAGCAATAAAAGTAAAAATATATTTTTATTCCGCACATGTGCACAGTGCAATCTACTGGAAAAAAAAAACTATGAAAGCGTGCCCGATTCAATATATTATAGCACAAGCTGCTTGCATTCATAGCGCAAGCAGAGGCGGCACATAATAGGTCTCAATCGTTTGCTGGACGTAGTGTGCCTTTTTTATGACCGAAGCCGACGATAAAAGGGCCACTATATTAATCTAAGATGTAACCTACAATTTGTATTTTATTGACACCTCAACACTGAAAAATGTAATAATATTTAAAGACAGAATTAAAGTGGTCTTACAGGGTACTTTATAATTTGATTTATTCCTGAAACACGTCAACAGGTAAATGTAATTTCCCACTCTTCCATAGATTACAAATTAAAAAACACATAAAAATTTAATTTAAACTTTGCTATCGTCTACCCTTAATGGTTTCCATATAAACCACAGATTTAGTTGCGCGATAAATCGCGAATCGCTGTCTTTACACTTGGAAAAATCCCTATTACATCGGCAGTGTTTTGTTTTCGAAGGAGGCTGAAAATAGGTCGTGTTTTCGCGATGTTTTCTTATTGTTCGCAACCTCTTTGTCTGGGTTTCACACCCAGCTCGACAAGATAAGGAACAGAAGTCGCTAAAGCCGACAACATTATAGAATCACTGTTACTTAATCATAGTTTTGTGTATCCGCCCTTTCCACCAGAATCACCAGTGCAATAAAATACCTTCGTCTTTAAAACCACTAAAATAGCACGGTGTAAGTACCTACCTACATAGAAAGCTTGAGAAATTCAAGAATTTTAGGTATAGTCCATGCAAAAACTTTTTACTTAGGATCTGACGTTTTGTGGTGCCTAATAGAAAATCGGTATACACGGCGTTCCTTTTTCAAAAATGTCACGCGCAAAATGAAAACTTCCTCGTCGGCAAAAGACCATTTTTCTCTGTGATTAAAGTTTTCGTCGTACAGAAAAAAGCATTGCAAGTTTTTGCAAGGTTTTTTTTTTCGATATTGAAACCCTGGCTGATTTTTTTTCCAGATTAATGGGATTCTGATTTGAGTAACACACTTTCAATCAAAAGGTCATCCTGAAAAAACTGGCTTGAATAAATTTAAAATGCAGAGAATTTATAAGTTGAGAGCATAACGCTTATCTTAATATTCCATTAAGCTGGAAAGTAATAAACTAGCAGTGGTTATGAAGGAACTTCATTGTATACAGATGGGCTGTAAAATGCGCGTATACAAAGGCTTCTTTAATAAAGATCGCCAAAACGGTTCACGGGAATATAATGCGTAAGTTGATAATTTAGCATAATTTATACATAATTTAGCTTTTTTATGTTTATCATTATTTTAAAAAGTGTAGGTATTTTGGCATTATAATAACTGCAAAGAGCAAGTTACTTGGCTACATACGCTAGTCGAAGGCAATGTCATAAGTTTTTTTAAATTTTCTTTTAGATTTGGATCAAAACGGGTCATATCGCGGTTCATGTGAATGCGAAACATTATTATCGTTCTAATCGTTTTGTTTCTTTCTGGGACATTTTTTTATATATTTTGCAATCGATTTAAAGTTTACCATGACCCGACAATATCAAAGAGAAAAATCCCCTGAACAGTATCTGCTGCCTAAAAGATTTTATTTCAGTGTTATTTTCATGTACGAACAGTTTTTGATTTCATGAAAGTTCCATTATAGGCGTTCAGATACTGGTTTACACGAGCAAGGTAAATGCTTTTGATTTTAAAACAATATGTTTTACCCAAAATACAAACATAAATAACATCATTCAAATGTAGCGTAAAACTTGCCATTCGACACACATTATTTATTATCAAGCTTTATGTGTAAGTTATTGACAGAAGTTTATTTTTTAACTAACGCGCCACCTTTATGTTCTGGTTTTGGAACGTTTCCCTCCGTTGCGAATTTTATCTGTGGTGTTTCGTTCGTGGCGTGGGGTGCATGTTGGTGTGTGTTGATGAGTCTGTGACTTTGACAGC
The DNA here is from genome assembly GCA_949319315.1 of Zelleria hepariella. Classification (NCBI taxonomy): domain Eukaryota; kingdom Metazoa; phylum Arthropoda; class Insecta; order Lepidoptera; family Yponomeutidae; genus Zelleria; species Zelleria hepariella. The sequence goes on from OX439380.1 coordinate 19,522,758, forward strand.
TGACAGCTCCACTATTCTGTGCACACGGCTCACCACAGAGTTCGCCATTTTGTCAGTGTGGAGTGTGTGTTGCATTGCAATCAAATGAAATCATTTTATACATGGAACCAGTTATAGATATTGAGGAGTCGTTGTTAAATTATGGTTTAGCATTCAATTAATAGTCTGTCTTTTCTGGTCCTTGTTTAATTTCAGTCTTAGCCTGAGCTCCAAACTATCGAGAAACAACACCTTCATTAATTTTTTGTTTCTCTGACAGTACATTAAAGCATAAAATGTTGCTAAGTTGCTAAGAGACGTAAATACGGTTTATGATCTTTGAATTTACTGTTTGAGAATTCATAAAATGTTTCTGAAACCTCTTCAGTTTATTGTGTTTTTTCTTCAGGATGTGGCAGGATGTGCATTAGTGAATGAGTCAGTGAATAACAAAATAAGATTATTAATTGTCTTCTTTACGGTAATCATATTGAAACCTGCACCATTTAAACAATGTGTAGGTCCCAATGTGATGCCAAACAAAACTTTATATTGGGACCTACACTATTAAACAATATCGTCCTTTTCAATCAGCAGTTGCCATAATTAAATTTGTTGTATCGGTTACTTCTATCGGTTGTTTCGGATCTAGATGAAATGGATCTCATGTATTCTCTTCATAGAGTCATCCATGACTAACTTGCTACCTTTAGGAAGATTATTTGTTTCGGAGTTCCTCAAGGGTGTGTATTGGGACCTACACGATTTCTAGAATATACCACTTTCTCCGAGCAAATTCAACACCTTACTCTTCAAATTTACAAATCCTAGTATCTAAACTAGATGAAAAGAATCTAGCGCGTCATTTAAAGACACCACTGTTAAAAACTGAAATATATTTTGGTAAGAAGAATGGATTGATTCTTTACCTCGTTCATATAGTTCCAGGCCTGGCACGCACCGACAGGACTCAGCGGCTTGTAGTGGTTCCCAAACGTGTACATGTAGAACAACCAGGGAGCAGGGAACAGCATTGTGAACATGTCACAGAGGGCCATGGCCATGAGGACGAGGTTGGTGGGCGTCCTCATGTGTCGCCTGGAGAGGACCACGACAATCAGCGTGTTCGCGATGATGGTCGTCGCTAGGAGGAACGGGGCGATGTAGCTGGAACAAAAAGGGGAGCGGTCAAAGAGGAGCGAATGAGTGAGTGGTGTTTAAAGGAATCATGTTCTTTTATACAGGGTAGATTTTAAATAGCTTTATTCCCGAAACAAAGTTGAACTTTTAAATGTGTTTTCCAACAAAGTTCTACGACTGTTCGAAATATCTCGATAGTTTTTATTTACTGAGCGTTTCTTTTTATTTAAAAGTGTAAATTTGTATAATTTTAGCGCTGCCTGCGCGACACTTGATTCGATTTGCGACTTGCGGCCTGATTTTGTGCATTTCTACCACCTTTCAGCCAAAGTAAACATGGCAATTGAACCCGTCGGAAACGAATAAGCCAGCAATAAATTACTCCTTCAGTCAAAAGTAGCATTCAATTACCCCTGTGACGCTTCCAATTGTGAATATTTTATTACTTTTTGTATGCGTGCAAATAAAACGCCTCATCTACGATCACGAATCTTGGCACCGAATCAAATTAAAATAAAGTGAAAACAAACATACCAAATTGAATTTTATGTTTGGACCCCACCGGGAACACTCAGCCAAAAATACCGGGTGTTTATTTTATCATTAAGCATCTCATTTCAGGGTTGACCTCGATATGGACGCTGGTTGTTATTTTGCTACTGCTTTAAAGTACAATGTCCCAGGCACTGCAGCGTCAAGTGGTCTCTTCATCTATGTAGTGTGATTGAAGGTGCTACTGAACGCTGTATAAATCATCTCAATGCAAAGGCCTTAGTTTTAAAGCAAAATACAAATAAAGTAGATGCAAGCACATTACCCTGCTCACCACTGATATTATGACGGAGATGAAATTAGATTGTTCGCCATTTGTCTTTTTTTTCGGTAGGTTAAAAGCGAATAATTTAACAGGGCAGCTCTCCAACGTAACGTAATATTTAATTATGATATGACTTGGCCACTTGATGGCCACATTTTTTAAAGTGGTCTAATAGCTAACAGATTTACTTCATTATGCACAGGAATAATACAATTTGGTTTGGTAACTGAAAAACCTTCGAGTTTGTTGAAAAAGTCATCCTCAACAACTAGTGGCTTGTTATTACTAATAATACCATGCAGAAATCTAGTTATTGTACTAATATTCTTTAGCGTTAAATTAAACGGCCCTTTTTTATATGTGGTTGAAAGTACTAAGTACGAGTATACGTAACGGCCTCTTTGATTTATGGGTGGGTAATAAAAATTTGGAACCGTGGGCAAATGGGCAGTTATATCGTGTACCTAGATATCGGGGCCTCTTTTAATAGCTCGAGTTTGGCAATGACTCTATGGGGCGAGATAGACGCCAATTACTTTAGTGTTTTTGTGAAGCTATCGTCTGGGGCAGAGTTCCTCAGTTAAGTGCTTTGCCTGTTACAGCCAGGGAAACAAACTAGCTTATTAAACTTTAAAACTTAGGCAGAAATATTAGAATCTCTTCGATGTTCACGCCACTTCTAACGATTCTGTGCCAGATGCAACCATTGCTTTAAGGTTGTTGTTGTTGTTGTTGTTATATGTTGCAGAACCATCTGGCTGGTTTCTTGCCGGCTGATATTTTCATCTCTCGAGGTCATCATCATCATCGTTAAGTCCACCTCTGCCCATTGTTGGATATATGCTTGTTTCGCCATCAGCTCCTAAGGACCCTCCGTCGAAAATAACGATGTCGCCCTACCATCAGGCTGTTATTCTTGTCATTGATTGCCGTCCAGTTCTCAGTTGCTCTCTTTACTGCCCTTGTCCACAGATCATCTTGCCACCTCGCGAGTTGTCCACCCATTTCCACTTGAGAACAGCCCATCTATGATGCGCACCGCAACCTGTATTTCACGTCAAAAGAATTCGACGTGAAATAATATGTCGCAAAAGCTAACATGGCTACCCTCCCAGACTGATAAGATTTTGAAGGCAAAAGCAAGTCTATCAGTGACAAACTATTGTAGATTTGAGTCGCGTTTCGCGACAAGACATGACAGAAAAATTACTCCTCGTAGACATAAGCAGTATCTCGCGGGTAAACGTAGATAAAACTTTCGTCGCGGCCCGCCATCCTAGCCGGGCAGATGGCATAAATTAAATAAAAGAACATGAGGTACTCACCCATACATTGGCTCCGCATAGTTGATAGGAAACTCACACGTAACATTTAAGTACGCGTGCGAATTGTTCGACGTACAATAGTCATCTGACGTGAAGTTCGAATAGTCTATCGTTAGGTTGTCATGAAGGCTGAAGTTGGCTTGGATGGTGCTTGGTATATCTATGACGTCATTCTTACTGTACACCCCGGCTTCATCTCCGAGTCCAGTCTTATAGTTGACGCGGGAACCATTGAATTGGGCGCCGAAATACTCCGCCCAATCTGGGGCCGCCATTTTGATTATTTTGTCTATGGTTACCTTGTCTTTGGTTTTGGCATGTTTTTTTGTGTTTGTAGAGACTGATTACATTTTTCTGCTTTCAAGTTTCGATGGCTATCTGTGGACAAAGAATGAAGGGCGGTTAGCTTGGAAACCTCGAAATGAAGCCAATAATATTATGAAGGTTTAAACGTCCTAAAAGTAATTTGATGGATGGGCAGATAACTCTTTATTGTACGTAGAAAGTAATTAAAAGGTGGTTAGAGCTTTTGAATTTTACACTTTTTAATAGCTTTTCGTCAGGTACGGTCAGCAGCACGGTAGGATACGCCATAGATATAGGGTACCCTCTTATCGCGCGCCACATAAGGGCGTCAATCGAACAAAATGGGGTATAGACAGGGGAGCGGAGACAGGCAGGCGGATTTTTGCGTTGCTATGCGCCTTGGACCGATCCGCCTAGTGGAAGCCAGGCTTTATGTGTAGTCGGTGAAACAAACACCGGCATGATAAACAAACTTTTGGGGGGCGTAAACAAAACCATTAGGTGGCGGGCGGGAAAGCAAACAATTACTGGCGTGCTAACGGCAAACCAAGATTAATTACGTCCTACACACAGTACAGGGGCCTTAGCCTGTAACGCAATGGCGTGTCGATGGCGTCCCAGTAGAAGGACAAAACCGGGGTTTCCCCGTTTTTCTCCTACAACCAGAGAACTAATCCTCTAGAATTAGAATCAGAATATTCTTTGCTGTACTACAAAAGCATTAAAAGGACCGACAGCATTCATAAATCGTAATTGAATTCGTCAACTAGGACCCCATTGTGGCACTTTACAGGCGTTACAGGCTAAGGCCCCAGGATGTAAAGTAATTTAGGTACTTATATTATTTGCAACAAAGTGGAAACAGGAGTTTTATAAGGTTAAAGAAATTCGCTCGGCACAGAACTTGAAGCAGCTACCTCAGAAAAACCGTGCCGGCTCTAAACAATTGAGCTACCGAACCAAGTAGATAAAAGGCTTGGTTGACACGTTGAACGGTTTGGTCTACGATGACTTGAGATTGTTTGGGAGACCACCAGCTAGATGGTCCGATGACATAGCCCAAAATAGCCGGAAAGCAGTGGTTGCGTCTGGCACAGGATCGTGAGCGGTGGCGTGAGCATGAAGAGGCCTTTACTCAGCGGTGGGTGTCAACAGGCTGATGATGATGATGATGACTTGTCTACGATCCGCCAAGAAAAGACCCTCAGCTTCTTAGGACACTTAATGCGGTCTCCTAGGCATTATCTAGAGGTCATTATCTTGGGCCAGGTGAATGACAAACGCGCCAGGGGAACGGCATCAACCACATCGTCTGATGCGATAAAGGCAGCTTGCCGGAAGCACTGACCAGGCAGTTCATAAGTATGACGGAAGACCACTCCCAATGGAAGCGAGTACCACATGGTCGCGATCCTCAGCCATGAGGAATCGACGATGAAGAAGAAGCTCTTTGGTCAAGAAGACGTAAAGTGAAGCTTGTTCGCAACGAAAACAGACGTTTCGTACAATTTTTATCATTTTTGCACTTTAACTTTCGTTATCATGGAGCTGAGACGGCCCTGGCGAGGCCGTGGCGATTAAGGTCTCCGAATGAGAACCGAAAAAAGTCGGACATAAATACAAGTAGGGGAGACTGGGTACGGTTGAAACAGGGTACGGTTGAAACAACGCTAATAATTCGTAAACTATGGGCGGTACGGTGAGGGGTGCAAGGGGAAAGAGAAGCGGCTAGTCAGTCCAGACATGAATCGCAGTGATTCGTCGCACTTCGCGCGCCGTGTACGTGTCTAGGTGGCCTCATTGTATTTTTTCGACCAAAAGTAAGTATTTTGTAGTGTATTCTTTTTCCAATTGTTTCGTTGATTTTAGCATTCGTGTTTTAAGTATTTTACTACTTTGTTGTTAGACTATTAGGGTTCGGAAACAGTAATTTTTTGTTGTGTAGGTTGTTTTGTTTTGACGGTGTGTTCGTTTTAGTGAAGATTGAGGGGGTTGGGGACGGTTGAAACGATTTTTGTGGGTACGGTTGAAACAATAATAACGTATGATTTTTTCGTTAAAGATACCCAGACAGCGTATAAAAAAGACATCAATAGGCGAAAGCGATGTTAATCACTACAAAATGGCCTATGAAGAATAAAAAAAGGAACTCTGATTATTAATTTTGTTCATTTGAGGACTTTGATAAGGATTTCTACGTTGCTGATAATTATTATCGTCAGCTTTTTTTAGCTAGTTTCTAAAGATAATTTGAGATATAATAAAATCATCTTAAATTTCCATTCAATTAAAAATGCTGATTATTTTAAAGTAAAAACCAGAGCATTAGAGCTCTTTTTATTTATTTGTGTTAATTTTGATTGTTAATTTTGTTAATGTCACTATTCTGACTATTCTTATTAGGATTTCTATGTTTTCGTTGATTGTGAATAAAGAAACTGATTATATAATACTGATTTGTTAATGTTTCAACTGACCCCCATCAATGTATCAATATAATAGCCCATCTTTTGAATAAACGCGTCCTGCCTAGTTGCTATGGGCGTTGAGCCTCTTTTTATAATGTCTAATTGAAGATGAAAGTCTACTCTCTCATTTGAAGCGTTTAGTTTGTAAATATGTTTCTTAATGACAGTGCTACACGTGAAAAACCAAAAATTGTTTCAACCGTACCCAGTCTCCCCTAAGTTAGACCGTTTACTAAATACATTTTTATCATCGCATTGAACACCAGTACAAATTACAGTCTTGAAGTCCTTTTGGTGAATAAGAAGTGACAAACGCTGGAAGAGTTACCATCTTTTCCTACATCACGAAAAGCTAATGAAAGGGAGAAGGCGAAATTAAAGGAAAAACAAAACAACATCTTGTCACTACTACCATGCCATGCCGAGACGCGAAAATAGAATAGGTAGCAAGACAAAAAGACAGAATAAGACCGTTTCCGCACTGCATCCGATTCAAATCCGAGAAATATCGGTCCGAAGAGATGGGTGGTGAGTAAATACTAAATAGTATTTACTGAATCGGCAAAGAAAATATGAGTATTAACTCGTTTTTACTCATTTCTACTGAGTATAGATAACCAAAAGCAATGAGTAAAAAGTTATTTATGCTGTAGATTGCTATTTAATAAGATTTATTGGTAATTTTAGCTGACTGTCCGAAGTAGCCGTTGTACTATTTCGCACAAGACCCGAGTTCGGCATCCGATTTCTATTCGTCAACCCAGGGTCTCCAATTTGGAACAGAATATTGACGGACCGAACCAACCGAGCTAAGTAGCAATAGCATTATTTGCATGCTTTTTTGTTCTCGGATTTGGATTCGGACACGGATTGCAGTGAGGAACAGCTCTTTAGGCTGGTATTAATAGTCCTCTGAGATCACCTACTTGAGATCGGTCTCAAGTAGGTGAACTCAGAAAACAAAAATCACCTACTTGAGACATTGGCTTATTAATAAACCTATCTTAGGCGCGAACTTGAGTCCTCGATTTGAGTAAAGAATGAACTATTTGAACGAATGATACCATTTAAAGTTCAAAATGTGGTCAAAAAGCTTGAACCCAACTCAAAAGTACTAGGCGCCCATACATCATAAAGAGACTATTCGAAAAGGCACAACCTGAGTTTGGCCTCCTTTTGGTCCATAAAATTGTCCATGGTCCGGTGTTATTCAGTTGTCAACTTGTCATTTCTATAATAGTCCAGGATTCCACAAACATAAAAGTGATGTTACAAGATATAACACGAACTCTACTCCAAATAGGTACTCGATTATAATAACTAGTGGTTCACCCCGAACTGTGAACTCAGGATAACTAACTTTTTGCTAACCCCATATCCACTCTTCGTCCGATTTGGATTTTGATGTTAGAATTTTAAAAATCTTTTAATTCCATTAAGCCGCCTTTATATTTTTATGACGACACAATCATTCATACATACAAACATACTTCGATCGCTCGTTCAATATGACGACACAATTTTGTAGCGGCACCCTGGTCTAGACAAAAAGGAACAGATCTGACTCGCTTCAGCCATTTTTATTCAGCATTGTTATTCGTTACTTTGGCAACTGAGAGCTTGATCTTGAGTGAGTAACTCACAGACTTATAAAAAACACAGACGGATTGTCGCATTGAGAAGGTGTGAAGCATGCTAGGTCCTCTAATTTCGTGTTCATACACGACCCGCACTCACACAGATACACCCACTGCCTCTAATCCGCTGTCAGTACGTTGCGGACGTCAGCGCTAGTGAGATGCATAATTGACCTTAGCCAAAATCATGAAATATGTCTTTTTGTGTAGTGAAAGGTTGCAAAAACTATATGAAAAATTTTTAAAAGGCTCAAGGAATCTCCTACCATATGTAAGTTATGAGGATTCATGATAAATTTTCATATCTAAGTTTTATTTACTATTGTCGTAAATCGGGATAAAAATGACAGCAGTGTTCCCAGTTTTTTCTCCGGGAAAATTTCCCTGAAAGTGGGGAAATATGTATTTTTGCATAATTTGTTATTTTCAGACGAAGTCACACATTTTTAGGGTTACGTACCTAAAAAACTGACACTAATTACAATTATTGCAAGTTTTTTAGGTAAATTACTTTATAATAACCTTATATAATTACTTTATGATTTTTTATAGATTTCCTCGAGACAAACACAGAAAAGATGATTGGGTTCAGATTATACTCAACTGGAGAGATGAAAACCAATGGAACCCATCATCTTCTAGCACCATATGCAGTGCAAACTTTTATGATGACGACTACCAGGACTACATACAAACGCCGGATTGTTCCAGTAGGCTCGGAGAACCTCTCTCGCTTCGCTAGCTCGTTCAAAAATCAATCCAAATCGGTTTGAAAATTATTTTTTCGTCGATTAAATTAGCTCCTATTTCACCCATGCCATAGGGGCACTTTATAAAGACTCACACTGTGTAACAAATTGATTTTTCATTCAAATTAAACATACGAATAATATGGGAATCAGATTACTTCCTATACCTACTTATATTTAGGAAACATTATTTTGATGGATCTAACAGACCAAAAAAGTGGGCAAATGGATAATTTATCTGGCAACCCCAAAAGCACGCACACATCTTTATAGGGCAGCCATTTACTTGCTTCACCCGGTGGTTAGAGAAGGTTCTGTCCGAGTTTTTTTTAGGTCCGTGGAGTAACTCAGCATATTAATAAAGCAGCGCTTACTTGAGACCGATCTCAAGTCCTCGACTTGAGTCAAGAATGAACTATTTCAACGCTTGAGTAAAGAATGTACTAGGCTACCATACATTAGAAAGAGGCTAGCCACAACCTCAGTTTTACCTTCAAAGAGGTTCGTAAGGTGAACAACTTTTTTCTCGGTTTTCAGAACTGTCGAATAAAAGAAAAAACTTTTTCTACTGTCAAACATCAGTCAAACTACGAAAATTATTATTATAAAAATGTCTCGTAAATTCTTGTGATTTTCAGTATATTGAACGTTTTAGTCGGTTATGGATAATAAGTGGCGCCAGAGAGGTTATTTTCAATATTTTGGCCGAAAAATATCATGCCGGAAACTTCCAACAGAGAGCTTCAGTTCATTCGAGCTTTTGTTATTCGAGCTTCCGTTTTTCGAGCTTCAGTACCTAGCGGACCTAGTTGGATGACCTCCGAGTTGCTGACAAGACAGGTATTTATTCACTATAATTGTATAAAATATACATAGTTCACGATACAAGTTACAGATATCGTCAGTTAGGTCTTTAAAATACCCCATCATCAACGTTTTTTGCGCATTTAATATAACTTTAGAGGTTATGTTTACGTAGAGAAAGTAGTAATTTGCCAAGCGAATTTATAATAAATTATAGAGCCACGGCAAACCTAACGTTTGATCGTTGCGCACATCATTCTACTACATTAATATTTTATTTTGATTCCAGGAAAATCTGAAAGTACCTACTGTCCGACGCATAATCGACGAAGTTAGGGCGTTATGATAGGAAGGATAAAAACCAAGGCAATTTTAAAACACCAGCATTGGTCCCGAAACCTGGAATAATGTGTGGAGAATGAACACATAAAATGAGGGGAAGAATACTCGACTCAGCGCAAATTCATGTCAGGTGTAGAAATTTTAGATGATGATTAGGAAACAATATTGTATTAATAAATATGTTACAACTCTCCCAGGCTTGTTTATTTTCCAATTAGAAAAAAAAATAGATATTTATGTAACATTTATGAAGGTCTTCCCTATTCAGATTTATCTTCAAGTATCAACTTAATTTACTGAATACCTACTACTCGTATGAATGATACCACACCCTCAAGTTTTCCCTACTATATCCGCTTTATATTTTATGCATGCCTATGGTCCAACTGGGCTTTGAAGGACGGCAAATTGTCTTAAAAAAACCAGGTACGAGTAAAGAGGTTTGAATTGTATGTTGTGCTGCCATCTACATGATATGTATCATACTACATGAAACTTTCTGTCACCGATCGCCTTAGAAGAGATTCCGGATGTTTATGCACGCCTAATACCTTCAGACCATTGACATGACGTCATTCACGTTACAGCACTCAAATTCTATTGTACACACGACAGCACGTCAAAGTGTACACTTTTGTTGTAAAGTCGCCCGTAACGTAACCGAGTAGAGTACTAGCGTGTAAAGGTCGACGTGTTGTCGTGTGTACGTGCGTTTCACGAAATAATTCCCTTGGATTGTACAAAAATAGTCCCTATTACATCGTAAGTAAGGAAAGAGTTGAAATATACTTTCTGCCTTTTTATTAGTGTGTGGTGTAGTTTCTTACAAGATTATGGGAGCCTGCAAATATTAGTATTTCTTTGAAATTAAAACTTAATTTTGACAACACTTCTGTATTTGACCAAGTACAAGCTCGTAGCTTCTGATTCTACCATGCCTTTATAGGTAGTATTTGAGTTTTACATGGTGACGCGGTGGTGGCATAATGGGTAGAACAATGGACTCGGAATCGAGGGATCCTGGTTCGAGTCCCGATGAGGGCATGTACCCTACCCATGACATTAATTTATTTCAAAGTCGCATACATAACACTCCCTGAATGTGAAGGAAAACATCGTGAGGAAACCGGAGCGTCTGAGGCTATATACCAAACTAAACTCAAACTTAGTACCAGCTTATTTTTTTAAACCTCAGCTCTTCCGAGTTTTTTCTTGGTAATATGACTGTGGGGCTCTGAACTGCTGGAGTTTTGCAGCTCGAAGAACTCGGGCTGGTAGAAACACTTTTCTGGCTAGTCATAGCGATGTGGTAGAGGAGCCGGTCGAATGACGACGACAAATTATTTCACACCACAAGGTCCCTTTACACGTAACTTCCGATGTCGACGATGTATTGTTAAGCTGCAACTTCTTGCGGTAGTTCTTCGCTTTGGATGCGCGCTGACTAAACATCATTGTTGTATATTAATTATCAAAGAAAATAACTCCCCTTCTTGCTTTGCGTAGTCGGGTGATGAAAAACACGAACTTGAGTCGGCTATCGCCTGCACTTGGAAATGACAGTCGCAAGTCTGGTCTCAAGTAGGTGAACTCACGTAAGATTGTGTCTATTAATATGCCAGCGACTCCGGTCTCAAGTAAGTGATCTTACAGCTTCTTAAGATTTTATGCATGCCTAGTACTCTAAACCACGTTGTATTGAAATTGAGACGTCACGGACTGTCAAAAGTTGAATGACTCACTCAATTCCGAGCTCAAGTCGGCTCTATTAATATGGCGTCGACTCAAGTAAGTCGACTCACTCAAGTAAGTCGGCTAATGTCAATGTCAATCTCAAGATCGTGACTATTAATAAGCAGACAGCTACTCAAGTTTGACATTACCCAAGGCTTGACATTTACCTCCTTGAGATCGATCTCAAGTAGGTGAACTCAGACGACTATTAATACCACCCGAAACTTCGACAGGGCTATTACGTATCTTGAAGTAAAATTCTTTGTTCTGTCAGTTGCACCTTCCTAATCTTTAGTTTGGTCTTTGTTCATAAAGAGTGGTGTCAGGTGCAATCGAGAAATCGTATTAGAAAAACAAAAAAGTTTATAATCTGCGTGGTGCTGTTTTGACACCGAGAATTGCATTCTGCCCGAAAGCTGGAACGACTTCCATAGATTAAGGATCTGTGGAAGGTGGAGGCGCCCCTTACATAGGAAAGGGGCGTTTTTACTGCAAATGTTAAGGCCAAAACCTAGGCACCAACTAGCGCCGCCAATGGAAAAAAAATCATATCTTCTTTTTGAATGCGTTTGGGTCCCAAAACTGTCGGTCACTCGAGTCGTCAACGTGGAAAGTTTAACACTGATGGTCACATTTTTTTCCGTTTTATAATGCATTTAAGTAAACCTTCTAAGTATATTTTTTTTATATTTCAACGAATGGCGCATCTGTTTCCTTTACCCAAATCAAAATCAAATATCCATTTTAAAAGAGAATTGACGAAAGAAATTGGATTTTTGGAATCGACGGATTCTGTTGTAATAAATAAAACAATGTTTGTTTGTTATTTGTTTATTTTTGGCTTTCTAAAGAAGGGAATGAATTTAGATTTTATTTTTAAGTTTCGTCTATGCATAAACACCCTTTTTCTTTGAAAGATAATACACAAATTAATATAAAATAAATAAGATATTTCTGCTTGTGACTGCTGAACCCTTTGATATATCTGGCAGAGCCTAGTTTTTTCTGCGACTTCGTCTGATTTGCCTATGTTTTGACCGATTTACCTAACTGAATTATTACTCCAGACAATATACTGCCTGTTCTATTCTGGTATCTAACCTATCTCCATTCCGATTTCATGTACCTAATGCGTCCCAGGTGTTTCCGTATGAAATCTAACCTAACCTAACATAAGCCTTCGCATCTACGAAATGAGATCGTTTATAGTGTCCAGTGGCATGGGACATTCCTAATTTATTATTGATTGAAAATTCTTAATTAGGTATTTGTAGAAACCTGATGTGTAAAAGAATAGGATGAAATAATTGTTTTGATAAAGCACTTTTTGGAATTTATTGTTGACACAGTCAACATCAGTACCGTCTAAAATTAGATGCCTAATACCTACTTACCTATATAGTGTATTGGTTGGATCATTGGATGTATGTAGGTACTTGTTTTTAAGACTAATATTAGAATGAGCGTCACGCGCGAAAATTTGTAAAATTTGTAAACTTTTTGTATTATAGTATTAACAAATAAATTAAGGGTATGATTTAAACGGCCGGCAGTATATTCAGGTTTTGGTTGGCTGTAAAATGTTTTTGGTTGGCAAAAATAGCTAATTGAGCGGCAACTAGTGGCCAGCAAGAATAAAAAAAATGGTCAGCAAGTAATGTCATATTGGGCAGCTCCAAAATTGGTTGTATAGCTAATTAAGTATATGTTCAGCCATAAATGTAACTAAGGCCTTTGCATCTACGTAATGAGATGATTTATACAGCGTCCAGTGGCACCTTCACTCACACTAGATGGGTGAAGAGACCACTCGGCGCTGCAGTGCCTGGGACATTGTTTTAGATGGAGTAGGCTTGCCCAGCACCTATACCATCCTGACAGCTTAATGTAATTGAAAGGCAAATTGTGAGCTACATTTAATTCAGTTTTGGCAAGTTGTAAAACTATTTTTGGTTGGCGAACTAACATTGTTCTTACAGCAACAAATGTACGCAACTTCTGTACTGCATTAAGTAATTGAAAATCATTCAGATAATTAAAGATTACCTACCTTAGGCGTGAAGTATACAGAAACGGCATAAGGCGTAAGGCGTAAGGCATACGGCGCAGAGCAGGCGTGGAGCAGATAAGGCATGAATTATACAGAAACGGCGTAAGGCGTAAGGCGCGGCGCTCTCCTCTCTCTTTCTCTCCAATACATACTGGGATGAGTTTGTTTAATTTCAAAGTTACGTACATTTGTGAATTTGTAGTAGCAATACCACTCGCTAACGGTGAAGGAAAATATCGTGAGGAAACCCGCGGCTTAATTGGCTCCACACGTATGACTTGTATTTCCTGTGGGCTAGGCCGACTAAGCTCTCAGCATAGTATAGGTGCTGGGCAAGCCTACTCCATCTAAAACAACTGCAGCGCCTAGTGGTCTCTTCACCCATCTTGTGTGAATGAAGGTGCCACTGGACGCTGGATAAATCATCTCATTACGTAGACGCAAAGACCTTAGTTTTTTTTTAGTACACTCTGACGTGCTGTCGTGTGTACATAAAATTCACTATCGTCACGTATTTTCTGCTCCTACTGTATAACAAACGGCGTGCCGCTTGCGCACCTCTCCGGTCGCGCCTGCTAGCGACGCGGAACAGGCGACGAAACGGCGCGCCTTCGCCACGCCGCTTCAGTATAATTCAAAACGTGTCGCCTGCATACATTTTGTATTGAAATGTTTTGAAGCGGCAAGATGCCTGCGCCGCGCCTTCACCTTACGCCTTTTCTGTGTAATTCAGGCCTTACCTACGGTTATTTTATTTGGTTAACCAGGTAAATAAAAATATTATGAATTGTATATTTAAATCAAAATGCTTTATTTATAAAAAAAAATGAGCATTAGGCAGGAACTATGTATCATGAACTGATTATAAAAAAAACAGTTACTTACGAGTATTAAATTTGGCAATAACGATAAAAAAATATACATAGATAAAAAATCTAAGGTTACAAATAAAAAAAATACTTGGTTATTTCTTCTTTCCATCTTCTCTTTCAAAGATCAAGTACCTTCTGTTTTCACTGCCAAAAATATGTGTCAAATTACGTTAATCTTAATTCGTCGAATGACAACGCCCACACGCCATTGGCAGCTCGTGTAACCCGCTTTTCCAGTAAAATCGCACATCAACTAAACTAAATGAAGCCCATTTTAATTTATTTGCTAACCAATACTTTAATTTGCAGACCCATCAATATTATAGCTTACAGATATAATTTTTGAGCTAATCAATTGTATAATCTTGCCGACCAATTAATTATTCTGCCTATCGTTTATTTATTTCGCAAGCAAATTAATTATTAAGCTGACACACAATGTTTTTTCTTGCTGTCAATATTATTATTTTTTTCTAAACACTTATTGCGAATCATTTTGATTTTATTGCCGGCAAAAAAATTGTTCGCTGCTCAAATGAAATAAAAGCTGCAATTTCTTGCTGACCAAATAGTTATATTGCAGCCTGAAAATTTACTTCCATAAATGAATAAAAAACAAAAAACATTGTTTTTGATGGAGTAGGCTTGCAAAGACCTGTAATAATTCCAAGCACTCACTAATTTTTGCATATTTTATTAATATTAGTGGGATAAAAAATTAAATCTTTTATTTTCCACAGTTTTGTCACTCTCACTAAGAAAGGCTGCCGAGGTGGGAAACGCAATCCCTTCCTAGTAAATTAGAATAAAATTAATTATTCCACAGTTGGACCACTTTCCTCTAAGTCCAAAGTAAACTAGGCCTCGAGCCTTCCAGCGAGATTCCGCCGGTCTCAGTTTCAGTATTTAAATCAATTTGAATATTGTACGGAAAGTGGGCCCTTCTTTGAAATATTAAAACATAAAGTTTGTTTATGTGCTAAAAACTTAGGTGGTTCGGAATGGTGAGCTATTGAACGTATTGAGTTGTTTTGAAGTGTCTAATGCAGCGTTTACAGCGTAGTTTCAATGGAACGCGCCGACCATCCCTCCTCCATGACTAAGACTTCCGGACGAAGTCGAAACATGTCGGCTATTCCGACAAAATAAAAGTAAGTGAAACCGTTAAATCGATATAAAAATGTGCAGTGCTTACGAAAGTTTAAGTTTCAATGGAATGCTTGAACTTTCTATTGACTGCACCGCCGCACCGCGCTGTTCTAAATTTCCATGCCTTTCTTGTATCGAAATAACTGATAATGACATGGTATTTCTACCACAATTTCACAAATAAAACTAACTTAAGGCTGGAAGATAGCAGCGTAACGGGAAATTCAACATTTTCACAGTTTTTTACAGTTTGTAGCTAAACTGAGCTATTTTTGTTCAGCGATTTTTCGTTCGCGGCAATAACACAGTATTCTTTTCATTATTTTGTAAACAACAGAACAACAATAATTCAGCCCATTATGTGTTCTGGTCTACGACAAGTTTTTTGGTCAGTGCCACTGCTTCGTAGACCAGAACACATAATCGGCTGAATTATTGTTGTTCTGTTGTTTACAATACATAATGAAAAGAATACTATGTTATTGCCGCGAAAGAAAAATGGCTGAACAAAAATAGCTCAGTTTAGCTACAAAATGTAAAAAACTGTGAAAATTTCGATTTTCCCGCCACGTTGCTATCGCCCACCCTTAAATAAACTAAAGACAGTGCCACCACCGACATTCGAACCTTCGCTTTCGAGTCCACTTTTCTACCACTGCTCTTGTATGATTTTATTTGTAGCCTTTAAGCGTCTGAGTGGTCCACTTTACCCATCTTGTAACTCTACACACTGTCATCATCAGCCCATCTCTGCCCACTGTTGGGTATAGGCCTTTTTCCGCTCGCGCCACCTCTCACGGTCCCTAGCCATCCGCATCCATGGACCCTACGCCGCTGTGACAATGTCGTCCGACTTCCGGGTCTTCCGACTGATCGCCACTCTGTCACTGCCTACACGCTGTATCCTACTAATATTATATTTGCGAAAGTTTGTAAGTGTGGATGGATGGATGGATGAATGTTTGTTACTCTTTCACGCTGAAACGGCTGAACGGATTTGGATGAAATTTGGAATAGAGATAGCTTAGACATCAGAATAACACATAGGCTACATATTATCACGCTTTTAAACTTAGGAGCAAAGTAAAGCATATATCTTTTTTCCGTAGTCCACGCGGACGAAGTCGCGGGCAAAAGCTAGTAATAACTAAATAAGAAAATTAAAATACCTTCGACATTTTAGCTTCAAACAAGCAAATCTCATAAACGGCTGAACTGATTTTGATACAACATATCTAAAAAACACTCGCTAGAAAGCAAGCCTGCTTTCAAATAAAAAAAAACCGCATCAAAATAGGTCCACCCGTTTAAGAACGCCTTGAAGCAGCGTTTTCCCATACAAAGGTAGTTCCGGTTTAATTTCTAAATTCGGAGGTTTGCAAATAGTTTTAATACTAAAAAAAATTGCCTGAAAGAAATTAGAGCGATGCGTTTTTCGCGCCGAATAAGGTGTTACTTTCAGCTGTTATTTACTTACATTATTACACTGTCTATTGGAGTCGAACTACCTTGGGAACATCAATAATGTATTGTACTTGTCAGATTTTGAAATAGGTAATAAAATTTAGAAATGGCAGCGGAACTACGAAAAATTTGGGAAAATAGATCTATTACGTTATAACTACAACTACATACTCGCGAAATAGGTAGAGAGCTGGTGACCAATCGAGATATTTTTTCGTACAAGGCTAGGAGTTGGTAGGCTGATAGAGTAGACTTCGCTGAGTCTGGGAAAAATATTTTTTTGGCACGGTCGCGGTTGAAAGTTAGATTTTTTAGACTTTGAAAGTCTACTCTATCAGCCTACTAACTCCCAGCCTTGTACGAAAAAATATCTCGATTGGTCACCAGCTCTCCAACTAAAAGGACACGAACACACGTAGACTCATACAGCCGCATTGCCTCTCACTATTCCCGCGCCCCGTCTTGCTCTGGGTGAAACAGCTATAAAACAGTGTTTCACGCGCTTGCCCATCGCCGAGTTCCCACGGTCCTGAAGGGGTCTCTTAAGAGCTCGTATCGAAAGTTTCAGTTTACTCTAGAAAGCGTTTTTATTTCCGAACGCTAATTGCGTTAGAAATAATCAAAGATTTTATAAAATAAAAAAAAAAAATCGTTCGAGACAGGACTTGTACCCGCAACCTTTTGCATACCATACAGGCGCTCTACCAATAATAATTAGGCTACCGAGCCAATGTCAATGCGTATTTCCCAACCTCATTGACGCTCTTAGGGTGGTATTAATAGTCGTCTGAGATCACCTACTTGAGCTCGATCTCAAGTAGGTGAACTCAGAAAAGTCAAATGCTAATGTCAAGCCTTAGCTAATGTCAAACTTGAGTAGGTTTCAGCATATTAATAGACGCTATCTTGAGATTGACATTGATATTAAGGGTGGCATTAATATTCGTCATCTCAAGCTCGAACTCAAGTAGGTGATCTCAGAAAACTGTAGGGTGGCATTAATAGTCTCCTTTAAAAGATCGCCTTAAGGTAGAACGATAGCAACGTGGCGGGAAATTCAAAATTTTCAGTTTCTTACATTTTGTAGCTAAACTGAGCTATTTTTCTTCAGCGATTTTTCATTTAATGAAAAATCGCTGAACAAAAATAGCTCAGTTTAGCTACAAAATGTAAAAAACTGTGAAAATTTTGAATTTCCCGCCACGCTGCTATCTTCCAGCCTTAATGGGCCTAGCCTTCAAGAAACAATACTTGTGGAGCCAACTAATAGTAATAATTTAGTATTATAATAGGTTCTATTTCCTGGGCCTGGGAGGTCATACCGCTAAAGGATGAGAAAATACCTCAAAGCTTCTCGCCGGAAGTTTGTCTAATGCAATATCATCGCGCTAGCGGGATCAGAGATTCTGTACTCACTGGAGTGAAACTGAAGTACAGTCAGCCGAGAAATGGGATAATGTTACTTAGGTTAGTCAAGTGAAATGAGTAACTTTTAAAACGATATAAATATTTTTATAAGGTTAAAAATTCGCTCGGGACAGGATTTGAACCCGCAACCTCTTGCATTCCGTACAGGCGCTCTACCAATTGAGCTACCGAGTCAAGTAACCAGTCAATGCGAATTTTCTAACCTCAACGAAAAACTATATTTAAAACGATATTTTGTATGAAAATACCTAGTTGTGACGTCACTTACAACTCACAACTACAACGTGTTACAAAACATCCTAACTCTTTTTACAGGGTGCAACCTACTGGTCAACAGGATGGCAATTCTGTAAAAAAAGTTGTAATTTTATTTTTTTATTTTATAACCTTAAAATTGAAAAAAAATCAAAACTCTTTTGTTTTTGGTGTTAGTTCAAATTAAAAAATATGTGTGTGGGTGGAGGTGCATTTGCATAGCTTTGAGTTGTTAAAACATTGTGAAATTCAATGAAAACAATATTTAAAAAATACTTTTCTCCCGCCACAGCGTTCACATTTTAATAATTTAAAAATCAACGGTACGTCATAGAGCAAAACAAATATTTAGGTTGTGATCCCTATCACCGGGTGCTATTACCCTGTAAAAAGAGTTAGCATCTTTTGTAACACCTTGTATAGTACGTTTCCAGGGCAGGCGGAAAAGCGATCATTAACCTTTGAGCGGATCACAGAAATAAACAAAATTTTTTATACAAAAGGTTTTTTGAATTTTTGACAAGTTTTCTACGAACTGGCACATTAATGAGCGATGAGGTTTAGTAATTATTAAACAATTATGTTAAGGTGAAACGACACCAAAGTGGCGGAAAAAAAACAGGTTGGTATGAGTATACATTAAGTAGGTATATTAAACAGGGATGTCACGTTCATCAGTGTCAGTTTCACAATCGTTTTCTGATGATGAGGATGTGCGATTGTACACACTTGCGCAGAAATCCCCACCAGTTTCGTCGAGCGCTCATAACTCGTGACGCTACCTGTAGCACGTTGAAACAGGTTTTTTATCTCTGACTGACCGGAACTCTCACCCCACCCCGTACCTAAAAACACGCTTCGATATCCAAACGATACAGAAATGTAAGGAGAGTGACGGAGTGCGACACGAATCGTTATATTTTTACGGTAACATAGTACTTCGTATCAATGATCGCTTTTCCGCCTGCCCTGGAAACGGACTATAGCTATTTTCACAAAGTACTTTTTAAATGTTACATTGATTCAAAATTATTAACTACTGCAATTTTACCATTATTACAATCACTGAAACTGACTATCTGTATTTGCAAAAACCTACAGTATAAAAGACGTTTTGCAATATTTGTTTTGGAAAGCACTTTCATAGCGTCAGATCCTACGATTTTGTTTTTCATTTTTTATTTCTATTTTTGCTTATACAATAAACGTGTTGTGTTGATCCAGTCTTTCTACGCCGACAGTACCTGGAGTCTGTAGATTAAGTTGCTTTATTGCAAGGTTGAACTTTTATTCAGCAGAGCTTGCAGGCTTTTGAACTATCCTATGAAGGCTTATGAGCAGAACTTCTAAATGGGAGTCCGGTTCTACATTTTTAATGCGCGCAACGTGAGGAAATTAACTTCTCGTAGCTAGGTGAGACTTCCTTCAGGTAAATCAAACACACACTGACATAAAGTATAAAAAAGAGGGAAGTGAAGTCTGAGGAGTCAGGGTTACGACAAACGCTCGGGGGCATATCTGATGCAAAAGATGCCTGTAACACAATGGTGCCAAAATGGGCTTCCGGTTGACGGTTTTAATTACGATTTATTGATGCTGTCGGTCCAGTGTCAGTCCTTTTAATGTTATTGTAGTACAGCAAATAATATTATAAGTCTAACCCTAGAGGATTAGTTCGCTGGTTGTAGGAGAACAACGAAAAAATCCCGGTTTTGTCCTACCTAGGACGCCATTGATACGCCATTGTGTTACAGGCTAAGGCCCCTGGCTGTGCAGCGTGGCAACGCCGCCAGTATTATGGGTACTTTTGCGTCGGATGTGTCCCGCCCCTCTACCCTTGACGCATTTTTCCAATACGGCCGCAATATGGCGAAATTTACAAAATTTTATATTTTACAAATTATTACGCATTTTGTGTTTTTATTGAATAAAACAGCCTTACTTTTAAATAAACATTATAGTTAGGGAGGCGAGGTAGCTAAATGGCGTAATTCAACGGCGCCGTCGAGACCTATCAAAATCGAAAGATAAAATAATTTCGAAAAGAAAAGCTCGTATGGCAAAAACCATTTTAGCGGTGGGTTTGGCGTGTACGGTTTTTCAAAAATGTTAAAAAAAACAGTTACTTGGGCATTCTCGAGCGCGTCAGATATTCATACTACGTATGCCCCGAGTGCCTCTGATAACAACGGTATACTAATCTGCCGGTTTGCGTGGTGGGGGTAAGCATATAAAGTAGTCAAAAATGCAAAAAAAAAAATTACTCGAGCGCGTCAGATTTTCGGAAGGGGTGTTAAGTAGGCCCCAAGGAAGCTCCCTTTAAATAAAAATAGGTTAAAAAACTTTTTAAGTTAAACGGTTTTATGTTAAACATACATTGCAATGTTTAAGATAAATGTACTAAAAACAAAAAAATAATAAAATAGATACAGTCGTGGGAATTATAAACATATGCATAGACTAGACTAAAATAAAACCGTGGGGCACGTCAACTGCCTAATTATAGTGTAACATTACAAAACAAACATTTTAATCAACGATTGTAGACAATTGACGTGCCCCACGGTTTTATTTTAGTCTAGTCTATGCATATGTTTATAATTCCCACGACTGTATCTATTTTATTATTTTTTTGTTTTTAGTACATTTATCTTAAACATTGCAATGTATGTTTAACATAAAACCGTTTAACTTAAAAAGTTTTTTTACCTATTTTTATTTTCTAGTTTTTAGTTTTTATTTCGCATTCTGTTTAATTCATATAGTACATTGTATTATACTGGTTGAGCACTTTCATTTGATACCCATATTGATGGGATCGATAAAACCTACGTTATCCGCCATTTTGTAGCGGCCGCCATCTTGTATTTCAATTTTTTATAGTATATTGTATTCTGCTTGTTGAGCCCTTTCATTTGATACCCATATTGATGGGATTGATAAAACCTACGTTATCCGCCATTTTGTAGCGGCCGCCATCTTGGATTTCAATTTTTTATAGTATATTGTATTCTGCTTGTTGAGCCCTTTCATTTGATACCCATATTGATGGGATTAACAAAACATAAATTATCCGCCATTTTGTAGCGGCGGCCATCTTGAATTTATAATGATAATGAATAAACATAATTGTATTGTCACCAAAATCCAAAGTGTATAAAAAATTTCAGATTAATCGGTTGACAGGAAGAGGGTGAAATTTGAATTACTAAATTTGACCCAAGAAAGAATAAAGAATAAATAAAACAAACGGGGTGAGCTAAATAAAACCGTTTAAAAAAAAACTGACGATTTCGGCGTGACGATAAGTTACGATGAATTTTTGAAAATGCAAAAAAAAAAAGTTTTTTTTAAATACTCGAGCGCGTCAGATTTTCATAGGGGAGGTTTATCTCGGTATCCTGAAAGCATATTTTTTTTTTAATCTGACAAAAATGTTGGTGGGTTCTCTTAATCTGACCGAAAAAAATTGAGATTTTATGATGCTTCAAGTCAAAACGTTTTAACTTTGGACAAAAATGTAAAGAGACCTTTTTTGTGTAAAATAAAATTACCTTTTTTGTTTATTTAAACTTTTTTTTTGTAAAATGTATCGTTCGCGACTTATATGCCGTAACGCGTTCTTAGGAAGACGAAATGGCTCCTCCACACTTCCGGTCATGCGGAAACCGGCAGATTTTGTATTTTTAGTAAGTTTTAGATTATATTCTTCAATATAAAAATAAAATAAATCGCGCTCGAGAATGCCGGATTAACGTTTTTTTTTTACAATTTCGCGACCCTATAACTCGGCGGCGTCAAGGACTTATCGTCAGATTAGTTAAATTTAGTCTTTAAACACTAAAATCAACCCCCAATATCTTAATCTGACGCGCTCGAGTATTTCAGACTATCCATTTTTTTTTACTAATCTGATCGTCTATCCTAGGCGCGCGTCACTACATATAGAGCTAAATACTTTACAAGGTTGTTCTATTAGGTCTAAGGTATCTCTCATATCTTAAACTGCCACGCTCGAGTATTGCCGAAAATTCCCCTATTCGCCTCCCTAACTATTACAAAGTATGCTTTGAGCATTGCTATGCGAATTCAATGAGAAATTAATTTTTAAACTTGATCAATTTGATCGCAATAGCGTCAAGGGTAACCCCCCCCGGGGTGGTCTCTTTAATTAATTATTGACTTTTTATATTTAGTGTGTGTTTTATTGTTTTTTGTTGGACGAAACTTATTGTGTTCTGTTTTTGTTTTTTGTGTTGTTTTTGCATTGTGTGTTTGTGTTTGTGAATATATAGTTTTTTTTTTAAATTCATTTATTGGATAAAAAGCGGTACATTAAAAACAAAAGAAATACTTATCCTAAAGTAGATAATACCGTATCCTTTTTTACACTTAAACTTTCGTAAGCACTGCACATTTTGTATTTCGTAAACGGTTAAACTTACTTTTATTATGTCGGTGTAGACGACTAGTTTCGGTTCTCATTCGGAGACCTTAATCATGGAGCTGAGACGGCCCTCGCGAAAGTAGCCAAAACACTCAAACGAACGACACCGTGAGTTTCGCCTGTGTGACCATACCCGACCTGTTTCGCGACGAAGGACATATTAATCCTGCTGTGAGAGGGCGGGCGGACGCGCCCCCGCTGCCGCCCCCGCCCCTTCCCCCCGCACCGGAACTGTCAGCGCGCGCGCGGCGCCTAGTGACACGCAGTCTGAGACTGGCCACGGCACAGCCTTCTTTATCTCTCAAGCCGTGCTGTGCAAGTCCTGGCAACGTCGCCCGTGAACCGGTTTACGCAGTGCACTGTCTGTCAGAAGCCATTATGATAGTACGACCAAGTTAAAACTAATCCGAGTCTCACTAACTTCAACTCTGGCTGGAAACCATTAATTTTAGTCACATAATAATACCCGGCTAAATAACATGGCAGGTATGCTGTTTGTTTTTATACCATTTTTCTTGTAGTTTTAAGTTAGCTGGATAATACGTCATCTTCATTTGACGTAAGGATTTGTTTTGATTTATTGTGTGGCTGATGTTGTGAGTGAAAATTAAGTAATTTATTAGTTATTCATTGCTTTAAAACAGCCTAACTTGACTTGCCAGCTTAAGGTATGTTTTTAGAGTATTTTCATAGTTTTAGTTACGATTTGTAGTTACAATTTGATCTTATAGAACCAATCGTAACACAACAATAAATCATGAATTTATTTTCAAATGCCTCGCCGGTGTTGTGTGCCCTGCTGTAAGTCGAATTACGACTCAAGTCTAAAGAGAGAAGAAAGACCTTTATCTACGTTTTCTTTCCCACGGAATAACGATTTATTAAGTCGCTGGAAAAATAATTATTAGATAGTCTTACAAGACAGACAACCGGTTCGCGCAGTCCTTAAATGCGAGGTTGCCAAACCTAACAGCATGGCTTGAGAGATAAAGAAGGCTGTGGCCACGGCGTCGCGAGGGCCGTCTCAGCTCCATGATTAAGGTCTCCGAATGAGAACCGAAACTAGTCGGCTACACCGACATAATAAAAGTAAGTTTAACCGTTTACGAAATACAAAAAAAAAATACCGTATCTTAATGGAAAAGTTGGCAACTACCACCTGCATTGGCCTTAGCGGCCGTATTGCAGAATGGCAGTTGTGTAGAGAAGTGGCCGAATGCACTTGGGATAGATATCCTTGAGAGTTGATTATTTAACATTGCGTAGTAATTAAGTGACTAAGTGATTAAGTGACTGAGAAAAATTTAAATTAATATTTAAGTGGAGAGAGAAAATGCTAAATAATAATAATGGTTTGGTTTAGTAATAATAATAAATGTGTGTGTGTGTGTCCAGTATTATATGAGAGTGATGATGTGAGGGTATGTTTGTGTGTGTGTGTGTGTGTGTATTTGTATTGACATTCTCTGTAGCATGAATTTAAAAAGTGAAAATTTGTACTTAAGAGTCAACTAAAGTAGCGCGTCAGGAAATGCAAAATTTTCACAGATTTTTCAATTTCGTAGGTAAACTAGATATATTGGTTCATCGATTTTTATTTGACGTCAATACAATTGTATTCTTCACACCAGAACAACAATAATAAGAGATATGCTTATTTGAAACAAAAATTTCGGGGGTATTTCTTTTTTATTTAGTAGTTATTTAGTCAGGAAACGAACGAAAAATAGGAAAAATAATTCGTGTAAAGCCAAATTTTGGAACAGTTGTAGAGGAAGGTGTCCTGAACAACATACTAAAAGTACTGATGGGTAGGGGGGGAGCTAAGGGGGGGAGGGGGGTGTAAAACTCCCTTTTTTCAGTTTTTCGTGAATATCTTGAAACCTGCAGTCTATAGCAAAAAATGACCAATTACTGAATTAATCTACATAAAATTCTCTACAAAATGGGTTAATAACATTTTTCACTGGATCGATATGATAAGGAAAAATGATGGGGAAATGATATTTGTCGCTTTGGTATAGGTACGATTTTTAGCGAAAGTGCGACATCGCCCTGGTGTCGTGGGTTTTGGCACTACGCAGCTGATTGGGGTGTCAAAAGACGCGTCTTGACAAGGGCTACATAATAAAAAAATAAAATTAAAAAAAAGTCAAAAACTTTTTGTTTTTATTCGAAAAAATTAGAAAAATGCTGTTGTTTTTCGCCCGGTTTCGGTGAGAAAAAAAATCATATCTCAAAAACAAAACAAAATATTGAAAAAATTTAAAACTCCTCTAATAACGATTTATTACTACCGCGCTCACGCACTAAACTCCGAGTCATGAAGGTACAACTTCTGAATAATTCATCAGTGTTAGGCACCTCCAATTTTTTTTAATATAGTCCAAAATCATAACTATTAGAGGAGTTTTAATTTTTTTCGATATTTTGTTTCGTTTTTGAGATATGATTTTTTTTCTCATCGAAACCAGGCGAAAAACAACAGCATTTTTCTATTTTTTTCGATTAAGAACAAAAAGTTTTTGACTTTTTTTTTATTTACTTTTTTATTATGTAGCCCTTGTCAATACGCGTCTTTTGACATCCCAATCAGCTGCGTAGTGCCAAAACCCACGACACCAGGGTGATGTCGCACTTTCGCTAAAAATCGTGCCTATACCAAAGCGACAAATATCATTTCCCCGCCATTTTTCCTTATTATATCGATCCAGTGAAAAATGTTATTAACCCATTTTGTAGAGAATTTTATGTAGATTAATTCAGTAATTGGTATTTTTTTGCTATAGGCTGCAGTTTTCGAGTTATTCACGAAAAACTGAAAAAAGGGACCTTTACACCCCCCTCCCCCCCTTAGCTCCCCCCCTACCCATCAGTACTTTTAGTATGTTGTTCAGGACACTTTCCTCTACAACTGTGCCAAAATTTGTTTTTACACGAATTACTTTTTCTATTCAGCCTTTTTTTGTCTTCGTTGCTCAGGCTATAACATAAAAGTACAATCTTGCGATAAATTAGCTAAAATAATAAAATGCACAAAGCAGCAAATATAAAAGGGGAGGCTATTGATTCATTCTATCACTTCCTTCGTTGGCTCCACACGTATTGACTTTGTCTTTCCTGTGGGCTAGGCCGACTAAGCTGTAAGGATGGTATAGATGCTGGGCAAGCCTACTCCATCTAAAACAATGTCCCAGGCACTACAGCGCCGAGTGGTCTCTTCACCCATCTAGGTGAAGGTGCCACTGGACGCTGTATAAATCATCTCATTACGTAGATGCAAAGGCCTTAATTTTTTTAGTCACTTCCTTATCGCCAAATGACATTATAATATGGAGAAGTGATTTTTTGGTGCATTTCGCAAAATGCCAGAACAACGTTCGGTTTTTTCACAACAAAAAAAACACTGTAGGTATATTTAAGGTGTATTAACAGCATGAAAATTTTTGATCACTAAGGAAGAAGGGGAGACATTTTTCATACTGAAATGTTATGATTAAGTAAAATAAATGCGTTTTTAATTCAAAATTAGCTCAATTCTCGTTAAGGGCGATTCTTAATTTTAATTAGGGCAATTAATTTATGGCAAGAGGGCGAGAATTACTTACGTGGTAGATTAAATAAAAACAGAAGTTTATTGATAACAACTTATGTTTTTTCGATAACTACCAAATTTAATACCAAATACCGTGCGAAGACCCGATCACCATTTCCCGAAGGTGGCTCTCGACTGGAAACCCGCCGGAGGCTCACGACGACCCGAAAGACCGTCCCAGACGTGGAAGAGATCCGTTCTCTCTAAGACGAAAGAGAAGGGAGCAACTTGGCCAGAGCTACCCTCCCTAGCCATGAACAGAGATAAATGGATGGAAAGCCATTGTGTCAGCCCCAGACTCCACGGAGGAGTAAAGGAGTAACTAAAGAAGAAGACCAAATTTAAAATACCCCCGACATTTTAGCTTCAAATTAGCTCATCAAATCAACTCATAAACGGCTGAACCGATTTTGATAAAACATATCTAAGAAGACTCGCCAGAAAATAAGTATTAAAAAAAATGAAATGAATAAAGGTGTCGAAGAGTGTAGAAAGTGTTGAAGTTTCCAAAGCCAATATATTCACCCCAGAAGCGCGTTAACTTGAACGTGAACATGTCTGTTCACGGAGGTCGTCGATTTGATATTGGTTTCTTACAGAGGTTGTCTACCTAGCACATAATGCTCTCCTTGTCTTCAAGTAGACCTTTTGCGTCTTCTTCGTTTGGAGATGCTGTTAAAACGTTAAGGAGTTTCTGAAACCATTTCCTGGTTTGCAAATTGATGTTATAAATCAGAAGTGGATTATGGTTTTGGTCTTTAAAGGAAAAGGTGGTAAGGGTGATAATTATCACTTTCCATTTACCGTTTGGATGGAGTAGGCTTGCCCAGCACCTATACCATCCTGACAGCTTAGTCGGCCTAGCCCACAGGAAAGACAAGGTCAATACGTGCGGAACAAACTAAGCTGCGGGTTTCCTAACTTTCCACTTAAGAGCACCATTTTCCTATACAAACGTAGTTCAGGTTTAATTTCTAAACTAAAGGCTGGATTTTGCTGAAACTTGGTTTATATCAGTAGATATACCAATACGGAGGTTTGCAAATAGTTTTTATAATAAAAAAAATAGCCTGAAAGAAATTAAAGCGATGCGTTTTTCGTGCCGAAAAAGGGGTTACTTTCAGCTGTTATTTACTTACATTATTATACTGTCTATTGGAGTCTAACTACCTCGGGAACATCAATAATGTATTGTACTTGTCAGTTTTTTTTTTTAAATAGCTAATAAAAGTAGAAATGGCAGCTGAACTACGAAAAAAATTGGGTAAATACATCTATTACATTACAACTACAACTACATACTCGCGATAGGACACGAACACACGTAGACTCATACAGCCGCATTGCCTCTCACTTTTCCCGCGCCCCGTCTCGCTCTGGGTGAAACAGCTATAGAAAACAGTGTTTCACGCGCTTGGCCGTCACTGAGTTCCAACGGTCCTGGAGGGGCCTCTTAATTGACGGAATCTGGGTAGATCTGAGGGCTAAGACACGCTAGACGGGTTTCGGGTTCGGTTCCCGATCAGTGTATGAGATTTTTCCATGCAGTTTTTTAAAATGAATGAGAGGGTTCCTGAGAACATAATATTTTGCTGTCTCTTTTCTCTTATCTCTAGGGCAGTCACGGAATGGTGGCCTATAATGGGTCAACGGTCCGTGGGTAGAGCGAAATCTCGATGGGTCGATGACATTGTCAAAGCAGCGGGAGGACAATGGACAAGATTGGCATTTGACCGAGGCGTGAAGCGGGGAGGGGCCTATGCCCAGCAGTGGGCTTTATTTATGGGCTGCATAGATAGATAGATCTCTTTTAGTTTTGGACGTTCCCATACATACCCAACTCAATACGCCACCCTGTATATCTATCTAATTCCAGTGATGTTAATCATTATGCATAATAACTTAGATGAAAACAAAAAAGGGAAGATACGGCACATTCTTACTAGCAGCCGTGAAAAAATGGGCTCATGCACATAAACTCACACTGCTTTAACTCGGTGAATAAGCGATACGCTAAACCAACAAGCCCGAGCGAGACAAGAACAGTGTCCAACCGGCGGCGACTGAATGAAAGTGAGTCCATGGACTCAGTTTTGCAGGACCACGCGTAATGGGTGAGTGCCGTATCTTCCCTTTTTTGTTTTCATCTAAGCATAATAATAATATGAATACCATCTCCCTGTGAATTTAATTAAACCACTGTCTAAGGTACTGTATCACAGTCCTGAAGCCCGTAATTGCTCGCATGAGATAAACTGATTATTTCGTCGGAAATTACAATGTGATTAATTATAATTTTAATTTACTTTTCAAAGTACTTTATTTTTCCTAAAAGTACGGTCGGCCACAGTCACAGATACCCCATGGCAGCTATTACCGCACGCGACATAAGGGCGTCAATCGAACAAAAAGGGGTATCCTGGCGTGTGGCCGACTGTACAAATACAGATCTCATAAACACTGTGACTGAGGTGGTATTTGTGATTAAGTACTATCGAGTTCGATAGAGCATAGGAACTCGGATATGTTTAAAGACCTTGAATCCTTTGCTGCGCTCAGAATTCAAAGAAACACTATCGCCGGATTCAAGGAAAAATGTGTTTTAGTCCCTCGGGTAACAGTCTACTATTTTATACCCGCGGCGGCTTCCTAGTGACATTGTAAGGATAACTTTTTGTCTACAGGACTGTAGGTAGAGCATACAAAAAAAAAAAACAAAGCGAAGCTCGGAGTGGCACGACTACCCTCCTACGGTTCGTCCAACCCCAGGCCGAAGGCCGATCGGTCGCTCTTGCGATGCGAAGCCGATCCGGGGGTTGGCACGCGTAACCACCTAGTATGCATTTATTACTTGGGTCAGTTTAGTGTTGTCTTTTTTACTGTACTATCTAAATATGTAAAACAAAGTCGTGTTAGTTACACCATTTATAACTCGGGAACGAGTGGACCGATTTTTATGATTTTTGATTTGTTGGATTTCTCTCCGCTCCGAATAGCAGAATAACCATCAAAACAACGGAAAAACACACGAGAAAAAAAAAAAGTCTGAGCGGACGAAGCCGCGGGCAAAAGCTAGTTACCTATTAAAAAAGTTGCAGAAAAGTTGGATACCTCTTTGAAAATTTGGCTGAAAAAGTAATTGCTAAACTAAAGACATAAAAAATATCCACAGTAGGTTCTGAATAATTACCGAGAGAAAAATGGCAGTTGGCACTTAATTGCCACATTTTTTGCCTTTTGAGAAGTTCCCTTTAAATTAACGAGAAAACTTTATTTGAATTACGCTAGAGGCGGGAACTAAGGCATGGAATTAACAACCTTTCACTGAGAGAAGGCTTTTGCCCGGCTAGTAAGACACGAACACTTCTTGTCAGGCTATATTTTACTTACATAGTACATTTGCGAATACCATTAGCTAATTTTATAGGAAAAAAATCGTGAGGAAACTCGACGCTTAGATGGATCAGTATGTATTCTTCATTGATTGCATCGACTCTACATTGCCTACATTTTATTTAGCTATATAGAGGAAATCCTTATTACTCTGCGTTGATGACCAAATAGAAGGGTTACGATTTTCACCGTCATGTAAGGATATCTCTTTAAATGTCATTGTAGAGTCGATGCAATTAATGTGGAATAATAGAGTCAATGTTGAGTTAATTAGTAAGTGAAGAGTACACTGACTCTACATAGAGTTTAGACATAGGTTTAAGTTCGATACCTGGGTAAACAATCACAATTGAAAATTTTTAAAATGAAGGCTGGTTTTACCAAGCGACTAAAAACCTAACGAAAGCCAGACAGGCCGGATATACAACGTGCTACAAAAACATCCTAACTCTTTTTACAGGGTGTAACCTACTGGTTAACAGGATGTTAATTAAAAAAAAGTGAAAAAAAAAGACATTTTAACTTTATAACTTCATAATTGTAAATTCATAACTATTTTGGCTTGACGGATTTGGATGAAATTTGGAATGGAGATAGCTTCAGACATCAGGATAACTCATAGGCTACATATTATCATGCTATTACACTTAGGGGCAATGTAAACCACATATCTTTTTTCTGTAGTTCACGCGGACGAAGTCCGAACGAAGCTACTCATTAGAAAATAGAATAGAGTAGAATAGAAAAATATTTATTTGCCAAAAAAAATTTTTACATGCAAGAAAAAGTAGATTACATACTAGATAAAACACAGTTTATGACAAAATGGAAGCATTTCAGCATTTGCTGTAATTGAACTTCAACTACAGCGCTGGTTTTCAAATACTCCCTTCATACATTAAGATGTATGCCGTCAACTGAGAGCCCAATTTGGCACCATTACGTTACAGACTCAGGCCCCGAGTGGGTCAGGGCATGTCAGTGTAGGTAGATGACATAACCATCGCTCTTTGCTAAAGTAATCAACTTTATGTACCGAATGCACGTGAAGGTATGTGGGCGTAACACACTTACGTGACACAAACGATGTGTTACGCGAACATAATGTACTTTAGCCCGCGCTCACGTGAAAATATTCCTACAGGCAAGAATACAAGAACCGTGGCGTAGGGAAGGGAGATGAGTGAAGTGCGCCGTTTACGCTGGTTCAAACTCTAGTACCGGTTTCTGAATTGAGATTTTTACTTAGTAAATGCTTAAGTATCGTTCTGTCACGCTCTTTTGTGAGAAATCTGCAGGGACAGAACGATACTTAAGTGGTTGCTTAGCGAATTTCTCAATTCAGAAATCGGTGGTTAGGGTGGCATTAATAGTCGTCAGCTTAAGCTCCAGCTCAAGTAGTGGATCTCGGAAAACGGATTAAAAGCGGAAACACGGTAGCGAGTAGACTGATGTACAGCCGGCCTCACCCAAAGATACCCCTTTTTGTTCGATTGGCGTCCTTATGCCGCGCGCGTTAAGAGCTGCCATGAGGTATCTGTTCTTTTGTAACACCTCGTTATTATAGGATTGCAGAGTTGAGGGCATAATCTAGCGAAAGTTTTCACGATGCAGCGCTTTTTGTCACAATCTAGGGGTGCACTGGAGCACGAGGTCGGTTAAAGCGATTACTGGCGCCTTTTGACGATCGAACCCACCTGTCTGAGAGACAGTCCCTCGAATTCATCTATTAAGGCGCCGTGCATAGTGAATAGCCCGCGCGCAAAGAAAAGTGCACCAAAACGATTCCTCAAAAATCAAATACATTAAACAAATTGAAAATGTTCACATAATAATATTAAACACTAGAATTAGGTGAGAGCTATCTAAAACAGCCAGTTCCGTGTTGACATTCATAAACGTTTTGAAGACATTTTCGCTGAAAAAAATAGGCGACGGACTTTTTTTCAGCGAAAATATCTTGCAATCTATTATGAATATCAACATAAAACTGGCTGTGTTAGATAGCTCCCATCTAATTCTACGTAGTGTTTGATATGTGAACATTTTCGACTTCTTCGAATTCATATATATAATCCAAGCAATGGGTACATAAAAGAGGCTTTGCTTTACGAAAGGTAGAGTAGAAAATGTTTTGATTGGTATTGCTTAGGTATTTTTATCATACGGTAGAGTATTAAATATTATAATTAATGAAAACGACAACATCGCACTTCTCGGCGTGATATTAGTGAGG
The DNA here is from genome assembly GCA_949319315.1 of Zelleria hepariella. Classification (NCBI taxonomy): domain Eukaryota; kingdom Metazoa; phylum Arthropoda; class Insecta; order Lepidoptera; family Yponomeutidae; genus Zelleria; species Zelleria hepariella. The sequence goes on from OX439380.1 coordinate 19,554,948, forward strand.
TCTGATTTGGGGTTGTATACTTTTTGTAAATTTAATCTTTCTATCGCTTGTAACTATTTATCTATACTACTTACAGAATAGACACCACTACAAAAATGATTGAAATTTTGTTATCTTTATACCTACCTATTTCCCGTAGACATGTTTATCGTAAAGTCAACGGTTGGAGCATTATATAAAAAAAAAAAAATTTTGGCCCTTTTTATCCAAGATGGCGGCTAACGCTCTCACTTCTCGTGGTCGAGATCTTGCATTTTTCATGAGTAGCCCATTCCTAAGCAATATCAATCAAAACATTTTCTACTCCACCTTTTATAGGGCAAAAATCCCCGTTGCTTGGGCTAATAATAGAGACGTGTAACTTCAATAAAAAGTCCATCATATAGCTACTTTATACATAAAGTACTTTGTTTTGGTAGTATACAATGTGTTACAAATAATCCTCACTAATTTTCATTTTTTTTCAACTATTTTTTACAGAATTGTCATTCTGTCGACCAGCAGGTTACACCCTGTAAAAAGAGTTAAGACGTTTTGTAACACGTTGCAAGTACGTGCCTTTCAGATATGATGAAGATATTTTAACACCCTTTTAAGTTGGTAGTCTATCTGGCGTAACAGTTTCCTTTTCAGCCTATAAATTATTTGAACGAAAGTCGAAAGAGAATTTAATAAAACGGGCCAGTCTACATTTCTCGCCCATTCTATATATTCTATTAAATAAGATTCTATTCTATTATAATTTACTTAATAAGGGAGTACCTGTCCTACTGAAATTTAACATCGCCACAAACTAGAGAGACGTAGAAAGTTATGTTGCAGTCATGGGAAACTGCTAAGAACATAAATAATGGACAAACTGGATTGGTCCTGGCATCCAGTTTCGATTGAGTGTCAGATTTAGGGTGGTATTACAGAACGCTCCTAGATAACAGTTAAAACTCTTCCCGCCCAGTCGGAGTTTAAACATCGTTTTTAGTAGTGTCGTTGGTAAAACAGTGCATGTTTTGAATTGAATGTCCCTACCCTGTCGCTGTACTACCAGTCCAAGCCAACTAGTCACCTGGCACCTAGGCAGCCGCATACAAACCAGGTGCCTAGTTGACTTGGTCGGGTATATGGACATTCAAATAAAAACATGCACTGTTTTATCGACAGTGCTACTAAACCATGTTTAAGGTGGGACGATAGCAGCGTGGCGAGAAATTCAAAATTATCACAGTTTTTTTAATTTTGTAGCTAAACTGAGTTATTTTTGTTCAGCGGCAAGAACATAGTATTTTGTATTTTTCATTATTGTAAACAAAAAAAACAACAATTATTCAGCCGATTATGTGTTCTGGTCTACGAAGCAGTGGCACTGCCCAAAAAACTTGTTGATGACCAGAACACATAATCGGCTGAATTATTGTTGTTCTGTTGTTTACAATAATAAAAAGAATACTATGTTACTGCCGCGAACGAAAAATCGCTGAACGAAAATAGCTCAATTTAGCTACAAAATGTAAAAAACTGTGAAAATTTTGAATTTCCCGCCATGTTGCTATCGTCCACCCTTAACTCTAAGGTGCGTTCTGTAATACCACCCTTAGGTTGCCTCTGTCAAGTATGACCTAAGCAGTCAATACCGGCGCCATTGTAATATGGGCAATGCGATGGGAATGTGAGTGTTGGCAACCGACACCGCCTCTTTTCTCTTTGGCTTTAATTTAAATTTGAAATATTGGTAAAATTCTAGTGTTCCAAACAATTGTAAATAATTCAGTCGGTAAACGAGGATCACCAGAGCTGGGTTTCATTTTTGGTCGTCTTTTTCATTGGTGTCAGAAGTAATTTGAAGATGCAAACATGCCCATAATAACCAGAGCTCAGTCAAAAACCCAGCAAAAAAACGAGTTAATAGTGAACCCAGTGCCTATTATCGAGGGTAGTGCTCCTATACCCAGTGACGGTGCCTCTATTTCCGGTGCCCTTGCACCCGGTGCCCATGCACCAGCATCGTCCAGCACACCTCAACTTATCGCTGCACACAGTTCGCCGCTCGTTCCTCACGACTCAGTACCGAAGTCGCTAGACCGCACCCTTGTGCGGCAATCACGTTCTACAAGCGAAGGTACCGCAGCGAAGTCACACACTAAATCCAGCGTGCGCTCCACCAATACTGTAAAGGCGCAACAGCTTGCCACAAGATTGGAACATGCTAGGCGTGTGGCCCAAATCGACGAGGAGATCGAAGCTGACCGCGCCGCAGATCGCGCCCAGCGCGCCGCACGTGAAAAAGCACTAGCGGATCTCGAGCTGCAGGCAGAACTAGCTGCCATTGCCAGCACTGCCTCCCGCAGCAGCTGCAGAGGAGATTACGTGGAAAAATGGTTAGTTGACTCTCATAAAAGTATTGTAGATTCAGAACACATTAATCCAGTGCAGACCCTTTGCAGGGAAACAAACCACGGCGCGGCCTATGGCCACGCCCATTTACTACCCGCTTCGCCAACACGTCCGTCGTTGCGCGATGCCGCGTTTGAGGCCGGAGCTGCTTCCCGGTGCCCAATGCCCGGGCCTAAGCCTGCCGCAGCTCAAGCATTCGCCCAGCCGCACTCTACAGCTCTCCCGTGCGGCGGCGGGCGCCTTTGTGAGAATGCTACGGACCTAAACACCACTTCACATTTACCTATGTTAGGCACACACCACTGTAGTGATGACTATTGTAATTTGAACAAAAATAAAACTAGCAATGAAGGTACACTAGACAATATAACTTTATTGGCGAACGCGATTGCAGACCTTGGCAAGAAGAAGATACGGGTGAGTGATATCCCTAAATTCACAGGCCGCGCGTTGGACTGGCTTCCTTTCAAGAGGGCCTTTGAGCAGTCCAAGGCTAGTTTTTCTCCGTGTGACAACATCAGCAGGCTTACTGCTGCCCTCCACGGTCCCGCGCACGAAGCCGTCGCCGTACTCCTCGCCTCTGCCGATAATCCGGAGCAAGTAATGGCTGCACTGGAAACCAGGTTCGCCCAGCCTGAGCACATAGTCCTCCAGCAGCTAGCTCTCGTCCGAGGTCTTCCAAGGCTCAACGCGTACGACGCCCCACGGGACCTCACTGTCTTCGCATGCCGAATCCGGAACTGTGTTGAGGTGATACGATTCCTCCATCAGCCCGAGTACCTCGCAGCTCCCGAACTGGTAAATACAGTCATCGGAAAACTGACTCCTCTCCTCAGAGCTAGGTGGGCTGACTTTGCAATGGCAAGAGTTGGCTCTGGCTTGTTCAAACTAGAGATTCTAGCGGCTTTTCTAGAGAACGAAGCTGATTTACAAATTAAATTTGGTTTTATTTCGCCAGAGTCGACAACTGTCAAAAGTCAACCTGTCAAGCCCGTCAAAGACAAAATATATTCTATTTCAGTCGACGAGGAACCAAAAAGTTCGCATACCTGTTTGTATTGCAACACAGATAAACACAACGTCAGCGATTGCCGTGAGTTCAAATCTCTTTCGTTGGACGAGCGCTGGCAATGGGTGCTAACAAACAAGGTTTGTCGAAAATGTTTGAGGAAAGGATCTCACCAATATAGTGGCTGCAGGAAAAGGTGCTCAGTAGAAGGCTGCACGGCCAAGAATCGGCACCATACACTTCTACACAGGTCTCAATCGGCTACAACAGCTCATGTGGAAGTACAGTCGAGCCCGTCAACCTCTTCAAGTTTGGAGGTACAGTCTACAATACAAATTCCCTGCACTAGTAACGACTCTGCTAACTTTGAAGATAAACAGCCATCAGCAATCGTAGCCCATAGCATTTCGCCTCCCAAATTATCCAGTCTCAAGCCACTTCTCAAAGTGATAGCGGTCACCATTACCGGGCCTCTATGTAGCATAGACACGTATGCCCTTCTCGACGATGGAAGCTCGGTAACCCTTTTAGACCAGTCAGTGGCGGACTTAGTGGGGGCCAAGGGCTCTACAAGTAAATTAAATATTGATTGTATTGGCGGTTTAACTAGACAATGTGAGGTAAGTTATGTTGACATTCAAGTCAAGGGCCGCCATAGTGCGGACACTTTCAACATAAGTGCGCGATCCATTTCAAATCTAGGTATAGCTAGTCAGTCGGCGCATTTAGATGATATTGTCCAGTATCGATATTTGTCAGACCTGGTGGACGAACTCTGTTACGACGATGCTAAGCCGATGTTGCTGATAGGCACTGATAACTGGCAGGTGACGCTCCCCAAAGCCGTCCGCCGTGGGTCTCGTTGCCAGCCGGCAGCCGCCCACACACCCTTGGGATGGGTCTTGTTCGGCTACATATCGTATAGACCTAATGTAGAGGCATCCGTCAATCACGTCTCCATGGCTGGCGATGATGAATCTTCGCTAGATGTTCTTGTCAAAGATTACTTTAAATTAGATTCTATCGGAATAACGAAGGTGGATCACCGTAGTGCCACTGACGAACGTGCTTTACAGATCCTAGAAGATACAACCAAGCGTTTAGATTCGGGTAGATTCGAAACCGGGCTATTATGGCGAGATAATATTTCCTTTGTTCCTGAGAGCCGTGAGCTAGCTTCAGCCCGCTTTACTAGTCTCGAGCGCAAGATGGCTAAAGATAGCTCTTATGCAGACGCTTACAGACAAAACATACAAGGTATGATTAGTAAGGGCTATGCCGAGTTATGTGAAGGACCACCTTCAGGCCCTATGCCGTGGTACCTTCCTCATTTTGGAGTCGTACATCCACAGAAAAAGAAACTGCGTGTAGTCCATGACGCGGCAGCGAAGTGTGCTGGAGTGAGCCTCAACTCACTTCTTTTAACCGGTCCTGACCTACTTCAGCCATTGCTTTCTATAGCTATGAGATTTAGAGAACGTTTAGTTGCTCTATCAGGAGACATCAGAGAAATGTTTCCCCAAATCAAGATTAGACCTGAGGATAGAGATTCTCAGCGCTTCTTGTGGAGAGATAACCCAGACCTACCACTGCAAGAATATCGTATGTCCTCAATGATTTTTGGAGCAGTATCCAGTCCATGTACCGCACTATGGGTTAAGAACAAGAATGCCGGTCAATTTCTTCAAGAATACCCTGATGCTGTTCGATCCATCATTGAGGACCATTACATGGACGATTTCTTGGGCAGCTTTGACAGTAATGAAGAGGCGGCTAAGCGAGCCTCTGAGATATTAATGATTCACAAAGCGGGTTGTTTCGAAATGAGGTCTTGGGTTTCTAATCGCAAAGAGGCGTTTGCCTCGATTCCCTCAGATCTACGAGCAACTGATGTGTCCGAAGTGAGTTTAGGCCCAACCTCCCCTTCGCAAGTTCGTGTGCTAGGTATTACTTGGAGCATAAATGACGACAAACTCTACTTTATAAAGTGTCTACCAAAGCTTCCCACAAAGTTTTCTAAGCGCTGCGTTCTATCTTTATTGATGTCAATTTATGACCCTTTAGGGTTTTTAACCCCTATCATAATGAAGGGCCGTGTGCTATTCCAGAAAATATGGAATCTAGGAATTGATTGGGATAAGAGTTTACCTGACACTGCGATACAGAACTGGAAAAGTTGGTTTCTCGAAATTCAAAATTTAGCTAACAGCTCTATTCCTAGATGTTATTTGGATAGCACCAGTCCCATTAAGGATGTTCAATTACATTTATTTGCGGACGCTAGTGAGCGAGCTTACGCTTGTGTTGCCTTTTGGCGTTTTACTTATGAAGACGGCAGCGTAAGCTTGTCTCTCATTGGGGGAAAGGGTCGCCTAGCGCCCCTTAAACCTGTATCAATCCCTAGATTGGAATTACAAGCGGGCCTTATCGCCGCTCGTTATAGCGTCTATATTACAGACGCACATACACGAAAACCTAATGCTACATTTTATTGGACTGACTCCCTTACAGTCTTAAAATGGCTCCGTAGCGACGCCTGCATGTTTAAAGCTTTCGTTTCGTTTCGTGTTGGAGAGATTGTTGAAACTACTAATGTTCGCGATTGGAGATATGTTCCTACAGCTCTAAACATCGCCGACGACGCTACTCGGGACAACGGGGAGTTTTCATTGTGTTCACGTTGGTTTACTGGCCCAGCCTTTCTTCTGCTACCTGAAAACCAGTGGCCCAGTGAACCAAAATGCAATGTTCCTCCGGTCACGGAAGAAATGAAAAAACTTTCTGATGCGACTGGAGCTTTAGTCGGTTATACGACGCAACTTCCAACCCTGTCACCGGTTGTCGCCAACCATCAGCGGTTTAGCAGCTGGTTGCGCCTTCTCAGGGCAACCGCTCGCGTTCATCAATCGGCTTACGTTTTTCGATCTCTGTTATTGCGAAATTCTAAAATATCTGATTCTTCGCGCGATCATTCCAACTTACGTTTGCTTAATGTTACAGATCTCAACGTTGCCGAGATCCATTTATTCAGACAGTCACAACTAGATTCATTCCCTGATGAACTCATTCGTGTTCAAGCAGCACGCCCCGTCTCGAACGATAGTAGACTTAAGAACATTTCACTTTTGTATGGAGAGGATAGGCTTATTCGGCTATCCGGACGCACCGCTGCTACGACGGCTATTGATTCTCACCCGATTGTGCTTGATGGCAAACACCCTATTACCAGACTGTTAATAAGCTCATACCACGTCAAGTTTGCGCATGGGAACCACGAGCTGGTGGTGAACGAGTTGCGCCAAAGGTACTTTATTCTTAGCCTGAGACCAGCTGTGCGAAGAATATCTCAGAGATGCCAAGTCTGCAAGAACCGTAAAACCAAGCCTGTAATTCCACCGACTGGAGATTTGCCAGAGGCTAGATTGGCGCATCACGAGCGTCCCTTCACCCACGTTGGTATAGACTACTTTGGGCCTTTAAACGTTTCCATATGCAGGCGGACTGCGAAGAGGTGGATTGCCCTTTTCACCTGCATGACGATTCGAGCAATTCACATTGAGATCGTTGATAATCTCACATCGGACTCTGCCTTGATGGCTTTACGGCGTTTCATAGCAAGAAGAGGCTGCCCATCTCACGTTTACTCTGACAATGGAACGTCTTTCGTTGGCACAGTCAAGATTCTTCCAGAACTTTTCAACTTCTGCGCGAATGAAAAGATCGTGTGGCACTTCACGCCGCCGTCCGCGCCCTTTATGGGTGGATGCTGGGAGCGTATGGTACGATCCGTCAAGAACGCTCTTTCAGTAACACTCAAAGACCGAACACTAAAAGAGGAGGTCCTACACACCCTTCTTCTAGAGGCCGAGTGCGTCGTTAACTCTAGACCACTCACGCATGTTCCAGTCGACGAGGATTCGGACCACGCAATTACTCCTTTTTCCTTCCTCATTGGGAGCTCCGGCGGTGGCCCTCAGACGAAACTCTTTGATGACGCAGACTTGTATAAACGTGCACATTGGAGAAAGGCGCAGAGGCTTGCCGATCACTTCTGGCAGCGTTTTGTTAAGGAGTACCTGCCGCAGCTCGTCCCACGCAAAGAGATACCGAAATCAAGGCAGCTGAAAACTGGCGACCTGGTGTTTATAGCGGATGGAACTCTGCCTAGAAGCAGTTGGCCTCGTGGCCGAATAGCTGCGACCTATCCGGGCAAGGATGGGATTGTCAGGGTCGTAGATGTCGCTACGACGGGAGGAGGTGTGCTGCGACGTCCGTCGCGCAAGGTGGCGTTGCTGGTTGCCGGCCAATAGGTATTTGGTGCATCACACCGTCGGGGGCCATGTTGGCAACCGACACCGCCTCTTTTCTCTTTGGCTTTAATTTAAATTTGAAATATTGGTAAAATTCTAGTGTTCCAAACAATTGTAAATAATTCAGTCGGTAAACGAGGATCACCAGAGCTGGGTTTCATTTTTGGTCGTCTTTTTCAGTGAGAATGAACCTTTTGTAATATTCTACCATTTAACGGCAACGGTGAACAAGGTAAGCCTTTCTAGAACATTAATTATGCAGTCGACCCGACTTTGGCGGTAAATCTATCAACTCTCTACTAAGGTAATTTGAATGGAGACTATGTCAATCTGCGTCCACTAGGTGGCGCCACTTGAGGTGAGAAAAAGATAGGTGAAGGATGATAGTAGATGCAATACGGGATAGAGATACTAGATAAATACAAATTACAAACTCTGCGCCAATGAAGTCGCGAAAATAACTAGAGGCATGAAAAGGATTTTTTTTCCAAGCTTTAGACGAAATATGAAACCTAGATATATGTACCAAGGATGTGTTTCCTTACTCAAAGAACTCTTTTCCATGTCGCAAAAGGAATCCTGCAAAAAGCCAACAAGAAATATGTAAGAAATGCGCAACATGGAAAGGGCGTATTCTTTTCAAGCTAATACATTTGCTCAAGGTGTTTTTTTTTTGTTCAGAATAAACTTGCATGCTTTGTTAGCCTTTTTACGGTACAGAATGATTTAATAAGCACGGCGGCGTTCTAGAAAGTAAATATAACTACTAAATATTTAAATTCAAATACCCCGGACATTTCAGCTTCAAAATAGCATATTGTGTGCTTGTCTATCGCAATAGGGCAACTTGTAAAGATAAAATAAGAGGGTTTTAAAATAAGAAAATAAAATAATATCTCATAAACGATTTTACTGACGCAAGTGGCCCTAAATATCTTTCCATCAACTTTTGTTCTAAGGGTGGCATTAATAGTCGTCGATTCAAGATCGAACTCAAGTAGGTAATTTCAGAAAATTCTAATGCTAATGTCAAGCCTTGGCTAATGTCAATGTCAATCTCATAAGATAGGGTCTAATAATATGCTGACAGCTACTCAAGTTTGACATTAGCCAAGGCTTGACATTAGCATTTGACTTTTCTGAGTTCACCTACTTGAGATCGAGCTCAAGTAGATGATTTCAGACGACTATTAATACCACCCTGAGGCCCGGTTTCTGAATTGAGAAATTCGCTAAGCAAATGGGTAAGTCTGCCCTCCATAGACTAAAAGGTCGCTAAGCCACAGGGGGTCGATTTTGAGTTTTTGATGCCATCCTACATAGAAAAAAAATCTCTTTCGATCTGTCTTGGAATCATTTTTGTAACTTTTGTAGTTCAGGAGATAGGTTTAACAAAAAAGGCGTTAAATACGGTAAGATCCATATTTTACACAGCTAAAACTACGTTAACCATCAATACTTAGTTATATGGTCACATGCGGCCCTTAACGTCATCAAAATATTGAAATTGTTCTAGTTTTTGCTTAGCAAAAAAGACGTTATTGAATTTTACAACACTAGATAGTCGTTATGCTACTTTTGCGATCTTTTAGTCATGGTTCATTTAGCTAGAACGCGTCGTCCACCTACGCTACAAAGCCGTTTTAAAAAAATACTACACTTTAAAGACGTTAAACTACCTTAGCGCCTTTATAGTGTAGTACTCCTGGGATAAAAATGATCGGTTTACTTCTCTCGGAAGCCCTATCGTCCTTTAAAGATTTATATGAATAATAAATTTCGTACGAATCCTAAGCTACAAGGGCGCTAAGCCACAATACTTAGCTAAAAAGTCGCAATCTACGCTCGCATCTCACCCCCCACCGCGGCATCCCCAGTGTCGCCCAGGCCATCATTGATTTGAGTGTGGACGCACTTCATTAGATATGCCCTGGGGTTAGATTTTTTAGATGCGCCGGTCGGAGTCATAATTTAACGAGCGAGCGAAGCGAGCGAAGTTCTCCGAGTCTACTTGAACAATCCGGCGTTTGTATGTATGTATGTATGAATGTTCGTTCGACGATAACTTGAGTAAATTTAGTCAAATCATCATGAAATTTGGTAGGCAGGAAAATGAGGTAAAGAGAATTTTTAAGTTCGAACATGAGCCAAATCGGTCGAGGGGTTCCTGAGATATGGGGTCGCGAGTTCATAGTTCGGGGCGAACCACTAGTTTGGTAAGTTCAAAAATTCATGTGGTGTCAGTGACTCTACTGACACTTTTTCATTATTGATCGAGGAGATTGTGTCTTTGAAATCAGTGAAATCGTAGAGTTTGCCCATTTTTTTCATCGCTAATTCGACCTGGTGATGTACTTGGTCAGCGCTCATGAAAGTGAGTCCCGGTTCAAAAAAAATTAAGGAAATATTAGCATTAGATATTAAATCTGAGTTGACCAAGTGAACTAGGAGCGAAAAAAGCAACCAGTTTTTGTTCTGGGCGCTGCAGTTATCCAAACATACATATTAACCTTTTGGACCTTTTGGATTACGGTTACGAATAATAAATGCATAAAAAGCACTCATCATCTCCTCTTTTAACGCTATTTTCAACGCAGTCCTCGCTCTTAATGTCACTTCAAAGGCTTGGGATAATGCAACGGTCACCATTCTGCATATAAAAGGCGATAAATCCAATCTTGCCAATTATCGCCTCATCAGCCTGCTCTCTCAGGCCTACAAGCTATTTGTCAAGGTCCTATGCAACCGATTGACTCGCCAGTTTGATGAGAACCAACCAGTCGACAAGCCGGCTTCCGGAGTGAATACTCTACACATACACTCGATAAATCAGCTAATGGAGAAATGCCGAGAATACAACCTGCTCTTATGCTTCGCTTTCGTCGATTACGAGAAGGCTTTCGACAGTGTCGAGCACTGGGCAGTGTTTCATTCTCTTCATCGCCGCAATATCAATAAGAGGTATGTGGATATCCTCGGGGAGCTATTACCGGTCCGCCACTCTACCTACAGGTGCGGCTTCATAACATGATAGACCCTGTGAACATCAACAGGAGCGTTCGTCAGGGAGACACCATTTCGACCAAGCTCTTCACTAATGTCTTGGAAGACGTAATGAAGACTCTAGACTGGAGCGAAAAGGGTGTCAAAGTCGACATCGCTTACATGTCCCACCTCCGTTTTGCAGACGACATCATTATCCTGGCCAAAGACGCCGCAGATCTCGAGTCCCTGAAGATTGGCCTTAAGATGAACATGTCCAAGACCAAGATCATGACTAACCATATTCTATCCGTACCGAACATAATCATCGGTAACTGCCCTATAGAGGTAGTAGATGAGTATGTGTATCTTGGACAACGTTTATCTTTCGGCCATGATTCCCAGGTAAAAGAAATCATGCGACGGGTTGGGCTGGGATGGGCTGCCTTTGGTAAACTAGCCGATGTATTTAAATTAAAGATCCTACAGTGTCTAAAGACCAAGATATTTAACCAGTGTGTTCTGCCCATTCTCACTTATGGGGCCCAAACATGGACGCTCACGAAGAAGAACAGGTACCGTATAAAAGTAGCACAAAGGTCTATGGAGCGAGCCATGCTAGGCCTGAGACTCGTTGATCGAGTACCGAATGCCGTCATCCGACGTCGAACGAAGGTTGACGAACATCGGTGATCGAACCTCGAGTCTCAAGTGGAAATGGGCAGGACACCTGGCGAGGAGGGAAGATGACCGGTGGACAAAGGCAGTGACAGAGTGGCGGCCGAGAACTGGACGACGATCAGTCGGAATAACAGCAGCCCCATGGTCGGACGACATTGTCACAGCAGCGGAGGGTCCGTGGATGCGGATGGCTAGAGACCGTGAGAGGTGGCGCGAGGGGAAAAAGGCCTATACCCAACAGTGGGCAGAGGTAGGCTGATGATGATGTCCTCTTACTCAGAACTTGAGGAAGGCAAGCGTAAGCATGGCGGTCAACTCCTCAGGTTCAAAGATGTGCTAAAACGGCACATGAAAAAGTGCAGCATTGGTCCCACAACATGGGAGCAAATGGCAGCCGATCGGCCGGAATGGAGATTAATTATTAATACTAAGGTCTCCGACTTTGAAACTCTTCGGCGGTCTGAGTTGGACGCGAAGAGGGATGAGTTGAACGCCCGTCCACCTGCGGCGATCAACTATAATTAGGGTCCGTGGATGCGGATGGCTAGAGACCGTGAGAGGTGGCGCGAGGGGAAAAAGGCCTATACCCAACAGTGGGCAGAGGTAGGCTGATGATGATGATGTCCTCTTGTTTTCCTCCAGCGAGGCCATCATGCCATATAACAGTGACTGGCTTATTTTGAGTAGTGATTTTACCAACTGGCGCGAAAGTTTGTTTAAAAACCACGAGGCGCTGCACGAAAATTTACATACTTAAATTAGATACGTCTTATTTTAACGAGACAATACCTATATTGATAAGCAAGGCAGCCTGTTAAGTTATTATTATTTCTAGAAAACATGTTCGTATAATATCTTCCCAGGGATAACTTTTGATCTCATTTTAAAAGTGTCGTAACGTAGAAATTTAAATTGTCTCTTTGCAGCTCGCGTAGAATGAGGCTGGGTTAGAGGTATTTATGGGTTTACAACTCTAGTTATCCCGCTCTGCGTCAAACAAAAGAGTGAGATGCACATAGTTATAAGCCCCCTTAAGTACTGCGTAACCCAGGCTCATTTTAAGCAAGCAAGTTTCTCTTACTAAGGATTACCTCATTTTATTATTGAATTATATACTAGTTTAATAAGTGTTGTAACGTAGAAATTTAAATTATTTCTTTGCAGTTTTCTGTAAGGAATACCTCATTTTATTATTGAATTTTGTACTTCATTAGTGGTAAAACCATGCAATAATAACTTACAAAGTGAAAGTTTCTTTTATTTTGCTGTTAATGTACTTTCTTGTATATCACTTGAAATATTTAATTCCAAACACATAACTAAAAAGACGTTTGAGTAAAAGGTTCCAAGCTTAGCGTCCTTTTAGTGAAGTAATTGTAGGAGGAAAGCGTTATTGAAAGAAAACTAAAAGACGTAAACTCAAAAAGCTAGTCTATAGAAACGTTAAACGACTATAGCGACATTTTAGCTTAAGTAATATGGCAAAAAATCGAATCAATACTTAACTATAAAGACGTTAAAGGCGTTAGCGACTTTTTAGTGAAGGAATAGCATATAATTACTATGCAAAAAAAAATTAGAGACTATTTATGTATAAATCCTAGACTAAAAGGTCGCTCGGGTATACTTAGTGACCTTTTAGTAAAGTATTTCTTGTAAAATAACCAATGTTTACATAGCTAGAAAGCCAAAACATATTTTTTTCTATTTAAAACGAATTATTTCAAATAGACATATTTGCTATTTGTCAGTAAATGAAAAGATCTATCTTTTGTTATTTCAAAGTCTTTTGTAGGACCAATAATACTCCAATGGCATACAATTTTAGTTTTTCCCGCTTTAATCGCTCATATCTCAAAACTTGGTTTTGTGGCTTAACGACCTTTTAGTTAATGTAGGGCAGAAGTATCGTACTGTCTAAAGAGCGTGACAGAACGATAGTTAAGTATTTGCTTAGCAAAATTCTCGATTCAGAAACCGGGCCTAAGACTTTTCGAAAAGCTCGATACTTTTTATTTGTTGAACGTTTCTTATTCTTTAAAAGTTTAAAAGTGTGCAATTCTACCATTTTAGCTCTATTTCGTGCCTCTCTCTACCATCTTTCCAGTCTCTCCTTCTCCTATTAAAAAAAATCACTTTGTAGTCGTCGAACAAACGTTGTTGGAAATCACATTGAGAAGTTGGGGGTGTTTGAGGAAAAAATAAATTTAATATTTTTCCTAATAATAGACCTATTATAATAACGCAAGATAAACTCAGTGTGTTTTGGTAATGTCTTGTCTTTCCTGTGGGCTAGGTCGACTAAGTTGTCAGGATGGTATATACAGGGTGTCCCAAAAAATAGTGTCAAGCGGAAGTCCAGAGATAGAGCACCCCTAGAGGTACCCGAATCACCCCCATTTATGTTCAGCGATTTTTTGACGTTTAGAAGTTATGAGGCTTTTAAGGTTTTTTTTTGGGAAGAATTACCTAGCATTTATTTTTTAACTGTTTTTGTATTAAACTTATTCAATATTTTTTTTTTTTTGATCTTAGATAACTAGTCTATCACCAAAAAAATAATGATCAGCTTTATACTTGTAAAAGATACCGCAATATTGATCCAAAGTTAAAAAATGCCGTTTTAGAGAAAACATCATCGAATAAGTTAGTATGGGGAGAAAAAAAAGTAGAGGTCTGAAGGATTTTTAATTGATTTCAAAAACTTTTCTGCAACCTGAACCTTTAGAATAGCACAAAAAATCTGTCACTTTATGGGCCTTTTATTCGAGTAATTAGCTATCAAAGTTGAAAAACCGGAATTGGGGGAAATGTAATTTCGATTGGTTTTCTTTTATTTTTGTTGATTCGGATAAAAAACATTGGCCTTAGTTTTGGTAATGTACCTACAGTTTAGTTCTGAAGTCACCTGTAACGTAACTAAGTGAGTAAAATGTTGGCAAACAAGTCCACATGCTACCAACTGTACCTACTGAGTCACTTTTCAATCCATTTTAGACGTCCACTATGCTCCCAGTTCCAGCGAGAGAACTTTATTGTCCTTGTTTTAAAGTTCCTGCGAGAGATAGTAGAGAAACCCTTTTTACAGCTTTATTGTGTTTTAAGTACCTACTTCAGTCCTTATTTGTGAGCATTCGGTCCTAACATTTTCATACTTTGCACTCGTCGACAGTTTTGCTGCCGTATTGGGGTTAAATGCTCATAATAAATAGGTAAGTTGGATGTACAATTGTACATGTCCCACTAGTTGGGCAATGGCCTTCTCTCAGAAAGAGAGTTCGAGCTTAATCTCCACGCGTGCTAAATGCGGATTGGCGATTTTTCATTTAGGGTATAATGCCTCATACGCTCAGTATGAGCTCTTTCCTTCACAGTCAGCTAGTGGTATTGCTACTACAAATTCACAAATATACGTAACTTTGAAATAAAGTAAAGTCTTAGGTACATGCCCGCTCCGGGAATCGAACCTGGGTCTCTCGCTTCCGAGTTTATTGTTCTACCCACTAGACCACCACCGCCCCCCCCCCTAAACAAATAATTTATTTTCTTTATTTCGTTACAAAAATTTAAATAAATCCTTCAAGGGGTTTGAAAACTAACTGCTATTGGTCCGCCATTTTGTTGTAAGCTTGTGCTACTAATCCACCATTTTGTTTTTCTCTTGAAATCGCGTCGCGCAATGCTAAATTGTAATTATTCTTGAGATCTATTTTGGATGGATGTTGAATAGTACTTAATTTATAAGATAATATATTTTTTAAATAGCTGTAAGTACATAAAATTAGCAATTCGGTCTCTCGCGTCGCTCGCACGTTCAATCTATACTTATAATAAAACTCTAGCGAAAGTCAATTCTGTACATTGAATATTTTTCGAAAAATACTAGCAGGGGTTACTAAATAAACTATAATGAATCCAAAAATGCAAAAAATACGGTCTATGTCTGTCTGTCTGTCTGTATGAACACGATAAACGCGAACACCGCTGAATAGTTTTCAACCAAACTTAACATGGTCGTAACTCACTAGTTTCTGGGCATAACTTAGGCTATCCAATTTTTAGAATACATTGCGGGTTGCAATTTTAACTTCGTTTTTTGTAAGAAATATTTATAATTTGGATATAGCTTCTTGAGAAGATATGTTAAGAACGTGATACTGAACATATTTCGGCAAAAAAAAAATGTAAAAGTCCGACTTTGAACCTCATTGTCTCGGAAATCTACATTGCGGGTTGCAATTTTAACTTGATTTTTTGTAAGAAATATCCATAATTTTGATATGGCTTCTGGAGAAGATATGTTAAGACCGTGATAAAGAACACATTTCTGAAAAAAAAAAAATGAAAAGTCCGACTTTATTATCTCGGAAACTGTTGATTTCCCAGGCATAGTTCCTTGGGCAAACATTTTCATTATGATGAGGACTATACGTGGTCTCCCGTTTTGTTTGCGGTCTTTTAACACTCTTTATAATATCACGCTACGACTTTTGGTATTTGGGGCGCCATATTGTAAATGAAAAGTCAGCATTTGTTTTTATTTTTTTTGGCGGAAAATGTTAGTTATACAAGCGTAGCATAAGGCCCGGTTAGAGCGTATCTATGGGTTTAAAACAATAGGTATCTCACTCTTTTGTTTGACGGAGAGCGGGATGGACAGAGCCATACAATACGCTCTAACCCAGCCTTATGATGCTTGCTGGAGGGAATTGTGAGTGGTTTTCGGTGGAGGTCGGACAAAGTTTATCGATGTTAGAAATGTAGTACTGTTGCGACGCGGTCGAAAGGTTCTGGGTTTGAACCCACGCGAGGTTAAAATTTTCTTTTGTGCCTTTTTATATGTACTTGATATTAAAAATATATATTTTGTTTGCCGTAAAGCGGGATAGACAGAGTTATTTGCCGTAGATACGCTCTAACCCAACCTTATGCTTTGCTTGCTAGCTTAGCATGAGAATGGGTAAGACCTTATCTATGGGCTTATTACTTTATCTATCCCACACTACGTCGAGGGAGATACATATAAACCCCTTTATTTCCTAAGGAATTCTTATGCTAAGCTTCCTGGTATCTTACACGGGCGATACCTAATCTAAACAAAACATCTTTTATTATAAATGTATTGTTTAGATTAGGGCACACAGACAGACACACACACAAAGCTATCAAACTTATGACACCCCTCTTTTTTGGTCGGGGGTTAAAAAACCTTCCTTTTGAGTTTTCCTTCACAGTCGAATTTAAATTAAATGTTAAATGTGTAAAAACGCATACGAAGTCGCGGGCACAACTAGTTAATTAATAAAAATCGTAAAAAAAAATTTGATCAACATGACCTTTTGGCTACAAACTTCTGCAACAGTCAAATTACATTATTTTTAGCAAAGTAAATGTTGCTCACCAAAGTCCCTATGCGAATATTAATTAAATGATGTAAGTAAACTAACAAAGTAATTGCTCAAGTTTATTTTTCAGTTAAACGAACCATCTCTTGAATGAAAGTTAATAATCTACCAAGTTAATCTATAAAGTTTTATAAGAAAGCTTTAAACTGAAGACGCTATGAGGTCGTTTTGATACCGAATCCTCAAGAATAATTGGATCCATTTACGCAAACAAGAGCCAACCCACAGCAGTTATATTTCGAGAAAACGAGACTTTTGTATAATGAGTTTGCAAAGGGGTGGTTGGTTCACGACTGGCAGGTGAAAATCTCTTATTTTAGTCGGTAGAAAGTTACCATTTATTTGGGAAGGTAGAAAGCGTTTTTTAACTCTGTTTGTGAACATAACTCAATTTCACATTAAATGTGGGTTGGTTCCAGTTTGCGTAAAAGTCTACCGATTTTATAGCTGGTGACCAATCGATTTTTTCTTTCGTACAAGGCTAGGAGTTTCTAGGCTGCTTATTAGACTTAACTACTGTGATTTGGTACTGGCCCGACGCAGAGAGAAAAACACAGTATGTCCTCCATACTGTGTTTATGCATAGTAACGCGTACGAGGAAGTATCGATCGATGAGCAAAAGAAAAAAACACAGTAAGAAACTTTACTGTGGTCTTCCCTCTTGTTGGTTAATCTATACTTATAATAAAACTCTAGCGAAGTCAATTCTGTACATTGAATATTTTTAGAAAAAAACTAGCAGGGGTTACTAAGTAAACTATACTGAATCCAAAAATGCAAAAAAACCGGTTTATGTCTGTCTGTCTGTCTGTCTGTCTGTCTGTCTGTCTGTCTGTCTGTCTGTCTGTCTGTCTGTCTGTCTGTCTGTATGAACACGATAAACGCGAACACCGCTGAATAGTTTTCAACCAAACTTAACATGGTCGTAACTCACGTTTCTGGGAGTAACTTAGGCTATCCGATGTTTAGAATACATTGCGGGTTGCAATTTTAACTTCGTTTTTTGTAAGAAATATTTATAATTTGGATATGGCTTCTTGAGAAGGTATGTTAAGAACGTGATACTGAATATATTTCTGCAAAAAAAAAATTTTAAGTCCGACTTTGAACCACATTTTCTCGAAAACCTACATTGCGGGTTGCAATTCTAACTTGATTTTTGTAAGAAATATCCATAATTTTGATATGGCTTCTTGAGAAGGTATGTTAAGAACGTGATACTGAACATACAGGGTGTTAAAAGACCGCCAACAGACCCGAAAGCCACGCATACTAGACACCAAAACAAAGTACTTTTTCGATAAATTATTGCTGGGAAATGATTTTGGTTTTTTAGGTAATAATTTTGATAAATATTTTATCACGCAATGGACGTGTAACGCACAGAAGTCATATTGTGCAAGCGTAGGTGTCAGTTCATGTTACTTAAGCTTGAAGTGCCGATGTTTAGAATACATTGCGGGTTGCAATTTTAAAGTCGTTTTTTGTAAGAAATATTCATAATTTTGATATGGCTTCTTGAGAAGGTATGTTAAGAACTAGATACTGAATGCATTTCTGCAAAAAAAAAGTTTTGAAAAGTGCGACTTTGAACCTCATTATCTCGGAAACCGGTGATTTCCCAGGCATAGTTTCTTGGGCAAAAATGTTCCTTATGATGAGGAGAATTCGTGGTTTCCCGCTTTGTTGGCGGTCTTTTAACACCCTGTATATATGAAAAAAAAAATTAAGTCCGACTTTATTATCTCGGAAACCGTTGATTTCCCAGGCATAGTTCCTTGGGCAAAAATGTTCGTTATGATGAGGACTATACGTACGTATACGTGGTCTCCCGCTTTGTTGGCGGTCTTTTATTTATTTATTTATTTATTTTAACACTCTGTATAATAGCATCCTACGACTTTTGGCATTTGGGGCGCATATTGTAAATGAAAAATCGGCATTTGTTTTTATTTTATTTTGGCGGAAAATGTTAGTTCTACAAGCGTAGCATAAGGCCGGGTTAGAGCGTATCTATGGGTTTAAAATAATAGGTATCTCACTCTTTTGTTTGACGTAGAGCGGGATGGACAGAGCCATAGATACGCTCTAACCCAGCCTTATGATGCTTGCTGGAGGGAATTGTGAGTGGTTTTCGGTGGAGGTCGGACAAAGTTTATCGATGTTAGAAATGTAGTACTGTTGCGTCGCGGTCGAAATGTTCTCGATTTGAACCCACGCGAGGTTGAAATTTTTTTTGTGCCTTTTTAAAAATATTTACTCTACTGAGCCCAACTTGATATTAAAAAAATATATTTTGTTTGCCGTAGAGCGGGATAGACAGAGTTATTTGCGGTAGATACGCTCTAACCCAACCTTATACTTTGCTTGCTGGCTTAGCATGAGAATGGGTAAGACCTTATCTATGGGCTTATAACTTTATCTATCCCACTCTACGTCGAGGGAGATACATAATAAACCCCCATACTTCCCAGGCAATTCTTATGCTAAGCTTCCTGGTATCTTACACGGGCGATACCTAATCTAAACAAAACATATTTTATCATAAATTTATTGTTTAGATTAGGGCACACACACACACAGACAGACACACAGGCAGACACACCCTCATAAACACATAAACAGACACACACACAAAGCTATCAAACTTATGACACCCCTCTTTGTTGGACGGGGGTTAAAAAAAACCTTCCTTTTGAGTTTTCCTCCACAGTCGAATTTAAATTAAATGTCACATGTGTAAAAACGCATACGAAGTCGCGGGCACAGCTAGTCTTAAATTATTTTTTCACGTGAAAATGCACAGTATAGTCGCTGTACTGTGTTTTTGCCTCCATGGAGAGGAGAATTCAGTAAAAAGTGGGTTTTAAATATATAAAAAAAAAACTTCTAGGCCACCTACTCGTAGGAACCCGTTTCTAAGACAGAAAGAAAGATAATTGTAAAACAAAAATACGCAAAACCGACTTACTGTTTTCTTCCTTATGACGGCAGCGTAACTATCGAGATAGGTGATCCATCACTCAAGGACCTCAGGGATCGAGGGCTCTTGAGCAGAGAGTTCCGGGTTCGATTCCCGGCCCTTGTATCGAAGTGACACAATCAGGTGGATGTAACTAATGACGTATATCGGGGTGGCCTATATTTATCCTACTGGCTGGGCACGTCCGTAATCAAAAAATCTGGATAGACCTTTCGCAATCGTGAAACTTAGGACCCGCAATAAAAGATACTTGGCAACAGCACCAGACACAATCCAAGGTATGTATTCAATATTTCATATCTGGACCGAATTAGCCTGCAGTGGCAGTATTTTTTTGGCAACATCCCAGGCTATCAGAGTACCTAATAGAAGTTTTTATTACAGGCGGCTTTTTTAGGGTTCCGTACACGAAAAGTGCCAAACGGGACGCTACCTCAGCTATCTGTCTGTCCGCCTGTCCTATATTTAATATCCTATCTATCTTTAGAAGCACAATATTTTTATTTGTCGGGGTCAAACATGGTAAAATCTACGTGTAAGAAAAAAATTGTCTTCGGAACATGTATTTTGTACAGGATTTTTTAGAATATACATCCTGGTGCACGTTTCATATAACTGACATAAATATTTTATTATGACAATTCGATATAGATTGCGTAGTCGATTTGACATGAGGTTACAAAAAAGGTTTGTTTACAAACCGAAATAAAATATTTATGTCAGTTATATGAAACGCGGGCCTGTAAAAATAGTAAGGATGGTTTTTGACACTTTGTATACATCATCAAATTAAAGAAAACACAATAAACACTAGTGGTTCGCCCCGCAATGTGAACTCGAGACCCCATATAAACTTAACAACCCCATATCTCGGCAACCCCTCGACCGATTTGGCTCATGTTCGAACTTAAAAATTCTTTTAATTTATTTTACCCGCTTACCAAATTTCATAACGATCCGACCAAATTTACTCAAGTTATCGTCGAACGAACATACATACAAACATACAAACGCCGGATTTTAACAGTAGACTCGGAGAACTTCGCTCGCTAGTTCAATAATAATAAAAAAATCTCGACGCTGAAAGAAGTTTTGCCTACTCGGCCTGTAACTAGATTCGAAGAAATCTTGATCAGTGCCATTCAGTGCCTCCCAGCCTACTCAAGTCCACAAAACAAAAGAATCCCTTGATTAATTCCTTTGTTTGTTCGCAAAGGAGCGAAAGTTTCAATTGATCTTAGTTAACGATTTGTCTCGCAGACTTTATCTCAGCCTGGGTCACCTACCAGATATTAGGTATTAAGATTTTTAGGGTTCTGTACCCAATGAGGGTAAATTAGTGTTATATTGGATACACGGGGCGCTGTACGATTTCTGCGTATATCTGACCCAAAGGCTGCAGGTATAAAAATATTGGCAATATGCCCTGAATAGTGTTAGTTTAACATCTTTAGATAATGTTACGGAACCCTTCGTGCGCAAGCCCGACTCGCACTTGGCATTTTTTTTAAAGTTTACATTACAAGTGACCTTTACCATTTGACCGATTGGGTTGATGTTAGAACTTCTTTTTTGTCTCATTTACTCGCCTACCAAATTTCACGTCTTTCAACCATTATAATATTAGAGTTATCGTCGAACAAAGATTCATACATACATACAAACGTTGGATTGTTATAGTTGGGTTAGGTTATCGTATGAGGTAGTGGCCACACCTGGTGTCAGAGTTTTGTTAGTAGTAAACTCGGAGAGTAGGCTTGCCCAGCACGTATACCCTCCTGACATCCATCTAAAACAATGTCCCAGGCACAGCAGCGCCGAGTGGTCTCTTCACCCATCTACAGGGTGCACTCTAAGTCGATAGCGGAACTTTATGTAGGCTTTCTACTGATCACTACAAACAACTTGTACTAGGTGGCGAAAAAAGTGGAGCGAAAAAAATATCAGCTGTTTCATACATTTGGCGCAGCACTGAGTCGACCTTTTGTATGGAACAGCAGATAATTTTTTTGCTCCATTTTTTTCGCCACCTGGTACAAGTTGTTTGTAGTGATCAGTAGAAAGCCTCCTTAAAGTTCCGCTATCGACTTAGAGTGCACCCTGTAGTGTGTGTGAAGGTGCCACTGGACGCTGTATAAATCATCTCATTGATCATTTTATTTAAGAGTTATCCTCTTGTCGGTGCAGCATTCTCCATGCACTTCGATCACAGGCCAGTTCCTTTGCAGCCTTTATCTTGGACCCTGACAGAGGGCAGCAGTACCTGTCAGTGTCACCCAGGGGCGGAGGTTAGAAACCGGTACGGCTCTGGAGTAGACTATTCTGAGCGCAGCTAAAAAGCGAGACGGTCAGAATACTGTGGAGCAGAAGGCAACGGGAAACCACTGCTCTTCATTCCCACAAAATCAGCATGAAAATGTCAGATCACAGTAAATCATCTCATTACGTAGTTGTAAAAGCCTTAGTTTAAACTCGGAGAGCTTGGCTCGCTTCGCCCGCTCGTTCAATTATAGTAACGATAACAAAGCATAATAATATGTTTTCGACGCACAGGGTACATAATATGTTTTCAACGAACAGGAAAAGCACAGGGCTCGTTGTGCTCTGGCCGGACATAACCAACACGTGTATGACGTCACATCAGGGGCCTTAGCCTGTAACGCAATGGCGTATCGTTGGCGTCCCAGCAGAAGGACCAACCCGGGGTTTCCTCCAGTTTCAACCAGAGAACTAATCCTCTAGAATTAGAATCAAAATATTATTTGCTGTACTACAAAAACATTAAAAGGACCGACAGCATCAATCAATCGTAATTGAAGCTGGGAGCCCATTTTGGCACCATTGCGTTACATGCTAAGGCCCCAGGTCTTTGACGTTATTATGAAGCGGAATTTCACTGAAGTTAATTTATTGAAGTACTTGCACTTGCACGCGAAAATTAACTTGTCCTCTTTTTCTGTCCTGGTAAAGAAAAACACAAATTCATTTCATTATTTCTAAAGTTAATTTCATTACCATTCAATTATTATTGATACATAAAAATTCCCTCTCAATTGGTTTCATTTGAAGGAATTAATCATTGTTTCAAAGGGTCCGATTTTTTTTATACTGAGTGTATAATGCTAAGGCCCCAGGTATTTGAGAAATTCAGAATTAAGTATTTTTAAAGAGATAGCCAAGCTGGATAGCTAAACTAATCAAGAACAAGAATCGGTAAATTAGAGACAAGTCGGAACAAATAGTTCTACAGCCCCTTTCTACAATTAATGTAAGCCAGGATGATGGTATGGATAGGTCCTAAGCAAGCGTACTCAATCCCAAAATGTCCCAGGCTCTGCAGCGTCTGAGTGGTCACTTCACCCGTCTAGTGTGAGTGAAGGTGCCACTGGACGCTGTATTGATGCAAAGTGCCTAAAATATGCTTTAGTGCCAGATACAAATAGTGACATTTTTGACCTCGCGCTACACTAGCGCCCCTAACGGAAAATTTGAGCAAGGTGAGCTACCGTGCTCAAATTTTCATTGGATCATTGGATCAGGAACTTTTTCATTGCACTTGGTTGGGTCGACTCACAGATGGGATGAGAGGAGCTTTAATTTCACATGTCGACAAGTTTTCCAATAAATTTTATTTAATCTACTCTGTTCGCATTGCCTGGTACATATGTCGTGTTATGGAGAGGTCCGAAGTGGGAAAACCGGGGTACTTGAATATAAGACGGTTGAAATTGAAAATCTGACGTAGCCTGCGAGCAGAAGAAAACATGGATATCTCACTAGCCCTGATAAATTACCTTATGAATCTCGAATGGGAGGAGTCTACAGATGGTTCCTCTCACGATTTTAGTAATTCGATAGACGTGACTTAGAGAAGATGTCAGTTTGACACTGTCAGTATAATAATACGTCCAATAACATCAATAGCGCAAAAACTAACCAACAATGACGATGGAGTTTCTTGTTTTCTTATTGGTTTAAAATATTTTCAACAAAGCTGTCTGTGCGAGTAGATGCCTGTGCCGATTTAAGAGGATGGGTTAGCTTCAAGAAATGCTTCAATGTTTTTTTTCTTTCGTGGGACGTAGCATACTAGAGATATAGGTACAAAGCAGTGTAGTTCACACCACACTTATGTACAATTTATGTCGAACAATTTGCGTCTAAGCCGGGGGCGACGCGAAAAGTTTTCGCCTCGCGCTATTATTGGTGTTAGTTTTAGTCCAAGAGTCGACTGTGAAAAACACGCTAGATGAGCTCACACTTGGTGTACCAGAGCTTAGTGCCCTTGAGTTATCAACGAGGTCCAAAAATCTTATTTTGATTCTGACTAACCTCACTCACTCGATATAAACGTATGCCACTTTCAGTGGGCCCGGTATGAGGGCCATATCTTCCTAGATATTATAATATCTCTCTGACATTATTTTAGTCTACATGCCTCGTTCTAGGTATCTACGTACCGAGTTTTTTTTTTGTAAATGCATTATTTTTTACTATGTTTAGTTAGACGTTTTGATTTTTTTCTAAATTATTCTCGAAATATATATTTTTCCTTCTTACTATACAGGGTGTTAAAAGACCGCCAACAAAGCGGGAAACCACGTATTTTCCTCATCATAACGAACATTTTTGCCCAAAGAACTATGCCTGGGAAATCAACGGTTTTCGAGATAACGAGGTTCTAAGTCGGACTTTGTCAAAACATTTTTTTTGCAGAAATTTACTTAGTATCGAGTACGACGCATTGCTTAGTATGGGTATGGGGGTACCAACTTATTTTTCTTCTTTCAAAATTGACAAAACAAAACGGTGGTTTGGAATCACAATTTGCCATTTTTCAGGGTGCTAAAAAATCATCAAGCATTTTATGGTGTTGTCAAGTGCATTATTTTACAGACTTTAGAGTAGAAATAGGCAGTCATCTCCCCTACTAACACGAGTAACTTTCCATCGCACGTAGAGGAGCGAAGTTTGTTTAATTTCGTTACACGCAGTGTAGTCTGGGCGGGCGCCTCTGGTTATAACGACAAGTGTTATGTAGTGTAGGGCGGATTACGGCCACTGCCACTGCAGCTGCAGTGGGCGGTTGCTTCTATAATACAACGTGTTACAAATATAGTAACTCTTTTTACAGGGTGTTGGGCGACAGGACGTCAATTTTATTCTGGAAAATAAAGTTGTTTTTTCTTTTAACTTTATAACCTCAAAATTGAATACAAAAATCTTTTTTTGTTTTTGGTATTAGCTCAAATTTAAAAATATGTTTGTATGTGCACGTGAATTTGCATAGCTTTGAGTTTTTAAAACATTGTGAAAGACGATGAATTTTTTTTTTAAATGTCTTAGCAGCTGCCCTCTTGCGGCGCCCGTGGTAAGCAGCGCCGCAAGGAGTCATGTAAACGAGGCTCGACACCTAGTGAAACATAGTGTAATGGTGTTTGTTACGGGTGCGTTCTTAGTTTAATCGCCCTTTGGCGCGAAATTTAACCGGCTGCGACTAAAGTTACGCGTAGTTAGGGTTACCATTTAGGAATTTAACAAAAAGCCGGAAATTTCGATTAAAGTCCGGACTATTTAGTCACAAAATGGAAACATTACCCACTTAGTTCGCAATAAAAGATTTATTGTTAAGTTGATTGTAAAAGAAGATTTTATAGTTTGTTTTTTGATAAATGAGAAGTTCGTGGTTGACTAAAGAAATAAAGATTTGCAGTAGTGTAGTTAAACATTCACGTGGGAGTTTGCATGATTTTGTAAGTGTTATGTTACTTTCTGCGGTTGTGGGATAGGAAACGGTACTTTGGTTTAGCGTTTTACTTTTGCCCGTGGCTCCGCTTTCGTGGTAAGAGAACTTTCCTGAGGGAACTAGATGTTTACAGCCCACAAATTTCAGTGTTCCTTCACAGTTAGCGCAATTGCAAATTCACGCCAGTCTGAAAATGAACTGCAGAACACTGGAATATTCTTCGAGTATTTTTCTTGTATTCCTTGAAGCTCAATATCGAAACGGTTTTTTTATTCGGTTTCAAATTATTTTGATGTATTGTGCACTTGTACATTATCCTGAAGCAATGAGTCACGATAAAAAAAAAATGGAGCTCGTGTCAAATAATATTGGAAACATCTTTCAAATATCAATTTGAAAGAGATCGTGTTTGATGCCAAGGTTAGATATACCACCGCTTTCGTTGCGACTACTCGTAATTGTAGATAGGTAGAAACCACAGCTGTACTTGTCAGTAATAATACTTCCCGCACTGACCCTGGCGGTTGGTGGCGTCATGGTTTCACCCTAATGTTGGGCAAAAACCCCCTTTACTACTCCGCGTCAGATTTCAGCCTCCACTCAGTCAGCGGTGAACTAAATAGATTTGTGCTGACAGAAGAACCAAATCTTTCGGTGGTATCGATTTTCAGAAAATGAGTGCTCAAACCTTTGACTATTAATTGAATGTCAAAATCGGCAGTTTCTCTTGAAAATTATAACTAGAGCGGGGGCGTTTTGAATCTATCGCGATCCTTTTCAAATTGAAGGGTGCTGACGAACTCAGACTGCATTTATTTGACACAAACTGTCATTGAAAGCGATTGAGATTATCATAGGGATTGTGACTCGATTTTGAAGGATATTGAGTGAAGAAAATAGCAAAATCGTTCGCTCAATATCATTCAATTTGTATGGCATTTTGACTTATTTGTTCTGTTAGCTATTGAGATTTAAAACTTAGTTAGACACTTCCATTCTAAAGTCGCAATCACGATCATTATCCTGATACCATTGAAAGGGATCGCGATAGATTCAAAAGTTACACAACAGGGCTGGCTGGAAGAAATTTCTTTAGAAATAAGACCGCCCTTGTACACGTTCTCTTACTACTATGTTATTTAAGTCTTTATATTATATTTTGTGTGCAATAAGGTGTAACAAACAAACTAAGGCCCGGTTTCTGAATTGAGAATTTTACTTAGTGAATACAAAGTTCTGTCACGCTCTTTTGTGAGAAATCAGCAGAGACAGAACGATACTTAAGTATTTACTTAGCAAAATTCTCTATTCAGAAACCGGGCCTTTGTCCCGGGTCCGACCCGAAAGTGACAGATATGGGGGGTTACCCTTGACGCTATTGCGATCAAATTGAAAAAGTTTTAAATATAATTTCTCTTTGAATTCGCATAGTGATGCTTTGATTAAATACTTTGTAATGTTTATTCAATGGTAAGGCTGTTTTATTCAATAAAAACACAAAATGCGTCTTAATTCGTAAAATATTAAATTTTGTAAATTGCGCCATATTGCGGCCGTATTGGAAAAATGCGTCAAGGATAGAGGGGCTGACAGATTACTCGAACAAGGCGGTCCCTTCAGCCTTCCAACACTTTGCGAGTGAGCGGTGACCCGCGCAATCAGTCAACTTGTCGCCTTAATTTATCCCGAGCAGCGGGCGTCATGTGTGACAGATTGAGCGAACCTGAGAACTTTCACCCTTATTGCGTATTTATAGAGGTCACATCCTCGTTTTCACCAAGACTCCCTTTAGTCCAAGACAAATTAAGGTGAATCAACTAGCGCGAAAAAAACTACATGCCCACTTTTGGCTATAAAGGATTTTATTCGTAGGTTCTAGCTAGAATGTGGAATCTAAACCTTAGGTCCTAAAAATAGTCAGCTTCGCGTTGATAACCTAATGAAGAGTTTTTAGCAAAAAACGCATCCAAAAAGAAGATTTTTTTTTTATTGTCGGCGGCGCTAGTTGTGCGTCCTATTGTGCCTTAAGAGACCCCTTCAGGACCGTGGGAACTCCGCGATGGGCAAGCGCGTGAAACACTGTTTTTTATAGCTTTTTCACCCAGAGCGAGACGGGGCGCGGGAAAAGTGAGAGGCAATGCGGCTGTATGAGTCTACGTGTGTTCGTGTCCTTTCGCGAGTATTTAGTTGTAGTTATAACGTAATAGATCTATTTTCCCAAATTTTTTCGTAGTTCCACTGCCATTTCAACATTTTATTAGCTATTTCAAAAATCTATTTTTTTCTGACAAGTACAATACATTAATGATGTTCCCATGTTAGTTTGACTCCAATAGACAGTGTAATAATTTAAGTAAATAACAGCTGAAAGTAACACCTTTTTCGGCATGGCTCTAATTTCTTTCAGAGGGTCTACCAGGAGTGTATTTGGACAGACGTCCGGCAGACGTCCGGCAGACGACCACGCGACGTGAAAACAAATGAAAGTGTGCTGCCAACTTGACCATATACTTGCCAGAATTGACATAAGTCATGCGTCACTCACTTTCACTCAAGAGAAAACCTGGAAAATCTTTTGGAAATGAAACCAAACTAAATTATGTATTTACAGCCGTAATACTTCTCGGCAGATGGTTACTCAGGTTCAAGTTAACGCAGATAATAATTATCCAACCTCAAACAAATCCATTGAGTCGATCATACAATGCGCCTTTAGTGCAGTGCTGTGGGCATGAATTTATGGCACAAATCCAGCTAAATATAGAAGGAGAAGACAAGGAAACCTAACCCTGCCAAGAAGCGGGGCTAAAAACACAAGCATAATCTACTCTGGCTCTTACAAATAATGTCAAGCAAGTCATTAAGCTACAAAGATATTTTATGGCTTGTAGCTTAAATTACCAAATGAATAAAGCTATCCAAAAGCACCCGCATGAGCCACACAACCCTCCGATGACTTGATAGTGCCGTGATGTGATACAGCAGTGACAGAACTCAATGGAGACTCCAATGAGGAAACAAACGACTGGATGCCGCTGCGACCTGCAACTAAGTACTGCATCCTGAAATTGGTCCGTCAAGGTCAATGCACGTGCTCGCTGGCCAGGCTCTGTGCATGATAGTTTTTCTCATTGTACACGCAATGGGAGAATGGATGGAGGCCATTTCCAGACGCGATTATTTTGGGCGACAGTGGCTGATTATTCCAATCTTATAAACCACGTTGGATAACCTGGAGAAAAACATGATTCCAGTATTTTTGATTTCTAAAACGTATGCAGGGACTTGCGTTCGTGACTTTGTAGGTACCTATTGTAAGTATAATAAATTAAAGGAATCTGTACTTAAAATATGCTTTTATTTCTTCATAGATACCTAATAAGGTCTTATGTTGAGAAGTTAGAACCACAACAAAACAACAACAACAACAACGCACTTACAAACTTTTCCTTTCTACAATATTAGTGTAGAAGTGTAGATTAGTGTAACGGATCCACTAAACTAATCGAGAAAGTGCTGCTGCACTAAAAAAAAAATTTGGTGATTTGTTTCACAAAACGAACTTTATTCTTAACTATAGATAGATAATATAATAGAGCTAATAATATAATAGAGCTAATAATAATAATAAGCTAACCACTATTTCACTATCTTCTGATTTTTCTAAAACTAAACGTCTCTGTTTTCGTTGACTTCACTTTCCACTGTTGGTAAATTGAACAATTTTACTGATTCTGCTGATGGAGGCCATCCAAGCGGTCTGTTCGGGTCTCGCCCCCTGCTACTCTAAGAGCAATATTTCCAGGTTTATTTTTCGCAGTTCTCTTTTTATATAGGGCTTGTCATCATCATTATAAACGTATTTAAGAGTTATCCTCTTGTCGGTGCATCATTCTCCATGAACTTCAGTTACAGGCCAGTTCCTTCGCAGCCTGGTACGTCTAGACCACAGCCTTCTCTTAAATTTGATCAAAATACCTTCGCCGTGGCCTTCTTCTACCTCTCTTACCTTCTACCCTTCTTTCTATCACGTGTTAGCAATGATGATATATAGTTCTTGTCAGGCCAACAAAGTGTTCTTGTTTCCCAACCGTTTTTAGGGTTCCGGACCTAAAAAGTAAAAACGTAACCATTATAGGATCACTTTGTGGTCGGTCTGTCTGTCGGTAAAGACCTTTCTCTCAAGAACGCGTGGAGGTATCAGGTTAAAATTGATATCAAAATACTCAGGTCTGCAGTCTCTTTGAGCCTTAAAAAAATCAAGCTTCTAAGTCAACAGAATCAAAAGATACTACAAAAAATGGGGTCTCTAGAAATATAACATGACATAGAAACTAGCGCCCTCTATATTAGTTACAAATATCAAATTATCAACGCTAGAGCGCGATGGATGTTTTTTTTTCTTCCAATTAAATGCAGAGAATGATGGTACGAAACCCTCGGTGCGCGAGTGCGCCAGTTGGACTTGGCCGGTTTTTTTAAAAGTATTTTTTCGTCGTCGAATGATGATTCATTATTTTTGAGTTATCTCGTCTGATTGACTATTTTATTTTATTTATTAAGGAAAACAAACAGCAGTACAAAGGAGTGTTAAATTTAAAGATTAAGGGTAGACGATAGCAAGGTGGCGGGAAATTCAAAATTTTCACAGACTTTTACATTTTGTAGCTAAACTGAACTATTTTTGTTCAGCGATTTTTCGTTCGCGAGAATAAAACCGTATTATTTTCATTATTGTAAACAACAGAACAACAATAATTCAGCCGATTATGTGTTCTGGTCTACGAAGCAGTGGTAGTGCCCAAAAAACTTGTCGTAGACCAGAACACATAATCGGCTGAGTTATTGTTGTTCTGTTGTTTACAATAATGAAAAGAATACGGTTTTATTCTCGCGAACGAAAAATCGCTGAACAAAAATAGCTCAGTTTAGCTACAAAATGTAAAAAACTGTGAATTTTTTTAATTTCCCGTAACACTACTATCTTCCAGCCTTAAATACATACGTTGTGTTAATTAATTGTACAACCAGCATCGTAATCCACAGCAAATTTTATAGGTAAGTATACCAAATTAATATTTTTTTAAGGTTGGTGGTTTTAAAGGTTTTAAAGGTTGGTGGCGGTGAGAGAGAGAGAGAGAGAGAGAGAGAGAGAGAGAGAGAGAGAGAGACAGAGAGAGAGAGAGAGAGAGAACACTTGGTGGTAGAGGTGGTGGTAGTGGAGGAAGGCTTTATTGTGGTATTGTTATTACCTTCGACTCCGGGGCTGGCAACCCTAGGTTTTGTGAGCCTACACTACACCAATAATATTAAATATAATTTTGTCTTCTTCATAAAATATGCAGGATGTGCCCCTACCGGAGACCGTCCGTCTTCTATTCTCTTTTTTTCTGAAACAGTAGGTAAGTAGTAATTCGTTATGCAAGGCTGTAAAACTATTATTAGGTGCGAGTGATTGTATAGAAAACCGAGCAAGCGAAGGATGAACCAAAGCAAGGGACAGGCATGAAACGAAAATAATTATAGCACCATCTCCAGACTACTATTTTTATTATAGTGGCCCTTTTACCGACAGCTTAGGTCACGAAACACTCACTCACTCGTGTGTACCTAATAAGAGTACCTTTAAACAAGTACCTTTGAACAGGATTTACGGTCGGCCACAGTCTAAGATACCCTTACCGCGCGCGGCTTAAGGGCGCCAATAAACAAAAAGGAGTAGGTATCCGAGCGTGTGGCTGACTGTACCTATGATTCCACCTGTAGGTAGGTACTTAGTTTCTCACTAGGAAGTAAGTAGGTAGGTACTTACCGTCGTTCTTTTTTTCCAGTTTTTCTGTATCTCGCAAAGACTTCCAGTCTTTGTGGAGTAGGCCTAAGGTCGGCCACGTTTTTCCATGCTATAACTTTAGGTCGCGGGATAAAGTATAGGAAAATCTTCCAAATAATATATATTATGTCGTTTTTCTTCTCTTATGAGAGTCAAAATTTCCATTTTCCTATCATTGACATTGACATAAAGTACAGATCAATAATTTTTCGTTTCGCAAAAAAAAGTTCTGAAAAAAAGGTTTCTTAAGAACCGAAACCTATTTATGAGGATTTGTAGTTTTATGAACCGTGGCTGGGTCGGTCAAAAGTGATCAGACAATCGGATCGGATGGACGGCAATACGATTTTTTCGTCCGACTTTTTCTGACCTCAGTCGTTCTCGAGCTATCATCCCGATGGTTGCATACGGAGCGGAAGGATGAAACTGTTATTTATTGCATAAGCGGCGGTAGCATAGGTAGCAATGGACTGGACTTTAAACTGAGATACCTATGACGGACTATTTTCAAAGTTACCTACGTAAATTTGCGAGTGGTCACTACATGCATCTAGTGTGAGTGAAGGTGCTACTTGACGCTATATAAATCATATCATTACTTTAAATTCAAAGGCATAAGTATTATTTGAATATTCCGTGCATGTGTCCGTTCAGTGTCACGAACGATATACAACGAGTTACAAAACATCCTAACTCTTTTTACAGGGTGTAACCTACTGGTCAACAGGATGTGAATTCTATAAAAAAAGTTGAAAAAATCGACCTTTATTTTATAACCTCAAAATTTAAAATTTAGCATATAACCCGTGTCATTAAAGAAAACATTTAGGACGGAGTTAAAAACCTAGCGTTGTCTCGCTTTGACTGTATTAATTAGAGCGAGAGGGCGAGTGTTTTGAAGTCCATCCTAAATGTTTTCTTTAATGACACGGGTTATACTTTTTTGTTTTTGGTATTGGTAATTTTGGTTGTGATCCCTATCACCGGGTGCTATTGCCCTGTAAAAAGAGTTAGGATCTTTGGTAACACCTTGTAGAGCCAAAATGGCAAATCGGACGAAAAAAATCGGACGTGTATTGTGTCTCTATGCAGAAGTATGCAGACCGCGCCTTCAGACAATCGGATCGGCCATAAAATCGTACGCTGTTTCCGAGTCGGACGTACGATCAGACTATCGGATCGGACGTGTATTGCCTGTCCATAGAAATGTAGTCTGATCAGACAATCGGATGGAAAAATCGGACGTGCATTGCCGTCCTTATGCTAAGCTTGCAGACGGATATAGAGTTTTTGTTAAAAAGTATTACAACATAACATACCTCCTTGGTATCAGGACAAGCGTGAGTGTTTGGCTCGCGTACCATGCCGGACCTATGTGTAGCGGCATCATAATATGTCGTAGGTACGCTGCTCACCGGAAGTTGCAAAATCATTGACCAATTTTCCAAGTAACCATTGGACAGGCTGAGGGGTGATGGCGTGTTACTTTGTTGATTTCTCCGGAATTGAAGAACACAAGTCAATGGACTGAAGTATTGATTGAACGAGCGAGCGAAGCGAGCGAAGTTCTCCGAGTCTACTTGAACAATCCGGCGTTTGTATGTTTGTATGTATGTATGTATGTTTGTATGTATACAGTATGTCCACGGACTGCACCGCGCCACTTAATTCTGTGGTAAAGCATCATCAGTGGAACACGAATAGCATAAAATAAAAATTTAAAAAAAAATAAAAAACTCTGTATTCAAAATAAACATTAGCAAATTTAATTCATAATGCATCAAAAGCGGCAACCAGTGCACCGAATTATCGAAATTAGATCGCGTAGATGAAAGTGGTTGCCGCTTTTGGCGTCAGCGATACACAGGTTGATGCATTATGAATTAAATTTGCAATGTTTATTTTGAATACTGAGTTTTTTAATTTTTTTTTAATTTTTATTTTACAGAATTAAGTGGATTAAGTGGCGCGGTGCAGTCCGTGGACATACTGTATATGTATGAATGTTCGTTCGACGATAACTTGAGTAAATTTAGTCGGATCGTTATGAAATTTGATAGGCGGGTAAATGAAATTAAAAGAATTTTTAAGTTTGAACATGAGCCAAATCGGTCGAGGGGTTGCCGAGATATGGGGTTGTATAGTTTATATGCAAAGCGCGCGCGCGCCTGCGTCAATGGCGAAAGCAAAGTTACACATATGTAACTGGGGTCGCGAGTTCATAGTTCGGAGCGATCCACTAGTTTATTAGGTATACAATTAGTCAATTAGTTTCATAAACCTTTATACCAAATACAAGGTGTTACAAAAGTACCAACTCTTTTTGCAGGGTAATAGCACCCGGTGATAGGGATCATAACCAATATATTTTTTTTGCTTTATGACTTTCCGTTGATTTTTAATTAATAAAATGTGACCGGTGTGGCGGGAGAAAAGTATTTTTTAAATATTGTTTTCATCGATTTTCACAATATTTTAACAACTCAAAGCTATGTAAATGCACCTACACACACAAACATATTTTAAAATTTGAGCTAATACCAAAAATAAAAAAGTTATGATTTTTTTTTCAATTTTGAGGTTGTAAAATAAAAATGTTTTTTTTCAACTTTTTTTACAGATTTGACATCCTGTTGACCACGAGGTTACACCCTGTAAAAAGAGTAAGGATGTTTTGTAACACGTTGTATATCGATTGAAATTAGATTATGTTTACGTGTCATTTAAAATGTATAGAAAACGCGATGCTAATAAGTTCCAATTTAAGTTTAAACGTGCTAAAAATATAAAAGTGCTTCTATGTGCGATATACAATGGTAATGTTATAGAGCTCATTTTAATCAATACCGACCACCAAGATTCATAAATTCAGGAGCTGTCAGATTTACTATAAGTACTCGCAAATAGCTTGTCCAATTGTTCACTGCAAGTCTGTGACTTAAATCCAAAAGCGCTATTCAAAGTAAAATAATACCTATTAGCTTACATTAAGGTTAATAAATCAAACTAGTTAATCTAGGAAACACGTCACTGAAAGTGACAAGTTGGATAAACAACCTTACTACTAAAGAATTAGAATGCATTCTACATCAATAAGTGAGGCAGTTTAACCAACATTACAATACCATATTTTGACCAGACGTCCGGCAGACCCAGGACCGACAATATTAGCACTCGTGGTACCTATGCAGGCTATTTTTTTTGTATAAAAACTATTTGCAAATCTCCGTATTGGTCATCTACTAATATAAACGAAGTTTCAGAAAAATCCAACCTGTAGTTTAGAAGTTAAACCGGAACTACGTTTCTATGGGAAAACGCTGCTTCATTTACCTCCAGCAGCGCGCGTAGACTCCGCTGATCACGAAATCACTATTATTTTTGGCCGAGCGACGTTGAAAGTTTATTTTTTATAATATAGAAAGTGTAAATTATTACCTACCAACTCTCAGCCTTGTACAGTCGGCCACACGCTAGGATGCCCCTTTTTGTTCGATTGACGCCCTTATGCCGCGCGCGGTAAGAGCTGCCACAGGGGGTATCTGGGACTGTAACCGACCGTACGATTAAATAAGTCGAATGGTCACCAGCTTTCCAGCTAGTATTTAGTAGCGAGCTAGTACTAAGGCTAGAATAGCGGATAATTTTCTCCATTTGTATTTTCCATTTCACTTTGTAAAATAATCTGGTGCACAAACAAATTAAAGAAATATCAACTCCACAACTCCCAATTACACACGACAGCACGTCAGAGTGTACATTTTTGTAGTAAAGTCGCCCGTAACGCAACCGAGTAGAGTGCTAGCATGTAAAGGTCGACGTGCTGTCGTGTGTACCTAGGGGTACTTATTTATTTTCCTAGCAAGTCAAGTGAGATTGGTACTCGAGTAATAAACCGATATCTGGCTTCGATTCTCGTTATGGCGTCTAGACAGTTTTATACCTAGAAAGTTTGTTTTGATATACAACGATCGAGTCGAGGTATTTGTCTGAAAATACTCGTAATGTCGTCTAGCTAGGGGATGCAATAAGAGACAGCGGTGTTTGGTCTATACAAGCTGTTCCCCATTTTTTTCCAAGTTAAGGCACTAAAATCTAGAATAGCAGCAAAAGATGAACGCTTGGATGGTGTAGATAAGTGCAAACTATCACACTGGATGGCGCCCCATATGAGTTTGGGAAATTCGCATCGACAGTTACTTGACTCGGTAGCTCAATTCGGTACGCAAAGTTTTTTGTTCGAAAGTCCGTTATTGGCTTAATCTTATCTTTAGACAATATTGAGAAACTAATTTCAATATTTTTTATTTTGGTTCAGTAGTTTGGATTTTACAACGTTTCAAAGATACGGTTTTATGACCTTCACGCGACTGTCGGCATACTGTTGGCGGTCATAGGAACAAAACATTTTAGCGCATAAAAACAAAACTACTGGACCAAAATAAAAAATATTTAAATTAGTTTCTCAATATTGTCCAAAGATAAGTTTAAGCCAATAACGGACTTTCGAACAAAAAACTTTGCGTACCCAATTATTTGGTAGAGCGCCTGCACGGAATTCAAGAGGTTGCGGGTACAAGTCCTGTCCTGAGCGATTTTTTAACCTTATGAAAAATTCTTGCTATAGTTCAATGAGCATTTTGCAAATCGTAGAATTCACTTTACATTTTCATTTATTTTTTAAGTTAAGTTTTTCTTCAGCGGTCCTTCATTTGTACCTTTTGCCGAGTTTAATAAGAGAAAATCTAGACAGACCTTTTGACGTAAAGCTACTAATCCGACGACAACAAAGAAGATTGAATTTTTAACGATGCTTAATTTATTTAATGAGGTTGACTGAACTCTTGGAAACAACAGAAGATTATCTGTAAGTTTATGCGCTAAATGTAAATGTAATTATAATGATCAGTGGATAACTAACTCAATTACTATCAACAGGCCTATTCGCCAAAAATCGTAAACTCATAGTTCAAAAGATGCAAAATATTTCTTAATTGAAGCATTATTTATTGGTCAAAAAATTATTACATGCAATATAATATTAATATTCTAAAATTCACACAAAGCTTCGTCAAATCAAAAACAAAATTAATCAATAATCCCTCCCCGCGACACACTTGACACAAAAGTAGCAAGTTAGCATTCCCCCGCTGCACCGCCAGGGAAATCCCTGCGCCAGCCCCTCTACCCTTGACGGATTTTTCCAATACGGCCACAATATGGCGCAATTTATATTTAATATTTTACAAATTAAGACGCATTTTGTGTTTTTATTGAATAAAACAGCCTTACTTTTGAATACACATTACAAAGTATTTAAAATCAAAGCATTACTATGCGAATTCAAAGAGAAATTAATTTTAAAACTTTTTCAATTTGATCGCAATAGCGTCAAGGGTAACCCCCGCATGCCCCGGAACGGTAGTCGTAGCCCTAATGGTTTGATATTTCTTATTTAGGTAGGTACTTTAAACGTGGTTCATTTTAGAGGTACATTTTAGAGGCATCATTTTATAAGTTCACCACATTCAACCTATAACAAGTCAATATCCATTAAAATGTGCTGTACTAGGCTTGTAGACCAGCACCAACTCAGTTTTCGAAACCTAAATGGTCAGCAAGTCCAAAAGATTCGACGACAAAGTTCAAATCTTTACAAAATGCCTACAGCTGCTAAACGTGCAATTCTATAATTAGTCCGTCGGATGGATTATCTCGGGTCTGAACACTTCGAGAGCAAAGTAGAAGTGAGGTATCTCGGATTTGAACGAGAATCCTTGCATATTTTCCACTTCAGACTAATAAATGGCCCGGGACAAACGCGCCGGCAAATAGACGCAAGCCGAAGAAACAAATTGGTCCAGATTGGCTGGTGAACTGCACCTTATTCCCACGTGTTAGGGGTTACAGCGAATGGAGGAAACATCCGACAATTTGAAGGTGATATTGCGGTATGCTTCCGGTTGCAATACTTACTTGCTATTAATTGCTAATAGGTTGCTATTATTCTGTAAAATCACTGGAATGTGTGGGAAAAAAAGCGCTTTATGTTTTTTGTGTCTAATGACTGCTTAGGGCAGTGTTTTTCAACAGGTGGTTCGCGGTGCCCCGGGGGGGTCAGCAAGCTACCTTAGGGGGGTCACGAAGCTTCTTTAGGATGGCTTTCCTGGGTCGCGTTTATGGTCTAAATGTGTAGATGCTTGATTGACAAAACCCTGTTTTTTTGTTAATTGATAAAAGGACGAAAGGCATCACGAAAAAGGTTGAAAAACACTGTCTAAGTGCCGTAAGATCAATCACAGTTTAAACTCAGACCTTAGATTAAACCTCGCAATTTGCATGAAAATTAATCGACGGATAGGGTTTAAAATAACCTTTTTGGTTTAAACTGTGATTGATCTTACGGGCCTTAGAGTATCTGTGGACGCTTGTCAGTGTGACATTTGGCATAAAAAAACTGTCAAACGCAGTCCTAAGTCCATTTCTTCGAGGCCTGAGGGACAACCGAATTTAAGTCAAGTGGTATCTCAAAAATGTAGAGCTACCTCAAAACTCAACCCTATATAACAAAGCCGGAAATCACCAAACTGTTGGTGAGTCATGGTGTTTTTTTTTTGTTGAATCACCTGTTCTGTCTGACTGACGGGTTGTAACATTTTTTTTGTTTGGCTGGCACTTTGAGGATCTGAAATTTGCATGTAGATTTAAGAGCCCTCGCCCACGGCGACTTTTTGTAGCGATACTGTCGCGCGTTTGCTTAAATACAGTCGCGATGCTGTAGCGCGTTAGAGCGCGTTGGCATCGCTTCTGTAGCGCATTGCATTGCACATGCGACTAAAGCGCGTTAGTAGCGATGCTGTTGACGCACGATCGCATCGCTACAAAAAGTCGCCGTGGTCGAGGGCTCTAACCTGTGATTTGTTTTTCTTCAGCGTTTATTTACCCGTTTGTATTCGTCATTTGGAGGAAAATGCTCAGAATCCCGTGGACCGCCTTCAGAATAAATATTTCCATCCTAAACGAGCTGAAAATAACGAAGCGACTGTCAACAGTCTGTCGCCAGAGGGCCCTCAGCTTTTTTGGGCATATTATGCGATCACCACATCATACTCTGGAAAAACAGATAATTTTGGGCCAGATGGAGGGCAGACGTGCGAGGGGCAGAACACCAATGCGCTGGTCCGATGCCCTAAAGAGGGCAGCCGGTGGATCCATCCAGCACGCATCCCAACGCGCCCATGACCGCGACGAGTGGAGAACCATTGTATATGGTCACGATCCTCAGAATTGAGGGACCGATCCAGAAGAAGAAGATTCGTCATAAGCCCGCTGCATTGTACAAGGACTTTCACGAAAACGCAAGCTTCAAAAGAAACGCCGTGAGCGCTACGATCGCGAACCTGCGATGAATTAACTCAAATTATAACTTTGTTGAAAGAAAACAAACGAATGTCGAACTAACGCTATGTTGATTGGATTACTTTTCTTTTGAATATCGCGCAGTTATGAAAGGAATTAATTTTATTGACCTGTGACTTTATTTAATTTCGAAGTGACATAAAGTCGCTTTGCTTAGACGCAGCCGCAAAACTTAAAAAAAAACCGGCCAAGTCCGAATCGGACTCGCGCACTGAGGGTTCCGTACCGCCATACAATTTAAAATAATTTTTAAAAGTGTAAGGGTTCGGTTTTCGTTTTGAATTCGGAACCCAAAGTTTTTTGTTCGAAAGTCCGTTATTGGCTTATTCAAAACTTTTGGCTATTATAAGAAACTAATTTCAATATTTTTTATTTTGGTTCAGTAGTTTGGATTTTACAACTTTTCAAAGATACAGTTTTATGATGTCACGCGACGGTCTGCATACTGTTGGCGGTCATAGGAACAAAACATTTTAGCGCGTAAAAACAAAACTACTGGACCAAAATAAAAATATTTAAATTAGTTTCTCAATATAGTCTAAAGATAAGATTAAGCCAATAACGGACTTTCGAACAAAAAACTTTGGGTTCCGAATTCCGGAACCCTAATAACAAACGTCCAAGTTAATGTCATGACACTGTCCTGCAACACCAAAAAACATCTGTTATCCTTAGGCCTCCTTGAAGTGTCAATAAAAAGGTCTAGAACTCCTTTTTCAGTAAACATTGATTCTCCGTTGACAGTCGGCTACCTCCTCTTACAGACATCAAAGTGATCCTATAATGGTTCCGTTTTTCCTTTTGAAGTTCGGAACCTTAAAAACATATTTCAGCCATTTTGAACATTTGGATTGTGCGCGGTGAATATTTATTCAGTTTTAGGCTACGGTCGCGAAGTTTACAGAGTCACAGAGCCAATAGTTTTAGAGTGGGAACGGTAAAACCTATCTCAACTAAGTCTTGAGGGACCAGCCGCTTCGTATCGAGTATCGAGAAGTCTGGCCAGGGACTTTTGAAACATATACTGCAACTAGTTTAGTATTTCCAGGGCTGTATTTACAATCAGGGGGGTTACCTTTGATGCTACTGCGTTTATATTGACGAAGTTTTTAAATTAATTTCTTTTGAATTTGCATTTATGTCTATTCCAAGTATATATTTTTTAATTGGTGCAAATTACGTTATTTTTTCAATGTTTTTATAGCTATTGAATTAATAGCGTCAAGGGCTATTAATTAGGGCCCATAGCTTAGTTGGCATAGCCCACAGAAAAGACGCGAGAACTAAGCCGCGGGTTTCCTACCGATGTTTTATTAATCGTTAGCGAGTATTATAGCTAGGTACGGTCGGCCACAATCTCAGATACCCCATGGCAGCTCTTATCGCGCGCGGCATAAGGGCACCAATGGAACAAAAAGGGGTATCTGAGACTGTGGCCGACTGTACTACAAAATTCACAAATGAACATCTGGCTAAGAAGAAAGTACCCCGTCCACTAGCGCCGCCAATGAAAAATCATTAATTATCTTCTTTTTGGATAAGTTTTTTGCTAAAAAAAACGAGCTGTCAAATGAGAATCCCTAGGCTTAATTATTTTTAGGACCTAAAAAAGAGGCCGTATTTGTTATGTGCGAGATTTATTCGTATGTTCCAGGATCTGGAATCTAGACCTTAGGTCCCAAAAAATTGTTAAGCCTAGGCATTCTCATTTGAAAGCTCGTTTTTTTTTAGCAAAAATCGCACCCATAAAGCGGATAGTCTTTTTTTTTATTGGCGGCGCCAGTGTGTCTTGATTATCACTGACGACAGGATATTACAGCCCTGTGTGTTTGTACAAACAATGTTTACGGATAGCCTTTGACCGGAGTTCTGACCTTTGGCTGAAGGTCTGCATGAGCAAACCTGTTTAATCATGCATGCTCTTTGCGTGTTCACTTGCTGATTTTATAAAACATACACCTGCTCGTCTATTCTCTACACTACTAAATCCACTCACGCGTCAACCGTCAAAATCGGTTATTTGCAGGAAAACAGCTCTTATCTTATTTTAGCATTTAATCATGGGAATAAAAACAATTCCAATTACTGTTAAGTAGGTAAAGCGCATCCGTTTTCCTGGGCTTCCTGTAGAATAAAAAACTGTCTTTCACTATCCGCGCTTACGAAAATTGTGTTTCATACATATTTGAAATCAGGAAAATTAGCTGTTTTCAGATATAATCCGTGCGGGATCAGAATGGGATAATACCTTTTGGAACTGAGTCGCTCGCGGTCCGCCTGTCAGCTGTAGCGTCAGCATTTCGGCAAACTCTAGTTGTCTATGGCAAACTCGCGTCGAAACTTGCTTGTGTTTTCTGTGCACTTGGGTGTCTGCTCGAGTTTTTTCACGTTTTGTTCAATTAATGCAATAACATTTTATCCTCTTAGATTACAACCATTAAACATTTTTGTGTATTTTCAATTTCCTAACCCTATGATAGAACGTAGAACTAACAAAATTTGTTTAATTTTTAATGTTTATGTTTGAATGTTTTACTGACCCTACTCGAGAACTATTATTTTCGGTTCAGTTCCGAAAGGTGTTATCCCATTCTGATCCCGCACGGATTATAAGTATAAAATTCCGCCAAAAATAGCACTCAGTGCGTTTTTTGCTAAGCGCAGTAGAATTGATTACGTCACACATAGATTAAATTAATTTTTCGAAGTGGTTTCTTGACGACATGACTAGGGGTGGCATTAATAGTCGTCGACTTAAGATCGAACTCAAGTGGGTGATCTCAGAAAAGTCAAATGCTAATGTCAAGCCTTGGCTAATGACAATGTCAATCTCAAGATAGTGTCTATGAAATGCTGACAGCTACTCAAGTTTTACATTAGCCAAGGCTTGACATTAGAATTTGACTTTTCTGAGTTCACCTATTTGAGATCGAGCTAAAGTAGGTGATCTCAGACGACTATTAATACCACTCTAATAGTGCCGGTTTTAAACGACGGATCTGTACCTGAGGCCTTAGCCTGTAACGCAATGGCGTGTCGATGACTTCCCAGCAGAAGGACAAAACCGGGGTTTCCTCGTTTTTCTCCTACTACCAGAGAACTAATCCTCTAGAGTAAGAATCAGAATATTCTTTGCGGTACTACAAAAACATTAAAAGGACCGACAGCATTATAAAATCGAAATTAAAGTCCTCAACTGGGAGCTCATTTTGGCACCATTGCGTTACAGACTAAGGCCCCTGGTTCATGATCCCATCCGGCAGATGGTCTGAAACCTGGCTCGAATGTAGCTTCCATTAAGCTTTGAACTAGAAGTGTAGAAACACCCTGAGCAATAATTGTTTCTCTCCTTTACTCCCCTTTTTCTGTCACTCATTGACGTTTTTTTTTATTTTACGCGAGAACGGTTGAAGTAACGAGAGAACCAAAAATTACTAAAATGTTCTCCATTAAATTATCTGCAAAACTGTCCTTAAATTTTTATTGATAAAAAAGATATGCCCACACTTATGTCATTTTTTTTTTAATTTCCAAAAAGGTACAAGACAACGATCGTCCGGTCCTATCTTTTCTATTATTATGGTTAGGTAGGATAAGTGTGTTTTTATTCATCCTTATTGTAAGACGCAACTGGGTAATGGGTTAACTCTGATTTGAGAGCTCTGATAAAAATAAAATCGAGTAAAGACGGGGGCTACATCTAGCGATAGAGGATTTCTGTTTGTGACTTGCCTTTGCTACGTTACATTAGCTTTAGCAAATTAATTGAATTGCGGCGTACACACGCTGCCTGTATTTAGTTATCTATATATATAAAAGGCTTAGGTTGACTGACTCATCACGCTACAGCCCAAACGGCTGAACCTATAAGTATGAAATTTGGACAAAAGTTGCGTTATATAGTGGAGGGTTCATTTAAGAAGCGATTTTTTTTTATTTAACCCTTAAGTGGGTCAAAATCGGGTTGAAAGTGTGTATGGGAAAAAAATTTTTTTTTGTCTTTTGTACTTTAATCTTAGTTTTTCGTACTTTTATTTAAAAATGATTCGACACCTATTTCAGATTTTTTCTCATTTCTATGCACTTAAGGGTTAAAATGGGTGCTAAAGTTTTTCGATTTTTTTCACCAGTTACGATCAATGCTGGAACAAAACCGCTAATGCCACAACAGTGATAATTTGACAATAGTTGTAATTTGTAGACACGCTACGGGTTAGGATAGATTTACTTCAAGTTTAACCCTTAAAGCGGTAAAAATAGGGTTCAAAGTTTGTATGAAAAAAAAAATTTTTTTGGCCGGATTTACTTGCAACTAAGAATTCGTATATTAAATCAAAAATAAATTAACACCTGTTTTAGCTTTTTTATAATTTTAGCCGTTTAAGGGTTAAACGAGGTTGAAATGTATGAATATTTTTCGTGATGTAGTGTCAACGTCGGGCCCAAACCATTTAAGCTACAACTATGAAATTGAAACTTCAGTAGCGTTTTGTAGCAAAACTACCCACCATGAAGAAAAAAATATAATTCTAACCCGTCAAATGCCCAAACCGGGGTTCAAAGTTTGTATGAAATAAAATTTTTTTTTGGTCCGATTTACTTGAAATTTAGTATTTGTATATTTAATAAGAAACAATTAAATACGTGTTTCAGCGTTTTTCAAAATTCTGCCCACCAAAGGGTTAAAAGGGGTAGAAAAGTTTGAAGATTTTTCCTGATTTAGTATCAATGCCAGGCCTAAACCATTAAAGCCACAACTATGAAATTGAAACTGTAGTAGTGTTTTGTGGCAAAACTACCTACCATGAAGAAAGAAATAAAATTTTAACCCTTCAAATGCCCAAACCAGGGTTCAAAGTTTGTATGAAATAAAAAATTTTTTTGGTCCGATTTACTTGAAATTAAGTATTAGTATACTAAATCAGAAAAAATCAAACACGTGTTTCAGCGTTTTTCTCATTTCAGCCAATGAAGGGTTAAAATGGGTGGAAACGTTGAAGTTTTTTTCCTGATGTAGTAGCAATGCTGGGTCCAAATCATTGAAGCTACAACTTTGAAATTGAATGTGCAGTTGCATTTTATAGCATTACTACCCACCATCAAGAAAAAAATATAATTTTAACCCTTCAAATGCCCAAACCGGGGTTCAAAGTTTGTATGAAATAAAAAAAATTTTTGGTCCGATTTACTTGAAACTTAGTATTTGTATATTAAATAAGAAACCATTAAATACGTGTTTCAGCGTATTTCAAATTTCTGTCCACAAAAGGGTTAAAAGGGGTAGAAAAGTTTGAAGATTTTTCCTGATGTAGTATCAATGCCAGGCCTAAACCATTAGAGCTACAACTATGAAATTGAAACTGCAGAAGTGTTTTGTGGCAAAACTACCTACCATGAAAAAAAAAAAAAATTTTAACCCTTCAAATGCCCAAACCGGGGTTCAAAGTTTGTATGAAATAAAATTTTTTTTGGTCCGATTTACTTCAAACTAAGTATTCGTATACTAAATCAGA
The DNA here is from genome assembly GCA_949319315.1 of Zelleria hepariella. Classification (NCBI taxonomy): domain Eukaryota; kingdom Metazoa; phylum Arthropoda; class Insecta; order Lepidoptera; family Yponomeutidae; genus Zelleria; species Zelleria hepariella. The sequence continues at coordinate 19,599,215 of OX439380.1, forward strand.
AATAATTAAACACGTGTTTCAGCATTTTTCTCATTTCAGCGAATGAAGGGTTAAAATGGGTGGAAACGTTGAAGATTTTTCCCTGATATAGTAGCAATTCTGGGTCCAAACCATTCAAGTTAGAACTTTGAAATTTGAACTACATTTGCGTTTTATAGCAAAACTACCAACCATGACGAAAAAAGTAATAATGTTAACCCTTGAAATGCCCAAACCGGGGTTCAAAGTTTGTATTAAATAAAATTTTTTTTTGGTCCGATTTACTTCAAACTAAGTATTCGTATGCTAAATCAGAAATAATCAAACACGTGTTTCAGCAATTTTCTCATTTCAGCGAATGAAGGGTTAAAATGGGTGGAAACGTTGAATATTTTTCTCTGATGTAGTAGCAATGCCGGGCCCAACCCATCTAAGTTACAACTTTGAAAAACTACAGTTGCGTTTTATAGCAAAACTACCAACCATGAAGAAAAAAGTAATAATGTTAACTCTAAAACGGCCAAAACGGGGTTCAAAATTTGTATGAAATTATCATTTTATTGGGTCAGATTAACTTGAAACTAAGTAGTGGTGTATTAAATCAGAAATAATAATTAAACACATGTTTCAGCATCAAAAAGGGTGGAAACATTTTAAGGCGCTGGGCATAGTGAATGAGCCCGCGCGCAAAAAAAATGCATTAAATCGATTCCTGTATCAAATACACTAAAAAAAACGAAAATGTTCACATATCAAACCCTAGAATTAGGTGAGAGCTATCTAAAACAACAGTTTTGTGTTGATATCCATAACAGATTACAAGATATTTTGTTTGAAAAAAAATGCGCCGCCTATTTTTTTTCATCAAAAATATCTTCATAACGTTTACGAATCTCAACACAAAACTGGCTGTGTTAGATAGGTCTCACCTAATTCTAGGGTTTGATATGTGAAAATTTTCGATTTGTTTAGTGTATTTGGTACAGGAATCGATTTTGTGCATTTTTCGTTCCGCGCGGGCGATTCACTATGCACAGCGCCTTAAGAGTTTTCCTGATGTAGTATCAATAACAATGCCGGAACCATTAAAGCTACAACTATTCAATGAACATTTAACTACAGTTGCGTTTTATAGCAAATCTCCTGAGCATGAAGAAAACAATAATAATGATAAACCTTAAACGGCCAAAAAGGTTCAAAGTATGTTTTTTTTTTGTTGGATTCATTTGATCTTTACCAATTTGGTCACACACATACACAACACATACACTTCCACGCTGAAACTGCACGACGGATTTGGATGACATTTGGAATAGAGATAGCTTACAAAAATACACACCCATGACTCTATTCATGCTAATTTGATAATGGTGAAAGATGTACCCAGGCAACTTCTTATAAGTCTTCGCGGACGAAGTCGCGGGCGAAAAGCTAGTTGAATATAATTTGATCGTGGCTTCACTCGATAGCGATAGATAGAATTACTTATAGGTCCAAGGAGAAAACACTTTATACAAAGAAATATAAGAATATTCTTAAGAGGATTAGTACTATCAATAAATAACGTCTAGTCTTACAGCTGGCAGTCTTACCGCTATGTCTTTGAGACAACAGAATCCCACCAAAAACATTCTGTAAAAACTAGCCAGGTCTCGATGGATCTGCTTGTTTATCTCTAAAAAAGTAATGAAATCTAGACAAAGTCGTGCCAAGTCTAAGGTTCCTTACTGCGATTTCTTTATTATTATAGTTAGTGTTGTGAGACTTGGCCGTTGAAGGGTACACAAGCGGTTCTGGCGACAGATTGGTGCAATGGTGTCATGGAGCACCTGGTTTTGTACCCTTGTGTACCCTTCAACAGCCAAGTCTCACAACATTAACTATAATAATAAAGAAATCGCAGTAAGGAACCTTAGACTTGGCACGACTTTGTCTAGATTTCATTACTTTTTTAGAGATAAACAAGCAGATCCATCGAGACCTGGCTAGTTTTTACAGAATGTTTTTGGTGGGATTTCACTTCTTTTTGTAGAAACGAGGGCATATTGATTAATTTTATTAGATTTTCTTATTTGACACAGTTTTTAAATTTGTGTAATGTTCTAGTAGAATAAAGTTAATCGTCCGACTATTTCTTGTTGAACGAGCGAGCGAAGCGAGCGAAGTCCTCCGAGTCTGCTGGAACAATCCGGCGTTTGTATGTATGTATGTTTGTTCGACGATAACTTGAGTAAATTTGGTCGGATCGTTATGAAATTTGATAGGCGGGTAAACTAAATTAAAAGAATTTTTAAATTCGAACATGAGCCAAATAGGTCGATGGGTTGCCGAGATATGGGGTTGTATAGTTTAAATGCAAAGCGCGCGCGCGCCTGCGCGAATGGCGTAAGCAAAGTTATACATCTGTAACTGAGGTCGCGAGTTCATAGTTCGGAGCGAACCACTAGTGGGACGCTATAGACTAGATTAAATGAAGATGTGTCCTACTACGCTGGATTTTTGCAATGACAGTCGTTTTTTTTATGTATTAATAGTAGAAGGGGCATTACCATAATATCTCTAATAAAGCTGACACCAGCTGAGGGTTCTTCATCAGATACTTCAGACCTTAGATTTTTGACATCAAATAAAGCGGCCCACCAAGTTGAATATTTTTTGTAAGGGCGATGTATGTCGATCTATAATAGTTTGGTTGGGCTCTTGTGTTTTCTAATCAGGGTCACCAGGTACTCCAGATCTTTGATTATCCTAGTTTTTATAGTTTTCCCGTTATGTGGCCATTAAACCCTAACTCTGTACCAAATTTCAGCTCTCTGAGTTTATGGGAAGTACTAGTTCTATTAGGGCTCTTGTGTTTTCTAATCAGGGTCACCAGGTACTCCAGATCTTCGATTATCCTAGTTTTTAAAGTTTTTCCTTTATGTGCTCATTAAACCCCAACTATGTACCAAATTTCAGCTCTCTGAGTTTATGGGAAGTACTAGTTCTATTAGGGCTCTTGTGTTTTCTAATCAGGGTCACCAGGTACTCCAGATCTTCGATTATCCTAGTTTTTATAGTTTTCCCGTTATGTGGCCATTAAACCCTAACTCTGTACCAAATTTCAGCTCTCTGAGTTTATGGGAAGTACTAGTTCTATTAGGGCTCTTGTGTTTTCTAATCAGGGTCACCAGGTACTCCAGATCTTCGATTATCCTAGTTTTTATAGTTTTCCCTTTATGTGGCCATTAAACCCTAACTCTGTACCAAATTTCAGCTCTCTGAGTTTATGGGAAGTACTAGTTCTATTAGGGCTCTTGTGTTTTCTAATCAGGGTCACCAGGTACTCCAGATCTTCGATTATCCTAGTTTTTATAGTTTTCCCTTTATGTGGCCATTAAACCCTAACTCTGTACCAAATTTCAGCTCTCTGAATTTATGGGAAGTACTAGTTCTATTATGATGAGTGTGTGTCATAAATGCGAAACTTTGCTTTCGCTTAACTTCGGAACTAAATGACCTACAGACTTGAAATTTAGGATTTTAAGTATGTGATTATAGCTTACTAGATGACGAAAATTTCTGCGTTCTGGTCTTATCCAGAGGTTCTCAAATAGGGGCCTGAAAATGCGGCGAAATGGTTCCAGTAAAGGATGGTACGGCAGTGTTTGCTTCGCGCTCGACCTGGCGGGGGCACTGCCGTGCCCCCAGATTCGACAGAAAAAAAGAGAATGGCCATATACACACAGAAGATTCGGAGAACTTCTCTCGCTTCGTTCGCTCGTTCAATTACATCTACACCTCTGTTTCATTGAAGTAAATGTTTTAAACAAGCTTTTTCACAACTTAAACTTGATTCATTATACAGGGGGTTAAAAAAACCGCCGCCATACCCAAAGGCAGGCACACTAGACACCAAAACAAAACTTAATTATAGAAACACTGTATTTTTTTACATAAATAAATGTATTCACTATCTCTATCCACGAAGACAAGTTAATATAGCGTTTTCTCTATTACGTAATACCATACAAATTACAAAGACAAAAAAAGACATAAGGCATAAACCCTTCTGAATTCTCGTACACACTGCGCTATTTTTTGCGAGAGTATTTAGCGAATTTGTATTTTTTTGTGACAGTTGTTTCTATAAATAAATGCAGAAATAAAAACAAGTGTCGTAAAAGCTAATTATCGTCTGCGATGAATCATTCACTAATTTCTAGAACAACCGTGCTAGAGCCAATTTTCATCATCAATGAACAATGAGTCCAAAGAACACGTCAGGTCACGGAAAAAATAACGATACGTTATCGCTGACGTGTTCTTTGCTCATTGTTCATTGATGATGAAAATTGGCAGCGCGTCTGTACAGTACGGGTACCAAGAACAGACTAAAATGTACACGTACTCTGTATTCATTGTTCATTGATGATGAAAACTGCATTAACCGTCATCGCTGACGTTTCCCTATTAACATGTCTCGGTGGATAGAGGCACTATCAAAACAAAGTAGGTACCATAAATTACGGCTGGGAAATTTTGTTTAAAAAACAATGTAATAAAATATTTTATTCAAAATAAAATGCCATTCTGCCAAAGTAATAAAATATACATTGTATTATAGCAACCTAAAAGGATTAACAAAGAATAGGCTGTAGCGCTCATAGCTTAGCTTCATCCTAGTTCTACATAGGACTAACGTAGCACCAACTTTCTTTACGACACTCATTATCCTTTAAAGTTTACGTGTTCCAACATAATAGTACATTTATTACAAACAAAGGAAAGTGTTGTAAAAGCTGACAGGACCTAGTGGCCTTGGTAAAAGGAAACCAGTTGCTTAACTTACCACTTGTAGGAGGGAACGCATTACATGAATCTACTTAATGACTTAAGTATAATCCGTGCGGAATCAGAATGGGATAATACCTTTCGGAACTGAAACGAAAATGACAGTTCTCGAGTAGCGTCAGTAAAAAAAATATTAGTTCTACGTTCTATCATAGGGTTATGAAATTGGAAATACACAAAAATGTTTAATGTTTTTAATCTAAAAGGATTCAATCTTATTGCATTAATTAAATAAAACGTGATAAAACTCGAGCAGACACCCACGCGCACAGAAAACACAAGCAAGTTTCGACGCGAGTTTGCCATAGACAACTAGAGTTTGCCGAAATGCTGACGCTACAGGACCGCGAGCTTCTCAGTTCCAAAAGGTATTATCCCATTCTGATCCCGCACGGATTATACGTTTTGATATTCTTTGAAAAAAGTAATCATCATCACCTGCTGAGTAAAGGCCTTTTCATGCCAACACCACCTCTCAGTTGTTTAATTCTCAAAAGTTGTTTAATTCGTTTAATAGACGTCTTCTATCACCGTTTTTAAATAAGTAATTGTAATTTAAAGGTAACGCTAAAACTAAACGCTAAAGTAAAAAAGAGTAATTTTAAGAAATTCAGTAAGTAATAAACAAAATCAGTTCAATTCTAACGTGGACCATGGGCATTTTTTATAGTATAACAAAAAACATTGCTCTTCTGCCAATATCCAGGAAAAAATTCGAAACTTAAGATTGTACAGCCGGCCTCACCCAAAGATACCCCTTTTTGTTCAATTGGCGCCCTTATGCCGCGCGCGTTAAGAGCTGCCATGGGGTATCTGTGACTGTGGCCCACCGTACGTAGAAAACGGTATTTTCAATGGAAAATGTTCGTCATTGGGAAAGAAACCGTAACATTTCCTTGACCCATGTATGCCAAATATTCCCAGGACATACTCGTACACTATGAACGTTCGATGATAGCTTACTCGTTTCCTAGTACCAAGCTACAGCGGAAATTCAAGACATATTGAAGACAAGTGTCTCTTAGGCGGAGGAGCGAGACAAAACTTGGGCTGTGGATACACCGGACTATACTTACGTATACAAGGTGTTACAAAAGTACCTAACTCTTTTTACAGGGTAATAGCACCCGGTGATAGAGATCACAACCTTCTTTTTTCTTTTGCTCTATGACGTTCCGTTAATTTTTTTATTAATAAAATGTGAACGATGTGGCGGGAGAAAAGTATTTTTTAAATATTGTTTTCATTAACTTTCACAATGTTTTAACAACTCAAAGCTATTTAAATGCACCAACATGCACAAACACATTTTTAAATTTGAGCTAATAACAAAAACCAAAAAGTTATGAACATTCTTAAATTTTAAGGTTATAAAATAAAAAATGTACATTTTTCAACTTTTTTTACAGATTTGACATCCTGTTGACCAGTAAAAAGAGTTAGGTACTTTTGTAACACCTTTTACAGCTACTAATTTACCTAGTGGTTGGCCATAAACTGTGAACTCGCGACCCCATATTTCAGCAATCCCTCGACCGATTTGGCTCATGTTCGAACTTAAAATGATCTTTGCCTCATTTACCCGCCTGTCAAATTTCATGACGAACCGACTAAGATATCGTCGAACATACATTCATACATACATACATACATGCATACAAACATACATAAATACATACAAACATACATAAAAACATACATACATACATACAAACATACAAACGCCGGATTGTTCAACTAGGCTCGGAGAACTTCTCACGCTTCGCTCACTCCCCTCAAAAAACCACTCAGCTTGTTATTTTATTTCTATAAACTTTCTTAGCACTCGGTGAGTCTGCAACCTCTTTCACTCAGAAGCCTGCTCTCGCTATATTTTAAAGAAACTTGACTTTAGAACAAAGTACTCTTTTGTCGAGGTAACCAGCTGCTACTTCATCACTCTAAGTCGCGGCTGAACTGTTTTTGATAAAGGATCATAAGTCACTATGGGACCAACTAAGGGTGGCATTAATAGTCGTCGACTCAAGATTGAACTCAAGTAGGTGATCTCCGAAAAGTCAAATGCTAATGTCAAGCCTTGGCTAATATCAAAGTCAATCTCAAGATAGGGTCTATTAAGGCTGGAAGATAGCAGCGTGGCGGGAAATTCAAAATTTTCACACTTTTTTACATTTTGTAGCTAAACTGAGCTATTTTTGTTCAGCGATCTTTCGTTCGTGGCAATAACATAGTATTCTTTTCATTATTGTAAACAACAGAACAACAATAATTCAGCCGATTATGTGTTCTGGTCTACGACAAGTTTTTTGGGCAGTGCCACTAGAACACATAATCAGATGGCAAGACAGAAATATTGTCAAATGGTCCGCCATCACGAAAAGGTTAAGAGCCACTGATCTACAGGGTGCACTCTAAGTCAATAGCGGAACTTTAAGTAGGCTGTCTACTGATCACTACAAACAACTTGCACCAGGTGGCGGAAAAAAATGAGCGAAAAAAATATCTGCTGTTTCATACATTTGGCGCAGTACTGAGACGACCTTTTGTATGGAACAGCTGATATTTTTTTCGCTCAATTTTTTCCGCCACCTGGTGCAAGTTGTTTGTAGTGATCAGTAGACAGCCTACTTAAAGTTCCGCTATTGACTTAGAGTGCACCCTGTAGAATTGTAGATGGTCTAGATGGGTGAAGAGACCACTCGGCGCAGCAGTGCCTGGGACATTGTTTGGATTTAGGCTTGCCCAGCACCTATACCATCCTGACAGCTTAGTCTAGTTTAGCTTAAAGACAAGTCAATACATCTGGACCAACTAAGGCGCGGGTTTCCTCACGATGTTTTCCTTCACAGTTAGCCCATATAAATGACATTTTTGGACCTCGCACTATACTAGCCCCCCTAGCGGGAAATCTGAGCGCAGTAGCCCTCATTGAAAATCCTTTACATGATTTGATCTTGGTATTCAACAAGAGTCCTCAACCATTTTACTAACATACAATACAAACGTACCCCGAATACCCGAAATTTGATGAATCTCTGCCCCAAACGAAGCATTCCATTGGGTGGATAACATCTCCATTTGGGCAAACATTAATGCCTTAATTAAATTCGCAGAGTGAAAAGGGCCAAATCTGATTCACTTTGAGGCTCCAAGTCATTGAATAGGTATGTACAGATGTCCCGTGTTTCCGATACAATGGTTTGCAAGTTTTATTAAATGGTTAAAAATATAAACTTTCGTGAGCACTGCACACTAGTAATTTGTCGGTGTAGCCGACTAGTAAAACCGTGATTTAATGGAAAAATGGTTAAAAATATTTCTGTTTAGAAAAAGATTTGCTTTAGAAAATACAAAAAGTGGTTAAAATTTGGAAAGTTTGGCATTTCGCATTTATTTTGATTTTGAGATTCCAGACATTTTGAGACTATAGTGAAAATTTAAAATGTTGTCTAAAGAGCATGGTGGTTACAGACTTGCGTTTTTTAGCTGCAGCACTTTTTGAAAATCTTATGTTTTTGGTGGTATGTAATTCAAATGAATAGATCCTTCTGTATTTTTATTCTTATTCAGAGTTATATCATTTATAAAGTAAATAGGTTGAATTAATCAGTTTTAATAGATTACAGATCGAATGTTTCATTGATCAACGTTTCTGTGACCTTTGACTCTCAATAATTTACCAAAAGCTTTTGAGTTTCTGAGACACGGTAAGTAAAAATAATACATTTATAAACTTTTTTATAAACTTTTTTATTGTGCAAAACAATGTATTACCATACGTTAAAGTATATTTCAGCGTGCAAAAGTTATATGTGGCACAGCGCAAGCATTGCATCTGCGTAGCTTGCTACGGCGTAGCACTTGTAGCGCCCGCTACGCGCGTAGATCGTCTACGCCAGGACTATTTGCAATAGAAGCTTGGACAAATATACACGGAAGGTAAATAAGTGGCGCACATACGATGTTGGTCTTGTCAGTGTATGTGATGTATACTAATGGTTACTTAGTTAAGTAGATAACAACACTTCAGGAATTTCATTAAAATACATTCGTAGAAAGAGGTTTCATAGCAGCAATTAATATTCATCCTAAATTAAAATAAAGTACGAGTGTTTAATATTTGTTTCATTTCCATGTGTTTTAGTTTCAGACATAGCAAATTTACTGACCCATCCAATTAATTTATAACATTTATGGACATTGTACATGTGATATTATATTTTTTACATATTCATTGTTTGATGTAAGTATTGGCACGAATATATTTTTCTAATAAAACAACACAAAAAATAGTGGCAGAATAGTGCCGGATATTAACAATGTGTGTATTCTTACTCAATTTTTGAGGGACCAATAAAATAATTCCATAAATAAATAAAAGGAAACCCTGCCACACCGTAAGAGGAAGCAAGTAATACGAGTATACCCATTTTCCGCTACAAATAGAATTTCCATTATTTCAAATTACCATCTGACTCTCTGATTGATGTCGGTCCCTTTCAAAGAGAATTAAATAAAATTGAGAGAGACATAAAGCTTATTTTAGTAAAAAATAACAAAAGTAACATGTTCATGGATCTCTATTTATTTCACAGTTAATTTAGTTGATGAAGGTTCCTGTATTCTTAAGTGCATATTTCCATACTTAGGGATTGACAATCTACACTATCTACATCTACACTATCTACATCTATCTACACTAATCTACATCCGATCTCGAAAAACAAATGAAATAAAATCTACATCTACACAAATATTATAAAGAGGAAATGTTTGATTGTTTGTTTGTATTGAATAGGCTCCGAAACTACTGGACCGATTTGAAAAATTATTTTACCATTAGAAGTCGACATTATCCCTGATGAACATAGGCTACTTTTTACCGCGAGAAACTGCTTTTCGAAATTTCATCCCTAAGTGGGTAAAACGGGCTACCAAACTTTGTAGAGGAAAGATATTTTTTTGTCGATTGCCAGCTTTTTCCCTGACTGACGTAGATAGCCGGGGAAAAATAGAGCTGCAACCTTCTGTCTTAGTCACCGCGAACGAAGTCACGGGCGAAAAGCTAGTAATAAATAAAACTAATTTAGTATGATTATTGACTCAAAAAAAATAAAGATGGCGCCCCATCGTCCGTAAGACAAGACGTATTAATGAGGTTGTGAAATTCGCATCGACAGTTACTTGACTTGGTAGCTCAATTATCTTGATGAGTTTTTACATTGTGGTTTCACTTAATTTTATTTCTGTCGGTGTAAGTGGCTAGGGTCTCCAAATGAGAACCGAAACTAGTCGGCGACACCGATTTAAATAAAAGTAAGTGAAGCCGTTTACTAAGTACAATAAGTGGAGTGCTTACGAAAGTTTAAATTAAAAAAACTGTACCCATTATTCGCCAAAAGAAACGAAACGAAGCTTAGGTGTGCAGGGCACCTGGCGAGGCGAGAGGATGGCAGGTGGACCAGGGCAGTGACGGAGTGGCGGACATGAACGGGACGACGGTCAGTAGGCAGACCAGCAGCCCGGTGGACAGACGAAATCTCTAAAGCGACAGAGGTAGAGGTGCGCGAAACGCTTCAGTGAAAAGAACAGAATGATATAGTTTATTTCCTTCACTGAACTAGTTCACTCTTTTAGTTCATAGTTCACTTATAGTTCATTCATAGTCCACGGCTCATTCATAGTTCATAGTTCATTCATAGTTCATTCACAGTTCATTCATAGTTCTCAGTTCATTCATAGTTCATAGCTCATTCATAGTTCATAGCTCAGTAGTTCATTCACGTATCTTTTGACTCACGGTAGTCCGCGAATGACAAAAATGACAAAGGCGAGACACATGATTTACCGAATTTTGGTTCTTAGTGTGGTAGATTTAAGATTGTTTCTTGAAGAATGAACTACGTGGACTAGAGTGAATGTGATATGTAAAGATTGGTAGTGAATGAATGAATGAATGGTTTCACAAAACGAATGCATTCAATCGAAGCATTCATTCGCGAACTACACACCTCTAGACAGAGGGTCCGTGGATGCGTGCAGCTAGAGTCCGAGGAGGATGGCGTAAGGGGAAAAGGCCTATACCCAGCAGTGGGCAAGTGTGGGCTAAAAATTATGAACGAAGTTGCAGTCTGTAAACATAAAATGTTCTATTTTCCTGTAAAGGTGTTTCACACGGATTAATAATTTCAGACCTATTTTTAATTAATGTAATGTGAAAAACTGTTGGAGAATCTAAATAAATAAATAAATTTAACGAAACATTATTTTTTGACTTATTAATAGGCCCAGAGGCCCACACTCCGGTCGCGTCTCATGATCAGCAAACCTCGTTAGCCCGCGCGGTCGACTCTCGACCGTAACCTAATAATAATAAAGTCCAACTCAATTTGACTCAATCCCGTGTCGGACTAACCCTCGTCAAGGATGGGGCTTGAATTTCGCGAAGATAACTTTGCCGTGTTCAGCTAGAGGCAGGAAATGTGTACTGACAGAAGTACACCAGAGGTCCTAAACGTAGCCAAACGTTTTCCTACTGGTAGGTAAGTGTATGAGGGGTTTTCCTACTAATTCGTACAATGTAAACAAAATTTTAATATGGAGCCAAAAAATCGAGACAATACATTTATTTTACTGGTAAAAAGGTACACTGGTTTTAGGGTACTGCACTGATTCAGAGTGATCTGAATTAGTACAGTAGCTTATAACTTTACTAAAATAATTTATCACGCAATGGAAGTGCAACGCACAGAAATCATACAGAAGCGTTGGCATATAATAAGTTTATGTTACTTACGCGTGAGGTGCCGATGTTTAGAATACATTGCGGGTTGCAATTGTTTTTTGTAAGAAATATACAAAATTTCAATATGGCTTCATGGATTTTTTTTAAACTAATACTGTTAATACTGAACACATTTTTCCAAAAATCTTTGTATTTCCAAGGCATAGTTTCTTAAGCAAAAATATTCGTTTTGACGTGGTTTCCCGCTTTGTTGGCGGTCTTTAAACACCGAAAAAACAAAAAGAAGTCCATTATATCCCACTGAAAAAAAAAGCTAAAGCTATACTTCTGTGACTTTTGTTTTGGTACAACGCAACGCCTAGTTATAAATAAATCAACTGTTTTAACGCTTGACGAAAATCGTCGCGATCCTAAAATAAGGATTTATATCCTAGAAACTGTCGCCTGCCAACCAAAGGGACTGTGGAGCCAGTTTATTCTTATTAGTTTATTTATTAGCTTAGTAAATTTATAGTTTAGAAATCCAAGACTTATTGCCTCCAAAAATGTCAAAAGCCAAAAACTTCATCATCAGTGCCAGTTTCATAAAACAATGAACGATATTATGATAATTCGATGTACATTGTAGTCTGTAGTCTGATAGTAAACTTACCTTTTTTGTTACCTCTTTTATGACTTATCGGCTACTCAATGTGTAATGTGCATCGAATTGTCATAACAAACTATAAATTGTAGATTTATGAAACTGGCACTTGCCTGTTAACAGCCACTGCTGAGTAAAGGCCGCTTCATGCTCACGCCAATTCTCACGATCCTGTGCCAGACGCAACCACTTCTTTCCGGCTACTTGTGCTATGTCGTCGGACCATGTGGCTGGTTGTCTGCCAACCGATCTCTTCCTCTAACCATAGCCATTTTTCCATTTGCCATCGGTGCGTCTAGCCAAGTGTCCTGCCTATTTCCACTTCAACGGCCCGTAATATCAATCACAGTTTAAACCAAAAACGCTAGTTTAAACCCTATCTGTCGATTAATGTTATTCAAAATTCGAGGTTTAATCAATGGTCTGACTTTAAACTGTGATTGATATTACGGGCCAAAGACGTTTTGCGTTTTCCGATGTCTGCCACTTAACTACGAGTAAACTAAACTTACAAACTTTTATTCCAAAAAAAATTTCATATTCGCGGCGTGCAAATGTCGGTTACATTATTAGCAAACATCGGCTTTATAATATTATTCAGGATACAGAAAAGTAGGCCACGTTCCATATTAATATTCATGTTCTCTGAAATGGAAGATGAATGGAGAAAAAATACGATGATTTTATATGTTCACTCATTTAAAAGACTTCATTGCTAAATTAAAACCAGAAGATCTTTTTTCCTTCGTTTCCTGCTAGAGCTTTCCATAAATACGTTTTCTATAAATATTGTCAGCTATAGGTACTATAGGGTCCTATAGCTCTTATCGCGCGCGTTATAAGGGAGTAAATCCAAAGAAAACAAGCTAAATATCTTAGCGAGTCACTGACAGTACAAAAAACCGCAACTTTAAAGTTGTTAAATAGGTTTACCAGACGTCTTTTGCCGCCGCTTCAAAATACGCATTTTTTTTTACTTACTCCTGTTAACAAAAATTTATCGAAAAAATCTTTTGAGTGCACCCTGTAGAGTTGCCTCAATGCCTCTGATATCTCAATATATCTCTTATAATGTGACGCGGTCCGTCGCAGAGCAATTTAGCCGGTGCCCGAACGCCATTTTTCTTTTAGATTGAGGTAACACTTGAGCTACCTACCGAACATACTAGGGTTCATTCACCCTGGTACGTTCGGAACAGTATGCTTATTCTGTAAAAAAAACCGCACAGTTGCTTAATTTTTAATTGAATGTAATTGAATGATGCTGTAGAATAATACGACACAGAAATTAATAACAAAAATAATAATAAAAAAAGGAGATCCAGAATTACATACTACGGTATCCTTGAATAAAATCGTTATGGGCGACTGTGCTATTGGGGAAATTCAACTAAAAGCGTCAATAAAAAGCTCGTCATTACTTTATCAGGCCTTTGAAGTGACATTTTCTTCTGACGGTCAAATTGACAGTGAATTTCTACACATGGTCGAATAACCCAATAAGAAACAGAATCCCGTTGCTTGGCAACGAATTTTGTACTGGAATCGTAATCAATGTCACTTATTGTTTGTTGCACCTCCTATGTTTTCGTCTCACTTTAGCACTTGAAAATACTATTTATACATTTTTTACAATTAAAAACTCGGGAGCCGATATTTACAGTGACACTAGCGCCATCACGTAGACAAGGAAATGAAACCTTCAGCCACCCAGTAGTAATAGTAGGCACAATTTTTTTTCCGAGTGCAGTGTGGGTTTACTTTGCCAGCCAGCTCCCAAGGAGTGATCTTATCTGACTATCAGGCTTATTAGATTCAAGTTGGCCTGCCTAATAACCCTATTATGGTAGCCAAGCTTCACGCCGAATTATCGCACAATTTTCAATAGAAAAGTTTTTTTTTTGTAATTATATATTTAAGCAAAAAACATATTAACAAACAGTTACCAAATACGCCAAACTGTAGTAACAGTTTGTTTTCGAAGCGCTCTTACCATTTTTTAATTATTAGTTTAATTATTTTACGGGCTTAATTAATTTAATTGACATATCAGTACTTAGAACTTTCCAGGTTTTTAATTAGTTCAACTTATTTTAATTTAGTTTATAAACCGTCTAAAATACTTTTTAAGTTTCAGTTTTAACATTTTCTTATGGTACATTTCAGCCTGCCTTTAAGTAATTTTGGTTCTACACGGCCCTTGAATGCTAAAAGGTTAATGCCTACCACAGCCTGTAGTGGCATATTCTTATTTGTGGACCGAACCACGAGTGTCCACACTCGAACTGCCATGTGTCGCGAAAACAAGTGCCTTCCACAAAGTCTGTACAAAGGCACCGCGAAAAACGCCAAATAATGCTTTTATGACTGACTAGCTTTTGCTCGCGACTTTGTCTGCGCAGACTTATGTTAAAAGTTGCGTATATTTTCCCCCCCATCGCGGACCAAGAGAAAGATACTCATTGCCTGCATATTATGTAAGCAGTCTCTATTCCAAATTGCACACAAATCCGTCTTTTAGTTTTTCTACAACACCAAAGGTTGAGTGGTAGAAAATTATATCAACCATTAAGTACGCCTTTGTTCATAATTTTTTGAAACTTTTGTTCAGTGAGAATTTAATACTTAATAATAATTTCATCAACCAGGATTCATAATATGCTACACACCAGTTTCAAAGTCTTAGTAGACATACATTGAGCTACCTACACACATTCCTGCAAAAAGCCACGATACTCAACACGTGTTGGATAGCTCGAAAGTTCCTGGGCAAAGAGCATGAACTCTAAACCCCACATCATCATCATCATAATCTTAGGTAGGTACTTGCTTCGGCCCGTGCCAATCTAAACTCTTTTTAAAACAGTGAAAAATAAAATAAAAACGAGGGTTAAATCCGTTAAAATATGTGTTTAAATTATAAAATAAAAATAATAATAAAAGATTGAAATAGAATGAAAACAGAAAAATAATAATAAAAAAGCGAAAATTATAATTTGTCTAGAAGAGTGACAAACATCCATCCATCCAAACTTTCGGGTTTATAATATTAGTGGGAAGTGTGATTGATGAAAGCTACGAGAGGAGGCGACAACGAAAAAAAGGTCCGTGGCCTTTTACACACAGGATTGAAATATTCAATCCATTTTCAAATAAGACACGAGCACCCATATATACAGTATCCATATAAAATAAGACACGAGCACAGAAATAACTCAATCGGTTGAAGTGCAAGTTTTCTACAGTATAGCACCAGTTTATTTTACATTAAATATAGGTATTATGGTAAATTTTAACAAATATAGTAGTTGGAACATCCCCTCAGTTTGGGAACCGATCCTCCATCGGTTGAAACCTCGAGCCATGGTCACATCTGCACGATCTCACGTCACTGGGAGCTCTTCTCCGTAGTCAGGAACATTATTAAAACATTTTTTTTGTATCCGTAACGGGGGTAGTTAATGTCTAATTATGTACATAGCCGAGGGTAGTTTCAATTAACAAATGACATACAAGACAGCTGTCACCTCAGTCTACCGCGTCCACGAGCCCTGCAAAGGTCTCAAAACGTTGGAAAATGAAAAAGAAAAAAAAACTAAAATTAATTTTAAAGAAAGGCTTCTTGTTCTTTTCTATTATTGGCAGATTGATCTATATCTGTACAATCAAAATTTCAAAACTTTTTTACTAAAACTAAGTTATTCAGCACCAAAATTGCTTGACGTCATTAAGGATCCTGAAAGTTTCCTCCATCTAAGTGTATTCACGCACATACATTATTCAATGGAGTTGCGATAGAAAATTATAATGTACTTAGTTGTTTATTTATAAGTATCGTGTGTAATCAGATTTTTCAGGGTTGGTAACAAACTTTTACAGAGTTTCACCCAAACTGTAGAGATGCCAAACATAACTAGGGCGGACTTGCGTCAGTCAGGGTTAGCCAACTAACTCTGAGTTAACTTGACATTTCCAAACAATAATTATTTATGTTAAGGCTGGAAGATAGCAGCGTGGCGGGAAATTCAAAATTTTCAGTTTTTTACAATTTGTAGCTAAACTGAGCTATTTTTGTTCAGCGATTTTTCGTTCGCGGCAATAAAACAGTATTCTCTTAATTATTGTTTTAAACAAAATAACAACAATAATTCAGCCGATTATGTGTTCTGGTCATCAACAAGTTCTTTTGTTTACAATAATTATGAGAATACTGTTTTATTGCCGCGAACGAAAAATCGCTGAACAAAAATAGCTCAGTTTAGCTACAAAATGTAAAAAACTGTGAATATTTTGAATTTCCCGCCACGCTGCTATCTTCCAGCCTTAACTCGAGAGTTAAATGGCTAGCCCTGGTTGACGCAAGTGAACCTAAGATTGGTATTAATAGTCGTCAGCTCAAGCTCGAGCTCAGTAGGGGATCTCAGAAAAAAAAACAATCGAGCTTGAGTAGCTGTCAGCATATTAATAGACACAAGCTTGAGCTTGACATTAGCCAAGATCTCAAGTCGGCTGACGACTATAAATGCCACCCTAAGATTCAAAATTTTCGCCAACTGTCAAATAAATATATTTTCGTTTTTGGTTTAAGAAGGGGTGTAATAAGTTTGATCGCTATGTGTGTGTGTGTATGTCTGTCTGTGGAACTATAGCTCTTAAACGGGTGAGCCGATGTGGATGCGTTCTTTTTAAAGCAGGTTTTCTAGCAGTGTTATAAGACATGCTTTATCAAAATCGGTCCCGCCGTTTATGAGATATGCAAATTTAAAGGAAAAAATCGGGGGTTTTTTAAATTTTCCATTTAGTAGTTACTTGAGTTGCAAATTTTATTCGTAGGTTCTGGGAGCAATTTCTCAATTTCGTGATGGGCGATTAAGCTCCTGGGTCGTTGTGCATCTATGCAGTATTTGGGCTACCTACGCAATACTACCAATTATTATTATTATTAAATTCTTTATTGCATAAAATAAAATAGTGTACAAAGGCGAACTTAATGCTAAGTAGCATTTGATGAGCATTTGACTAATGATGTAGCGTTTACTAAAAATATTTTCCTAATTCTATCAAGTGGGAAAAATACCTTTCGATAGAAACTAAGACAAGTAGGCAACGGTGTTATGGCTAATTTCAAAACTTAATTAAGACTGGCTTGCGAAGAAAAATTGTCTACGAAGCCCAATTTTCAGCTAAAAATAAAATACCTAAATTAACCACGGCAAGTCGACATCTGGGTCCCAAAGAACCTAATTAAAAATAACCCCTCCCACAAAGTTTTCGCGTACCCTTTGCGGTACAAAATTAATTTTGTATCATTTTATTTGCCGTTCAGAAATGTATTTTGTCTAATTGAGTAAAACACCTTTAGACGTCCCCTCTTTTGTTTTTAAGTGAAAAAGGAAACTACATCATTGCAAAAGCAATCAAATTATTGATTTGGAAATTAGGTGAGATTGGAATTAAATTTGGTTGTAACTCAATTTCCCTTTGATCAAAAACACAATCTAAAACGCGGAGACTTTTTTAACTGAGAATATTTATTTACACAGCGAAAAAAATCTCTTCAATGGGTTAGGTAATAGGTATGTTAGAAGATAATGAATTAAGAGAAGATAATTAAGAGGAGGGGAACCAGCCCATTAGAGCCGCCAAAGAAAAAAAAAACATATTCTTCTTGGATGCCTCTTTTTTTTGCTAAAAACGAGCTGGATTCCAGAGAACCTACGAATAAGAAGAAAAAACGGCCACTTTTTACTTGTGTGGGATTTATTTGTAGATTCTAGGATCAGGGGGGTTACCCTTGAAGCTATTGCGATCAAATTGAAAAAGTTTTAAAATTATTTCTCTTTGAATTCGCATAGTAATGCTTTGTAATGTTTATTCAAAGGTAAGGCTGTTTTATTCAATAAAAACACAAAATGCGTCTTAAATTGTAAAATATTAAATTTTGTAAATTGCGCCATATTGCGGCCGTATTGAAAAAATGCGTCAATGGTAGAGGGGCTGAAATCTAGGCCTTAGGTCCTAAAAATAGTTAGGCTTAGGAATCCTTATTTGACGGCTCGTTTTTGGCAAAAAACGCATCCAAAAAGATGTGTTTATTTTTCATTGGCTGCGTTAGTGTGCCTTGTAATCAAGGCACACTAAAAAAAAATACTGAAATTCACATTTGGTGATAGTTCACCATAAATGTGAATTTCAGTATTTTTTTGCTGTTCCATTATATTATACCCTTTTTACCCAAAGGCCTAAAAGGAGGGTTTTTCACCATACTGCTAGCGTCAGCGAGCATAGCGCTGATAGAATGGCATAAGCGATGGGCAAGCCTTATCATCATCATCATCATCTTCCTGTTGATACCCACTGCTGAGTAAAGGCCTCTTCATGTTCACGCCACCGCTCACGATCCTGTGCCAGACGCAATCACTGCTGCTTTCCGGATACTTGGGGCTATGTCATCGGACCATCTGGCTGGTGGTCTCACAATCGATCCTGGCTGGTGGGCTAGCCTATTTCACGTAAAATAATATCCCAGGCACTGCAGCGTCCAAGTGGTCACTCCACCCATCTACAGGGTGCACTCTAAGTCGATAGCGGAACTTTAAGTAGGCTTTAAACAACTTGGACCGAATGGCGAAAAAATTTCAGCTGTTCCATGCAAAAGGTCGACTCAGTACTGCGCCAAATGTATGAAAAAGCTGATATTTTTTTCGCTCCATTTTTTTCGCCACCTAGTGCAAGTTGTTTGTAGTGATCAGTAGACAGCCCACTTAAAGTTCCGCTATCGACTTAGAGTGCACCCTGTAGTGTGAGTGGAGATGTCACTGGATCCTTCATACATCATCTGTCCTAGATGGTAAGGCCTAAACTTTAATAGCGCTCGATACAATACAATGCACCCACTGTTTTAATCTATTTACATACATAGAGCGGTATAGAATTAGGTTTATCGGGCTGTAAACCTCGATATCGCGGGTCATGCTAAGCCAGCTGCAATGGCACCGATAAACAGTGAGCTTATTCTGTAATGTGGTGGTGGTGGCTTAGTGGTAGAATATTGGACTCAGAAGCGAGAGAGAGACCCAGGTTCGATTCCCGGCGTAGGCCACTGGACGCTGTATAAAGTAAATACGGCCTTAGTTTTTTTTATTCTGTAAAAAATATCCGCACAGTTGCTAGTCCTCGAAGCCGGTTTATTTTGCGGGAAAATATAAATAATTGAATCCCGCTGTAAGTTGATCAACTGGTGCATCGAGCTGTCACAATTGGATAAGTTCAATCATGCCAACATTCTGCAAAATGACCAACCAGGTTTCTTTTTATTTTTCTGTACAAACACGAGCTCAAAAGGGACAAAATTGAAGGCATAAATAATGTACACGAAAGCCAAATGAGATTTAAGATTTGTGTGGGCTTAAACACCCACGAATAATGTAGCGTGCATTTATCATACATGTGAGTGTATTATATGTAGAGGCCCAGCAAAGGTCACACCCTTTTCAGGAAAACTTATAAAATATAAACATAAACCTACCTATATATGTATAAACCTGCGGCTTCACACCAGGGGCCTAAGTCTGTAACGCAATGGTGCCAAAATGGGCTCCCAGTTGACGGCTTTAATTACGATGATGTCGGTCTTTTTAATGTTTTTGTATTACAGCAAAGAATATTCTGATTATAGGTCTAGAGGATTAGTTAGCTGGTTGTAGGAGAAAAACGAGGAAACCCCGGTTTGGTCCTTTTGCTGGAACATCTGCGAAACGTCCAGATACGTGTATATGTACGGAAACCAATTAAAACGTACCTATATCAAGTAGATTTTTGTGATATAATTGACGAAAACAATCATTAAAAAACGTGGTTCGGTTTCGAGAGAAAAAAGTGAGGAACAGGGAACCTCAATTTCAGAAATAAACGATTTATTATTTATAATTTTTGTAGATTTTTTCGGCAAAGCCATTAACAAACTCTTATAGCATGGTCCACCTCGCATGGTCAATCGGATGACATTTTTGTAATCCATCATTTAAAAAACAACAAAACCTCACGAAGAATGATTTTTTTGGATCACCCTTAGCACCAAATAAGAGTAAGGATCTTTTATAACACCTTGTATACTTAAAGTTCAGTTTTCAGCAGATAAAACAGCAATTTCTATGGCATTATTTTAGTTCCTTAGATTTCCGTAGACGGCCACAAATCGGCCAAGTTACAAGTGTACTTTAAACTTAGGTACCTCACGTCTCGACCCTGTAAATTATGATTTATGTGTGTAGCTTTCTGCTTAGGACTGGAGTTGAAAGTTTTGTTTGTGACTTTGTCAGCTTAGGTACTCACTAAAGGGTTTGTAGCTACCAAAGGGCTCTACATTGCTTCAAATCCAACTTGACGCAAGCGCAATTATTCTCAAATTGTTAAAAATGAAGTAAGTAAAGCAGAGTAGCTACCACGAGTGCGAAAAAGCTGTGCCGGACGTCTGCCGGACGTCTGTCATGTATCCTAATACTATAGGAGAAAGGTTGTTTATCCAACGTATCACTTTTAGTGACAGTGACAGTGACAGTAAGCACTTGTGGTAGCTGCTCTGGTATAGCGTCTTATTGGCTAGAAATTATTATCTATACAGGGCGTCCCACGGCTATGCCACATGGAGGGAAAGTACCTTGAATATTGTAGATGGAACATTTTACTGAAAGAAGACATTATTTGAATTTAAAAAACAATTTAAACTGCATTCATAGATATCTAAATAATTACATGGTTGAACCGGGAATTGAACCCGTTACATGAGAAAAATAATTACCCTGTAGTTTTATCATACCGATCGAAAGGCTTCATCATAAGGATTATTTTTTGCTAAATAACATAGTGTCAGAAATAAAAGGAAGACCATGAATTTTGACATTTTTAATACAACATTAAACAATTTATCAATGAAAATCACAGTAACAAAAGAATAAAAGTATGACAATGAAACACATTTTTGAATTATTTCTTTATAATCAGCCAGCCGCATTGCGATAGACAAAATTTTACGCGTCTTTTGGCTCAGTATACGGCTCGTTTTGTTGCATGCTACCAGGCAAATGTTAAAATTCATGGTCTTACTTTTATTTCTGACACTATGTTATTTAGCAAAAAATTATCCTTATCATGAAGCCTTTCGATCGGTATGATAAAACTACAGGGTAATTATTTTTCTCATGTAACGGGGTTCGATTCCCGGTTCAACCATGTAATTATTTAAATATCTATAAATGCAGTTTAAATTGTTTTTAAAATTAAAATAATGTCTTCTTTCAGTAAAATGTTCAATCTACAATATTTAAGGTACTTTCCCTCCATGTGGCATAGCCGTGGGACGCCCTGTATATATAAAAAAGGCTTAGGTTGACTGACTCATCACGCTACAGCCCAAACGGCTGAACCTATAAGTATGAAATTTGGACAAAAGTTGCGTTATATGGTGGAGGGTTCATTTAAGAAGCGATTTTTTTTTATTTAACCCTTAAGTGGGTCAAAATAGGGCTCAAAGTGTGTATGGGAAAAATATTTTTTTTTTGTCTTTTGTTCTTAAATCTTGATTTTTTGTACTTTTTTTTTAAAATGACTTGACACCTATTTCAGATTTTTTCTCATTTCTATTTTCTTAAGGGTTAAAATGGGTGCCAAAGTTTTTCGATTTTTTTCACCAGTTACGATCAATGCTGGAACAAAACCGCTAATGCCACAACAGTGAAAATTTGTCAATAGTTGTAATTTGTGGACACGCTACGGGTTAAGACAGATTTACTTCAAGTTTAACCCTTAAGGCGGTAAAAATGGGGTCCAAAGTTTGTGTGAAAAAAACATTTTTTTTGTCCGGATTTACTTGCAACTAAGAATTCGTATATTAAATCAAAAATAATTTAACACCTGTTTTAGCTTTTTTCTAATTTTAGCCGTTTAAGGGTTAAACGAGGTTGAAATGTATGAATATTTTTCGTGATGTAGTGTCAACGTCGGGCCCAAACCATTTAAGCTACAACTATGAAATTGAAACTGCAGTAGCGTTTTGTAGCAAAACTACCCACCATGAAGAAAAAAATATAATTTTAACCCGTCAAATGCCCAAACCGGGGTTCAAAGGTTGTATGAAATAAAAAAAATTTTTGGTCAGATTTACTTGAAACTTAGTATTTGTAAATTTAATAAGAAACAATTAAACACGTGTTTCAGCGTTTTTCAAAATTCTGCCCACTAAAGGGTTAAAAGGGGTAGAAAAGTTTGAAGATTTTTCCTGATTTAGTATCAATGCCAGGCCTAAACCATTAAAGCTACAACTATGAAATCGAAACTGCAGTAGTGTTTTGTGGCAAAACTACCTATCATGAAGAAAAAAATATAATTTTAACCCTTCAAATGCCCAAACCAGGGTTCAAAGTTTGTATGAAATAAAATTTTTTTTTGGTCCGATGTACTTGAAATTAAGTATTAGTATACTAAATCAGAAAAAATCAAACACGTGTTTCAGCGTTTTTCTCATTTCAGCCAATGAAGGGTTAAAATGGGTGGAAACGTTGAAGATTTTTTCCTGATGTAGTAGCAATGCTGGGCCCAAACCATTGAAGCTACAACTTTGAAATTGAATGTGCAGTTGCATTTTATAGCATTACTACCCACCATCAAAAAAAATATATAAATTTAACCCTTCAAATGCCCAAACCGGGGTTCAAATTTTGTATGAAATAAAAAAAATTTTTGGTCCGATTTACTTGAAACTTAGTATTTGTAAATTTAATAAGAAACAATTAAACACGTGTTTCAGCGTTTTTCAAAATTCTGCCCACTAAATGGTTAAAAGGGGTAGAAAAGTTTGAAGATTTTTCCTGATGTAGTATCAATGCCAGGCCTAAAGCATTAAAGCTACAACTATGAAATTGAAACTGCAGTAGCGTTTTGTGGCAAAACTACCTACCATGAAGAAAAAAATATAATTTTAACCCTTCAAATGCCCAAACCAGGGTTCAAAGTTTGTATGAAATAATTTTTTTTTTTGGTCTGATTTACTTGAAATTAAGTATTAGTATACTAAATCAGAAAAAATCAAACACGTGTTTCAGCGTTTTTCTCATTTCAGCTAATGAAGGGTTAAAATGGGTGGAAACGTTGAAGTTTTTTTCCTGATGTAGTAGCAATGCTGGGCCCAAACCATTGAAGCTACAACTTTGAAATTGAATGTGCAGTTGCATTTTACAGCATTACAACCCACCATCAAGAAAAAAATATAATTTTAAAATTATATTCTTTTTTTCATGGTAGGTAGTTTTGCCACAAAACGCTACTGCAGTTTCAATTTCATGGTTGTAGCTTTAATGGTTTAGGCCTGGCATTGATACTACATCAGGAAAAATCTTCAAACTTTTCTACCCCTTTTAACCCTTTAGTGGGCAGAATTTTGAAAAACGCTGAAACACGTGTTTAATTGTTTCTTATTAAATTTACAAATACTAAGTTTCAAGTAAATCGGACCAAAAAATTTTTTTATTTCATACAAAATTTGAACCCCGGTTTGGGCATTTGAAGGGCCCTTCAAATGCCCTTCAAATGCCCAAACCGGGTTTCAAAGTTTGTATGAAATAAAATATTTTTTTTGGTCCGATTTACTTGAAACTAAGTATTCGTATACTAAATCAGAAATAATTAAACATGTGTTTCAGCATTTTTCTCATTTCAGCGAATGAAGGGTTAAAATGGGTGGAAACGTTGAAGATTTGTCCCTGATATATTAGCAATGCTGGGTCCAAACAATTTAAGTTAGAACTTTAAAATTTGAACTACAGTTGCGTTTTATAGCAAAACTACCAACCATGACGAAAAAAGTAATAATGTTAACCCTTGAAATGCCCAAACCGGGGTTAAAAGTTTGTATGAAATACATTTTTTTTTGTCTGATATAATCAAACACGTGTTTCAGAATTTTTCTCATTTCAGCGAATGAAGGGTTTAAATGGGTGGAAACGTTGAATATTTTTCCCTGATGTAGTAGCAATGCTGGGCCCAACCCATTTAAGTTACAAATTTGAAAAACTACAGTTGCGTTTTCTAGCAAAACTACCAACCATGAAGAAAAAAGTAATAATGTTAACTCTAAAACGGCCAAAAAGGGATTCAAAATTTGTATGAAATTATCATTTTATTGGGTCAGATTACCTTGAAACTAAGTAGTCGTGTATTAAATCAGAAATAATAATAAAACACATGTTTCAGCATCAAAAAGGGTGGAAACATTTTAAGAGTTTTCCTGATGTAGTATCAATAACAATGCCGGAACCATTAAAGCTACAACTATTCAATGAACATTTAACGTTGCGTTTTATAGCAAATCTACTATGCATGAAGAAAACAATAAAAATGATACACCTAAAACGGCCAAAAAGGTTCAAAGTATGTTTTTTTTTTTGTTGGATTCATTTGATCTTTACCAATTTGATCACACACATACACTTCCACGCTGAATCTGCACGACGGATTTGGATGACATTTGGAATAAAGATAGCTTACAAAAATACACACCCATGACTCTATTCATGCTAATTTGATAATGGTGAAAGATGTACCCAGGCAACTTATTATAAGTCTTCGCGGACGAAGTCGCGGGCGAAAAGCTAGTTAAAGATATAAAGGCCCTAAATATTTGGTGAGTTTTGGTAGTGTCATAGTTAAGGGGCTATATGAACAACATAACTACTTAGCATTACTAATGAAATTACCTTCTTGCCACCGTTTTTGCATAAAGCATTTTCTTAGGACTAATAAATCGTCCATTCACCTAGGACTAAAAATTTTTTCTGAAAACAACCTTTTTGACGGAAATTATTTTCGTGTACAATAAAGAGTTTTATATTCTATTCTATTCCAATCTATTCTAAATGCCAAAAACAATCTTAGTACTGGGAAGTCAATAATATCGCAGACTTACCGAAGCGTAGATATTTCTTGTTATATTCTTCAAAATGCCAAATGTTGATTACATCTGAAACAAAGAGGAAAATTATGTTTTATTTATTACTAGTTGTGCCCGCGACTTCGTATGCGTTTTTACACATTTGACATTTAATTTAAATTCGACTGTGGAGGAAAACTCAAAAGGAAGGTTTTTTTTAACCCCCGACCAACAAAGAGGGGTGTCATAAGTTTGATAGCTTTGTGTGTGTGTCTGTTTATGTGTTTATGAGGGTGTGCCTGTCTGTGTGTCTGTCTTTGTGTGCCCTAATCTAAACAATACATTTATGATTAAATATGTTTTGTTTAGATTAGGTATCGCCCGTGTAAGATACCAGGAAGCTTAGCATAAGAATTTCCTGGGAAGTATGGGGGTTATTATGTATCTCCCTCGACGTAGAGTGGGATAGATAAAGTTATAAGCCCATAGATAAGGTCTTACCCATTCTCATGCTAAGCCAGCAAGCAAAGCATAAGGTTGGTATCTACCGCAAATAACTCTGTCTATCCCGCTCTACGGCAAACAAAATATATTTTTTTAATATCAAGTTGGGCTCAGTAGAGTAAATATTTAAAAAAAGGCACAAAAAAAATTTTCAACCTCGCGTGGGTTCAAACCCAGAAGATTTCGACCGCGACGCAACAGTACTACATTTCTAACATCGATGAACTTTGTCCGACCTCCACCGATAACCACTCACAATTCCCTCCAGCAAGCATCATAAGGCTGGGTTAGAGCGTATCTATGGCTCTATCCATCCCGCTCTACGTCAAACAAAAGAGTGAGATACCTATTGTTTTAAACCCGCTCTAACCCGGCCTTATGCTACGCTTGTAGAACTAACATTTTCCGCCAAAATAAAATAAAAACAAATGCCGATTTTTCATTTACAATATGCGCCCCAAATGCCAAAAGTCGTAGCGTGCTATTATACAGAGTGTTAAAAGACCGCCAACAAAGCGGGAGACCACGTATACGTACGTATACGTATAGTCCTCATCATAACGAACATTTTCGCCCAAGGAACTATGCCTGGGAAATCAACGGTTTCCGAGATAATAAAGTCAGACTTTTTTTTTTTTTTTCAGAAATGTGTTCAGTATCACGTTCTTAATATACCTTCTTAAGAAGCCATACCAAAATTATGGATATTTCTCACAAAAAATCAAGTTAAAAATTGCAACCCGCAATGTAGGTTTTCGAAAGAATGTGGTTCAAAGTCGGACTTTTTTTTTTTTGCAGAAATATGTTCAGTATCACGTTCTTAACATACCTTCTCAAGAAGCCATATCAAAATTATGAATATTTCTTACAAAAAACGAAGTTAAAATTGCAACCCGCAATGTATTCAAAACATAGGATAGCCTAAGTTACTCCCAGAAACGTGAGTTACGACCATGTTAAGTTTGGTTGAAAACTATTCAGCGGTGTTCGCGTTTATCGTGTTCATACAGACAGACAGACAGACAGACAGACAGACAGACAGACATAAAACGTTTTTTTTGCATTTTTGGATTCAGTATAGTTTACTTAGTAACCCCTGCTAGTTTTTTTCTAAAAATATTCAATGTACAGAATTGACTTCGCTAGAGTTTTATTATAAGTATAGATTTGTGGCAAAACAAAGGTTCTTCTGGAGGTAAACGTATTCAAAGCCACCAAATAAACGATGTGTATTTGGATTATAGGTGGCAAGATCGAACTCAAGTAGGTGATCTCAGAAAAGTCAAATGCTAATGTCAAGCCTTGGCTAATGTCAATGTCAATCTCAATATAGTGTCTATTAATATGCTGACAGCTACTCAAGTTTGACATTAGCTAAGGCTTGACATGAGCATTTTACTTTTCTGAGTTCACCTACTTGAGATCAATCTCAAGTAGGTGATCTCAGACGACTATTAATACCTAAGTTATGTAAAGGCCACTGGGCAATCCCAGGTGTTTGGGGGCCCTTTACGGTCTTAAGTCAACTTGTGTCAATTAGGGGTTAGCCATTTAACTCAGAGTTAACGTCAAAAATTTTATGGAACGTCGAATTAGTTGGCTAATCCTTACTTACGCAAGTCCTTCTAAGGCGTCAACTGGCACAAAAAAATCTGGCAAAGCACACAGATCTGTGATTGTTCACCCGGGTATCGAACTCGGATCTTTGTCTAAGCTTTACGCATAGTCGATGTAGAGTCAGTGTACTCTACATTGACTCTACAGATTAACTCTACATCAACTCCTCATGGACTCTTTAAAAGGTGGCTAGTTGGCTTGGTCAGGTAGTACAGCTTAGGGATATTCAAATCTAAACATGCACTGTTTTACCGACACTACTAAACCACGCTAGGTAAGCTCCATACAAAGGCGCTCGTTCAGCCGCACACACACAGGCACATTCCGTTCCGCGTAAGCACACGCCACTTAACGCACACACAGCCGCATTGAGAGGTGTGCCGGAGGTGTATGAGAGCGGTTGCCGATGCGGCCGGCCGCGCGTGATTTCATACTTTTAAGTTGTGACCTGTGTTTTCTATTTAAATAACTTATTGTTTTTTATTACACAATTCCTACTTAGGTACTAGGCATTAAGTAAAGTAGGCATTAAGTCATTTACGGCGATAAAGTACGATTTATCGCCGTAAATGAATTTTCTTCACTCCTTTTTTCACTACTTTAAACACTAACAACTAACTAAAACAACGAATGAACGAGGGTGGTTATTTTTTACTTCGTAGGTATTTGACCGTGCTGCCCCTTGCCTGAGCCGCGACAGCCCTTGCCGTTTGAGCATGAGTAGGCTATTATACGTCGCGGGCGCCGAAGCTTACTTACTATCTTTATCTGTATTGTGACTAAACTATGTTTAAACTGTGATCTAGGAGCGTTCTGTAATACCACGCTTAGTTACTTACTATTTTTCCCACGGGCGGGGGCCCCTTGGGAGTGCTGGATCCATAATGCAGCCCTGTCCCCAAGCAAACTGCCCCTTATTAGACAGCCTTTGACACAATTCCTCCGGAGCAATAATATTTGGCGAATGACGTCATGTGGTGAGCCAAATTGAATTGAAGCCTAACGAGCGACCGGCAATAACATATCATGTACCTACGTAACATGGTCGGTTGCTAAGGGCGGTATTCTTGAAATTAATAGAGAATGCACATGGGCATTTTCTGGTCCCTATAGTACAGTCGCCCGAAACCGCTTTATTCGCCTAAAAGGTTACTTAAGGTTGGACGATAGCAACGTGGCGGGAAATTTAAAAAAAACACAGTTTTTTACATTTTGTAGCTAAACTGAGCTACTACGATCTACAAAGCAGTGGCACTGCCCAAAAAACTTGTTGATGACCAGAACACATAATCGGCTGAATTATTGTTTACAATTATGAAAAAAATACTATGTTATTGCCGCGAACGAAAAATCGCTGAACAAAATATAGCTCAGTTTAGCTACAAAATGTAAAAAACTGTGATGAATTTCCCGCCTCGTTGCTATCGTCCCACCTTAAAAGGTTTTAATTACTGAACATTTCGTAGGCTTAAAGAGTTGAAATTTGTACCATTTCAGCACAGCCTGCGCGGCGCACTTTCGTGCCCCTCCACTCTCTACCACCTTTCCAGCCTCTCCAGTAGGGGAAGCACAACTTCAAGATAAACGTTTTATCCCACTATCGGGTAGCGGCATCTCGCTTTACGCGGTGAAATAAAGCAATATGGCGATAGCCGATAATGGGATAAAACTTTTATCGTGACATTGTGCTCCCCTAGCTGCTCCTATTTGTTATTCTGCTCCAAACAAAAAAATATATTACCTAGTTTTTAGGGTTCCGTACCCAAAGGGTACCCAACGGGACCCTATTTCTAAGAGTCCGCTGTCTGTTGGTGTGTCTGTCCGTCTGTCACCAGGCAGAATCTCATTAACCGTGATAGTTAGACAGTTAACATTTTTACAGATGATACAATTCTGGTGCCGCTATAACAACAAATACTAAATAGCAGAATAAAATAAATATTGAAATATTTGAGCCACCCATGCAACAGACGTGTTTTCTTTGTCGTTTCTATAGATAATGGTACCGAACCCTTCGTGCGCGAGACCGACTCGCACTTGGCGGGTTTTTGTTCAATACTCTACTAAATACAAAGACCGTGGGTTCGTTTCCTATAGGGGCGTGTTGGCTCACGGAACTTCCCATATTTGCCGAGCCTGTGTCCACGTGACAGTAAAGGGTATTGCACGTGCCCTAAGTAATTGGTTTGTACGATGGTAGGCAGTCGTATTGGCACTGTCCACTAGCCCAGTGATTTATTAATTGGTAATGTACTAGTCTTTACTAGACTTCGTCCGCACAGGCGTTTTTTTTTCTCGTAGCCCATGTTTTAAGGCCAAATGAAAAAAAAAACGTATTATCTTCTTTTTGGATGCGTTTTTAATTGCTAAAAACTCTTCAGTAAGTTCTCATCGCGAGGCTTAACTATTTTTAGGACCTAAGGTTTAGATTCCAGATCCTAGAACCTACGAATGAAATCCTTTATTGCCAAAAGTGGCCACTATGGAGACAAAAAAAGCTACGTTTTTTTTTCTGAAAACGGGCCATTGCAGTATTGAAAGTTTCTTGAGTAAAACGGCCACAGTATTAGGAAAAATAAATCCACTTTTGTACGTAATATTTCACCAACATGTTACTTAACCCCTTGACTGGCAAGAGCGCCTTTTAGTGGTTGAAAAACGTTAATCGAACGCAAATCTTGTCGTTCCGCCACCAAGGGGGTTAATAAAGTTTTATTTCCTTCTGTTGTGTGCAATATCTAACGGGTAACAGTAGCCAGCATCCCGAACATTTTACAAAATGTTTCCCCTTAGTAAAGATGTGTTTATGCCAATAAAAATGCCGCGCGCTGTAAAAATATATATTTCCTGTGAACGAACCTTTAGTTCTATGAAAAAAGATTCATCCTTCGCACAGAATAGCAAGGTCCAGTTGGTTAGCATTAGTAGACCACCTCTGCTCTGGGTATACCCAGGGGTCGTCCACAAATTACGTAACGCAAACTGGAGGGGGGGAGTCCGGCCAAGCGTTACGGTCCTGCCCCCTTAGCACGCTGACCTTTTGTCTACTCTCAACTGTCACCTTAGCCACTGTTAACTGTCACTTCAGTAGTCTTAAGTAGCTAAGGTGACAGTTGAGAGTAGGCAAAAGGTCAGCGTGCTAAGGGGGCAGGACCGTAACGCTTGGCCGGACTCCCCCCCTCCAGTTTGCGTTACGTAATTTGTGGACGGGGCTGGTGCGTTGGAGAAGGGGGATCAAGGTTTGCGTAAAATCAGGCACGATTTTATAATATTAAAATGTTTTCCATTTTTCACATCCCTAATTCACATTATCCATTATCACATCCCTAATCTGCGGTATTTCTCTGAGAGAGGATTGGAAACACCGAGCACCAAAATCCGTTCATATTTAGATATCTTCCTTGAAATAACTCTGTTTTTTTTTAACTTTTTTTTTACATATTTGCGCAAAGCTAGCTAGCTTAGCCCACAGGAAAGACAAGTCAATACGTGTGGAGCCAACTAAGACGCTGTCAGGATGGTATAGGTGCCGGGCAAGCCCACTCCATCTAAAACAATGTCCCAGGCACTGCAGCGCCGAGTGGTCTCTTCAACCGTCTAGTGTGAGTGAAGGTGCCACTGGATCAAGTTCCGTACCTCTGTCCTAGTTACTCTGTGACAGCAGTAATCGCAACGCATGAGCGGTATCGATAAAAGCGGCGACCGAATTTTATGACGCAATTCGCAAAAATATTCCCGCGCCCGATATTTTTTGCGTGTGTCAAAATTGCCCCTTTATTGTTACCACTGTTCCACGCGTTGGGGCGCCATGTTTTTTCTTTCAGGGTTCCCCGCGTCTCAGGGTTCCGAAACCTTGATACCGATATGAAAGTTCTTTTTTATTAACACGCTTTTATAAGCTTGGCCTGTATGTATGTATGTATGTATGTAACGGAATCTTTGACCATAATTTTAACCAATTTCCAGAAGTCTGATTAATTTGAAACTTTGCATACGTATCAAGGACCGATGACAATGCAATAATTTGATAACAGTTTCCCATTATACCCCTACAGTGCCATTGTACAGGGTGTATTTTTGAGACGGGGCAGTAAGTGCAGGTACCTTAACCGTTATAGTTACAGGAAAGCGTTCTTAGGAGACCTTCCATACTTTTTGAGATATTATGAACTGCATTCACAGTGGAAAAAATGTACGGTCAGCAAAAAAAATCTAAAATACAAAAAAAAACATTTTTTTTTATGCAAATCGATTCTTTTTCATGTAGGGATCAAAAGACTCTAAGGAGCCAACTGAGGTTTGAGTACTAGAAATGTCAGTTTACAAAAAAATTATAAATCGACCTAAAAAATAAAAAATTAATAACTGTTTAAAAAAACAAAAAAAACACGCTTTTATAGCTAACCGAACTAAAAAGTATAAAATAATTTTTAATTACAAAGAGTTTAAAATTACACTAAAATTTAAGTTATTAACAGAATAGTACAATTCAGAGTAAAAAAGCGTGGGGTGCATAGTGAGTTATGTTTTATTTAAATCGGTTCAGCTGTTTATGAGATATATATGCTTATTTAAAATGTTAGGAGTATTTTACATTTTTAATTTCGCCAATCCACGGTGGGCATGTGTGATGCCCGAAATCTCTTTGCCCAGATTTTACTTTATTTTTTCCTTTTTTTACTTTACTTTAACTAGTGGGATACGAACACAGGCTACATCTTTACAAAATAGATTTTCAGTAAAGGTGTCAATGAAATAACCGAAAATGTGCCGTCCGTTTCCCGAGCGTTTTTTGGATGCCGTACAAAAATAAGCTCTTATACGATGTGCAACGGTCGACAGTGCAATTTTCGCGTCCTCCCATATCATCTTCAAAAAGGAAAAACGTTCGTCCCATAATTATGAATAATGGGAAAGGTAGAAGGGAAAAGGTGACCGGAACAGGAAAGAGTAAAATGCCATCGTTTTGCGACAAGGCTGCTCAACCTTTTTAAAAGTCGGGCCAAACTGTGGATTCATACGTTCACGATGGGCCACTGACAATACCTATTTCAGCTACTCTCAAGACCTGCGCAATGGTGCGAACTTCAAAATTTACTTTCGTGGGCCATTTAAAATTCTTTGGCGGGCCACAGTGTGGCCCGCGCGCCTGGGGTTAAGCACTCTTGTTTTGCGACATCAATGGACTTTACACAAAACCGCGGAATAAATATTCAGGACTGAATTTATTGTTGTAAACACAAAAAAGATGAATACGATGATTTGTAAGATCGATTTATAGCATATTGAAAAAAAAAAAAACTTTGATTCTTATTTCCAAAAGCGATTTATCTGAAAATCTTTTCAATTTGCGGATTTTTACAGTTTTTTTTTTTCAATTAAAGCCGTGATTTTATCAAAATGTATAAATTTCTTTCTTTGCTACGAAATATCCTCAATTTCAGGCAATATCATATTGTTAAAATGTTACTAGTTTTTCAAATCAACCTAACTGTTGTGTTACCAAATGATAGTAAGTAGCGTTTCATTTGTATAAAAAAAAAACATACGGAACTCATAATATGCTATTAAAACGCACTTGGCCAACATTTTTTGTTTATCCTCTCAGCCGCTCAGTTTTATTTAATAATCATGTGGAATATTATCTGTCGACATGTTAGGAATTTGTAATATGAGAGAAAATATAGGAAATTATGTATTTTTAATGCGCATTACCAAGAACATGCCCCACATCTATTCAATTGTGTAATCATGATCGATCAACATAATAAATTTAAAAAAAATTGTCACAAAGGCCGCAAATTCGAAAGGGGCGGCGCGTGTGTTAACCGTGCACGCTGGGCTACTTGCCATCATCATCATCAGCATGGGTCCAGATAGGTGGGCGAAAATCGTCACCGACTGGACCCCACAAGATGGACACTGGCGCCGCGGCAGACCGCGACGGAGATGGCGGGACGACCTCACAACCTTTCTGCCGGGGTGAAAAGAGGCGGCCGAGAATAGAGAGGAGTAGAAGAAAAAAGGGGAGGCCTTTGCCCAGTGGGACATTATGGAGGCTACATAAAAAATAAAAATAAATTGGTTTTTTAACTTATTTTGTACAGAATTGACATCTTGTTGACCAGTAGGTTACACCCTGCAAAAATAGTAAGGATGTTTTGTAACACGTTGTATACGGCGGAAACCACTTTTCTCTGTTACAAAATGAAGATTTCATTACGATGTTTACTTTCCCCGCGGCAGCTGTTACTGCACTTCCGACGGTAGAAACTTGGCAAAATATTGCGCCGGGAAAACACTTTGTAGAAACATGTTTATTTTCTAGTCCTTGCTATCGTGAAATTGAAAAATACAAAAGATTTATGGTGCACAAAACAATAGTTTCATTGTAAACGTTCGTGAAAATCCTCCTGACAAAACTTAGGCCTTTGCATCTACGTAATGAGTTGATTGATACAGCATCCAGTGGCACCTTCACTCACACTAGATGGATGAAGAGACCACTCGACGCTGCAATGCCTGGGACATTGTTTTAGATGGAGTATGCTGATAAAGTGGTCCTGAAAATCGTCACATTGAAACTAAGGCAAATTGAAGTTTAGTCACAATGACATTAGGGCATTTTGACATTCGGTCATTACCATACGGACCGGAGGGAAATGTAAAGGTGTACACAAGTGTACACTTACAGTGCCACAAACTTATCTGGCCCGGTGGCGCCGACGTTTATGTTGAATTTCGTGTATTTTTCAAACAAAACTTGACTCTTTTTAGGGATTCTTCCCGTAAATATCGGCGGAATATTGGAGGAAATTCCATACAAGCGTCGCTGTCTGGGCTTAAGTCTGTCACGCAATGGTGTGTCGATGGGGTCCCAGTAGAAGGGCAAAACCGGGGTTTCCTCGTTTTTCTCCTACAACCAGCGAACTTTAGAGCAAGAATCAGAATATTATTTGCTGTACTACAAAAACATTAAAAGGTCCGACAGCATTAATAAATAGTAATTGAAGCCGTCAACTCGCCCATTTTGGCACCATTGCGTTACAGACTCAGGCCCTTGTTATCACTTCGAGCAACACTATTATCATCGCTTCCAGGGATTTGCTCCGCGACATCCAAGGATAGAAACAGCCTCAAAACCTCCTTTGATACATAGCCACGATACCAGAGCTATCCTCGACTCTATGTACAGAGTAATAGAACACCATTTGGCGTGTTAATGTTCGAGGGGAGTTGGGGATTTGTCATGGTGGATGTAAACACGGTATTATATTTCGGAAGAGACTATGGGTGGTATTAATAGTCGTCTGAGATAACCTACTTGAGCTCGATCTCAAGTAGGTGAACTCAGAAAAGTCGAATGCTAATGTCAAACCTTGGCTAATGTCAAAATTGAGTAGCTGTCAGCATATTCATAGACACTATCTTGAGATTGACATTGACATTAGCCAAGGCTTGACATTAGCATTTGACTTTTCTGAGATCGCCTACTTGAGTTCGATCTTGAGTCGACGACTATTAATGCCACCCTTACTGCCGGTTTCTGAATTGAGAAATTCGCTAAGAAAATGGGTAAGTATCGTCCTGTCTCTGCAGATTTCTCACAAAAGAGCATGACAGAACGATAGTAACGTATTTGCTTAGCAAAATTCTCAATTAAGAAACCGGGCCTTACTGCCGGTTTCTGATTTGAGAAATTCGCTAAGCAAATGGGTAAGTATCGTTCTGCCTCTGCGGAGTTCTCATAAAAGAACGTGATAGAACGATACTTACCCATTTGCTTAGTGAATTTCTCGACTCGGAAACCGGGCCTTAGAGTCTGATCTTTGTCAGTTTAATTTAGTTTATGGTGGCGTTGGTGTTAGCATGTCGAAACTGAGTATAGTGAGAATAATTATTGTTGCTTTACAAACTAGTACCTCCAACATACACAATAAGGCAAAAAACAAATAAAGGCAAGTCGCATTGAATGACCAATTTTATGAATTTAGGATGTTATAGGTGTTGTGAAAGCATAATAATATTTCATCTATAACTACTTAATAAATAAAAAAACCCTGACAATAAATTTCAAATTAGCATTTCTTAGAAACGGCAAAACCGATTTTAATAAAATATGTCTAAGAACACTTCCTAAAAAACCTGCTTTCAAATAAAAAAATAAGTATCCAAATCGGTTCACCCGTTAAAGAGCTACGGTGCCTACGCTGCCTTGTGTAACCTAGTACACACGACGGCACGCCATACTGTACACTTTTAGTGTAAAGTCGTCGCCCGTAACGTAACCGAGTAGAGTGCTAGCGTGTAAAGGTCGACGTGCTGTCGTGGTACAACTTGTTTGTATTGATTAGTAGACAGCCTACTTAAAGTTCCGCTATCAAATTAGAGTGCACCCTGTA
The DNA here is from genome assembly GCA_949319315.1 of Zelleria hepariella. NCBI lineage: Eukaryota > Metazoa > Arthropoda > Insecta > Lepidoptera > Yponomeutidae > Zelleria > Zelleria hepariella. Next base: position 19,634,860 of record OX439380.1, read on the forward strand.
GTGTGAGTCGAGGTGCCACCGGACTCTTTATAAATCATCTTGTGGAAATGCCTAAGGTCCGATTTCTGAATTGAGATTTTTACTAAGTAAACACTTAAGTATCGTTCTGTCACGCTCTTTTGTGAAAAATCTGCAGAGACAGGACGATACTTACCCATTTGCTTAGCGAATTTCTCAATTCAGAAATCGGCAGTTAGTCAAGTAAGTCAGTAAGTCAAATGCCTAAGTTTACCATTTCCTGAAGAGAATACTCCATCTGGGGGAGCCAAGGGAATTTGTTATCTGTCTCCGCGTCTAATTTCAGCCGAATTGTAAATGAATAATCGCTGCACGGATTTGCGGCTGACGCGTTATTTGCTTGCGGGTCTCTGCACGATGGTAGTTACACACAACAAATGCGCAATCTGCGTAGAGTCGTACCTAGAAATACTATTGAACGAGCGAGCGAAGCGAGAGGAGTTCTCCGAGTCTACTTGAACAATCCGGCGATTGTATGTATGTATGTTTGTATGTACGAATGTTCATTCGACGATAACTGAGTAAATTTAGTCGGATATTCATGAAATTTGGTAGGTAAATGAGGCAAACAGAATTTTTAAGTTCAAACATGATCCAAATCGGCCGAGGGGTTGCTGAGATGTACGTGAGTTCATAGTTCGGGGCGAACCACTAGTGTAGATAATGAAGCTGGCTATACTGCCCCTGTATTCACTTAACTAGTGGTTCGCCGCGAACTGTGAACTCGCGACCCCATATCTCAGCAACCCCTCGACCGATTTGTCTCATGTTCGAACCTGAAAATTATTTTTGCCTCATTTACCCGACTACCAAATTTTATTACGATCAGACTAAAACTCAAGTTATCGTCGAACGAACATTCAAACATACATACAAACATACAAACGCCGGATTGATCAAGTAGACTCGGAGAACTTCTCTCACTTCGCTCGCTCATTCAAATATCCACCATAAATATCCACCAAAAAAGATTGTTCATTTCAATAAGGGCTAAAGGCAAATTATTATTGTTTAGTTACAATGAAATTAGGGTGTTTTGACATTCCTATTTTCTATTGGAGGCCAATTTTCGAGTGTTTTGAAGTTTAATTGAGTGGATTTTTTGAGAATAGAGGCGCTGGATCATCGCTGTAAAACTATTGTGTTATTTTGGTATGTCAGCTATCTTTAAACATATCTTCATCTACATCCGTGTAGTAGTTTTTGCATTATAGAATAACAAACATTCATCATCCAACTAGAAACTTTCGCGTTTATGATATTAGTGTGATTTTATGCAGCGAAACGTCATGGCGTGAAAGGAAAGCCATAAATCCACTCCGTAACTTCCTCTTCGGCTTCGTAAATTGAATAAACTTCTTCTTCTTAGAGTCCCTCTCCGACTCAGCGAAGGTTGGCGGTCAGAGTAGCTACCACGAATGCGAAAAAACTGTGCCGGACGTCTGCCGGACGTCTATCATGTATCCTAATACTATAGTAGTAAGGTTGTTTATCCAACTTATCACTTTCAGTGGCAGTGACAGCAAGCACTCGTGGTAGCTGCTCAGCTCTCTTTGTTTCTCGCGAGGCGAAATAGTTGGTCAGCACTCGCGATCCCAGTCTACTCCTGTAGGTTCCTTAGCCAGGATTTTCTCCATCGGCTGACGCGTCTCATGCAAGTGACTTTTCCCATCATTAAAAGTTGCAGGAGGCTGTACCTCTCGTGTCTGAACAAATGTCTTAGATATGCAACCTTTCTCCTTTTGATGGTGTTCCATAGCTCTCCCTTCTTGTTGACACGTCTTAGGACTTGTTGACACACCCTGACAGACAGACCGACACCCTGACAGACACATATAGCGGTCAAACTTAAGACACCTCTCTTTTTTATCGGGGGTTAAAAATGAAAAGTATTACAATGGCTATTGGTTTTTTCTAAAGCACTAAACTTGCTATAGATAATTTTAAAGTTATTCAAGGTTACGGGTTCAAGTCCTGATTTCCGGGTTCAAGAACCTGATTTAACCAATGAGTTGTATTTTAAAATGTTTTCTCTCCATTATATTCGATGATGACTTCGACGTTCCAATTAAAGTGCCAGCAACTGTATTTAGCAGCAGGCAGTTGAAGCAAGGCCTGTCATTAGCACTTAACGGCCAATTTAATGACACACTCTCACAGACTAGTTGGGCAGAAGGCACACTTTGGCCATACAATTGCCTTGAGAATAAGCAATGTTTGACGGTGGTGGTGGTGGGTTCTTTCTAGTGAAAGAACATTGGGCTTGGAAGCGAGAGACCAAGGTTCGATTCCCGGCGCAGGCATGTACCAATAATTTTGTTTCTTTTCAAAGTTATGTACATTTGTGAAATTTGAAGCAGCAAAACCACTCGCTAACGGTGAAAAACGACTAAGCTGTCAGGATGGTATAGGTGCTGGGCAAGCCTATTCCATCTAAAAAGAGTAACTGTTAAAATACTAATTATCCCCTCTTCTTCTTCGTGGCGTGCCTCTCTCGTGTGTGCGCTAGAAGGCGGTAGAAGAACAAAGTCGTAGCTCAGAAACATCAAGAAATGGACGGAGGTAGCCAGCGTCGAACATCTATTTCGCTTGGCAAAGAACAGAAAAGAATATGAAGAGGTGACGGCCAACCTCCAAGGCACGCCATCCCTGAAATGGTAAATTTTGGGACTAGGCATTATGGGGTGAAATTCATTGGAAATAGTGCCCACTATAACCTCCTAACGGGAATTGGTCGAATTATCAATAACCCTGTATATCTTTAGGTCGAGCGGCCTTTCTAGACCTTTGACTATAATCACACACACCGGTTTTATGTAAATTTTATGTAACTCAGTAATTAAATGGCTTCCTCTAAAGATCTCTTATCTTTACGAGGCCCTTATAATTCAAGAGTGTATGTCGCTGAAGAAGTGAGAAAGTTTCAAGGTTCATTGTGCTGAAATTGGGGTATTTGGTTTAATCTGCTATGCGCTGTTACACAAGGTGTTACAAAAGATCCTAACTCATTTTACAGGGTAATAGCACCCAGTGATAGGGATCGCAACGATTTTTTTTGCTCTATGACGTTAAGTTAATTTTTAAATTAATAAACTGTGAGCTGCGGCGGGAGAAATGTATTTTTTTTATTATTGTTTTCATCGACTTTGGGCGGCTTAAAAACTCTGACATCACGGGTAGTGGCTACCCTTGATGCCTTTTTGCTTACAAAAGTAAGTAAATCAGTTTATTACGCCAAGCTCCAAAATATTTGAGTTTTCGTACCACAAAATATTTTTTGATATATTATTATTTCCAGACTTGAATGCTGAGGTTTTACACACCTTTTTTCACTAAACCGATTCTGTCAGAAGTATTTTCCAAGAACGTTTTGAGTTTATCGTCAGCAAAGTAAAGAGGGTTGAGTATACTTGATAGGGATTCCATGTAAATTCTAGCACACCCGAGTCTGGGCCTATCCACAACGAAAAATTACAAAAGAAGTTCCAAGTTTCTACTTTTTTCCTAGGTAGGTAATCGTATGAGGTAGTGGCCACCCCTGGTGTCAGAAGCGCTCACAGCCTAGTTGTACTAGCCGTTCTTAATCGATTGGCAAAGTTAAGCAACAACGGCCGCGGTCAGTCCATGGATGGGTGACCGCTAGTGGCAATAATATCTGAGCGCTTCCGTGCTTCGGAAGGCACGTTAAACCGTTGGTCCCGGTTGTTGTTGATTAATAACAATCGTTAAGCCATGTCAGAGACCCTTTGGGTGGCCTAAACTTTTTTCCTTACAAATGGCGTTCCATTTATTGACAATTGTTTTAGGGTGGTATTAATAGTCGTCTGAGATTACTTGAGCTCTGTCTCAAGTGGATGAACTCAGAAAAGTCAAATGCTAATGTCAAGCCTTGGCTAATGTCAAACTTGAGTAGCTGTCAGCATATTAATAGACAGTATCTTAAGGTTGACAGTGACATTAGCCAAGGTTTTGATGTTAGAATTTTCTGTGGTCACCTACTTAAAAGTTCGATCTTGAGATAACGACTATGCTTCCCTTAGTTTACTTTGTATGGTTTTTAATGTCCAAAAATTTATTTATTTTATCCGTTTTTAAAGCGAACACCTAAAGCTAGTACAGAAATAAGCATACGAATACACTGTTATAGAAATGTAGCGTATACCCATTACGTCATCGTAGACCCTCTACGGCGTAGACCATCTACGTAGACCGTAGACCATCTACGCCGTAGTAGACTTTATTGCAATACTCTGTGTTAGATACGTTTTTATTTCTGTTAACCTCCGAAATAAAAAGAGGGGTGGTATAAGTTTGACCCCTATGAGTGTGTCTCTTTCTGTTTGTGTATTTACTGTGGCATTTTTTAATTTGCAAGGAGACTTTCTAGAGAGTGTTCTTAGATAATAAAATATGTTTTATCAAAATCGGTTCAGCCGTTTATGAAATATGCTAATTTGAATTTAAAATTTCGGGGTATATTTTTTTTTTATTTAGTACTTATTTTTACAATTAAATGTAACACTACATGTTGTTTCGGGGTATTCCGGAGTAGTCCTTATTAGTTTTGTCCATTCTCAAGATACTTAATGGGTTGTAAAAGTGGTTGAAGATGGCGTTCTGCTGCTATATTTTATAGCGAAAAATGCTAAGCCGATAAGACTCGACATATTCTACCTCTAAGCTCTGTGGAGATCTGCCACTGAATAAAGTTTTGGAGAAAAGCGAACCCATTTCATGATTCGTATGATCAAAGGTTGGAATAGGATTTATTTTGTCCGATATTGTATACATAACATAGATAGATGGGGTGCTCTTATTCTAAAACTTACAGAAAGTATTTTACGGAGATAATATTGGGGTAGAATACAATCAATATCGTACATACAAATTGATACATAGTAAGATACCTACACAGTCTGTAGAAGTGTACATGTCCCACTAGCTGGGCAAAGGCCTATCCTCAGAGAATATAGATATTTATAAAATTAAAATCATATATTGCGAATGACCGGTATGTATTTTTTCTGACATACTATCTCAACGCGTCACCCTGTATAATATTCAAAGCACTGAAATTAGAAAAAAAACTACCGGAGACAGTGAATTCGGAGACCTTTCTAGTCTTTCTTTTTATTCTAGGTGGACACTTAAACAGGATAATTTTTTAATAGCTTTATTCCTGAAACACGTGAATTTCTCAATGTAATTTCCAACAACTTTTATTCTACAACTTTTGTGAAAGTGCAATTTTATTTTACAATACAAAATACATTTTTTTTGCAAAATGTGTGGCGCTGAGCTACAAATAGGAGCTGCGGAGGTAGCATGACTTTTATCGAGGCGGATTTATCCAACAAAATGGCGGTTTATCAGCATTTTTGACGTCTATAGTGGGTTATATATCGCTCTCGACGATATATCCGCAGGAGAGGCTGGAAAGGTGGTAGAGAGTGGAAGGGCATGGAAACTAAAAAGCATCGAGCTAATCGAAAAGTTGTAGAACAAAAATTGTTGAAAATTATATTCGACAGCGTTTTTTATCTGTTTATTTATTCCACTTGATTCCACAGATAAAGGGTCAAAATATGGTGTCTAATTCCAGCTTAGAGAATAGTGAAAACCGCCAAGCTCTTACAAAACCGGACGACGACGCAGCCCCTTTCTATTTTATCGGAGCACCCTCGCTTCCAGGCGCTGTACTTGTGGCAGAGCCTCACATGTTGCCATTTAATGGAAATTGGAATACGTAAGATGGAACCGAGGGCCCATCGCAAACCCATCGTAACGACAAGTTTCCGAAAACAGGGAGTCGTTCGGTATTGTACGAATACTACCCAGGGTGCACTCTAAGTTGATAGCGAAACTTTAAGTAGGCTATCTACTGATCAATACAAACAACTTGTACTAGGTGGCGAAGAAAATGGAGCAAAAAAAATATCAGCTGTTCCATACTAAAGGTCGACTCAGTACTGCGCCAAATGTATGATATTTTTTTCGCTCCATTTTTGTCGCCACCTAGTACAAGTTGTTTGTATTGATCAGTGGACAACCTACTTAAAGTTTCGCTATCGACTTAGAGTGCACCCTGTACTCAGCGACCCGAAGTGGGTCTTGGCCTCAGACACAAGAAGTCGCCCCTGGTCTCTGTCCTGCGCGGTCCCTTTCCAGTCGCCTGCCTGTAGGTCGCGCAGGGTCTTTGCCGACTTCATCCTTCCAGCGGTATTTGGGACGGCCAACTGGTCTTCGACCGCTTGATACTCCAAGGTAGGGGCCCTCTTGTGCGAATGTTTATGAAAATTTAAAAGTATCCCGTAACGTAACTGAATACAGTGTACCAGCCCGCCGATCTTCTGTCGAGTTGATGAGGCACGCTGATTTTCGTTCACAGCTAGCGAGTGGTATTGCTACTGAATTCACAAAATTAAATGTACGACACAAGACAGCACGTAGACGCGAAACATTAGGTACTTAAGGCGCCGAGCATAGTGAATAGCCCGCCCGCAAAGAAAAATGCACAAAATCGATTCCTGTATCAAATACATTAAACAAATCGAAAATGTTCACAAATATCAAACACTAGATTTAGATGAGAGCTATCTAAAACAGCTAGTTTCGTGTTGAAGATATTTTCGCTGAAAAAAAATAGGCGGCGTACTTTTTTTCACCGAAAATATCTTGCAAACTGTGCGCACGGGCTTATTCGCTATGCACCGCGCCTTTGAAGAAGTACCTCTGTGTGTTGTTGTTTTGTGCCCCTTCGGTCTGAAGCATAAGAGTATTGGGTTACAGACAGGGTGACAGATAAGGCTATTGGTTTCAAGTTCATGTGATGTTGAACCAACAATATCGGCCGTCATGTCCGCTTTCAGACTTCATGCTCTAGCAAGCCTAGTCTGCCGGCTGCCTGCATTATCCAGATTTGTACCCGGGACCCAAAGCTTGATTGCTCGAAGTTCTACCCACTGGACTACTACTTAGTAACGCTATGTACCTAAGACTTTAGTTTATTTGAATTTGTTGTAAGCTTACCTACCACTTGCTTACTGTAAAGGAAAATTTCTGAGCGTCAAAGGCAAAACAATGCGAAAATCATTATCTAAGATAATGATAGCTAAACATGACAAAAATTTAAAAACCAACTTCCCTGGTGAAAAGGTACACTGTTATTAAGGGTAGACGTTAGCTGTCAATTTCCATACTAACTTTCGTAGACCAGAACTAAGAAACTAAACCGAATTTCTTCAGAATTTTGATACATTCTGTCTTATCATATCATACCATTGCCGCGAAATTCACAAAAAGTATGTTGTTAATTCAGGATTATGTTTATTTTAGCTTTTGAAAATATCAATATTTTACGTATGTGTGGGTGCACGACATACTATAAAAGTTGTGTAGTTGTGTGTGAGAACCCACACACACGTAACGCTGCTTTCAACATGGCGGCCACGAACAGCTGATACGCGATGACGGACGCTATTGTCTTTTTTTAAATTGTATTTTATAGCTTGGATACGAGACCTTTGAGCCAAGTCTTTTGTTTGGGTGGGCTTGCTTTATACACCAAGAAGGTATAATCACCTTTTTCTCCATTCCTTACCTAGGTACTCCTTGCCCAAAGGACTCGTGAAAAAAAAACTAGGCCGGGTACACACGACAGCACGTCAGAGTGTACACTTTTGTTTTAAAGTCGCCCGTAACGTAACCGAGTAGAGTGCTAGCGTGTAAGCGTCTACGTGCTGTCTTGTGTACCTACATTTGGCAACGCTGCCATTTTGCGGCGTTGCAAGACCGGCAACCAATGCTTCAGCGAAGCTCTGAGTAAATATTCAGAAATACAACTTTTAGTGCTGTCAGTATTGCCATGTTAGACAAATATAGCCGTTTAGGATATTTTGGGGGTCAGCGGGCGAGAAAACATGGCAACAATTCGGTCTTTTATTGCTTTATAAAGAGATTGGGTTCCCTTTTGTGAGTCTTTTCCTGTGCGTATCGATAAGTGAGTGGAACTTACGAACTTACTACACTGTTGCCTGTAAATGGGAGGCCTGGAGACCTAAAATACAGACCTTTGGTCTAGTTTAGGCTCCAGCTTTCCACAAATTTTTGTCTTATTTATGTGTCTGTTACCCTACCTTTAAGAAATTTGTGGCAAGAAAAATAAATTTATCTTTATCTTATCTTTATCTTTATACAGTTACAGGTCCATGTATTGTACGGTCGAGATTTTATTTATCTTATTGTTTGACTAAATGCAGCTCGTTTAGGTCATCTGGCAATAAAAACATGATATTATTTACTTTTCATTTAAAAAATATGGGCGTTTTTTAAAGTTCGGTACATTTTTTTCTCAACTGTTTGACAAATTCCTAGACTTGAAAACACCGATCGTCGCACCATCCAAGAAAGAAGTCTCACCAAAAGCATTTTGGTTCAAATACGAACATTTTGGTTCTTAGTACAATAGATATAAGGACCATTTTGAAGGTACAGGAGATCTTTTAGTCAGATTTAGTTGAAACTTAGTATTCGTAAATTTAATTAAAAATAATTAATCACGTTTTAGGATTTTACGAAGATTTCTACATAAGAGGGTAAAACAAAAAGAAACTTATTTCTTACTGAGTTAGGTACGGTCAGCCACAGTCACACATACCCCATGGCAGCTCTTACCGCGCGCGGCATAAGGGCGTCCCCAATCGGACCAATCCATTTTCCCCTACCAGACTTCCCCCACTGGTGGGGGAAAATGGATCGCACAAAAAAATATTCCATTTTCACCCACTGGCCACCTCACTAAGTGGCTGGTGGGGGAAAATGGAATTTTTATTCCATTTTCCCCCACCAGCTATTTATAGACAAGATTATTATTGGCGAGGCCGACTCATTACAATGATGCAGTCACTGTAGCCTAGCCTAATTTTATAATGAATCGGCATAAATAAAACTAATTTGTTAACTTTACTAATACGATAATTTGTATTTAAAAAAAAATTGGTGTATTATGGCATTTAACATTACAACAGTTAACGTTATTAAAATAGTACAAAATAACACAAAGACCGCTTATAATTATTCTGAATAATCCTTTTTAAAAAATATACAGGGTGGCCCAAACATAGATGTCAAGCGAGAAAATATAAATAGCTGACACCGAGGGCTACCCGAATCACCCCCTTGTACGTTCAGCAATTTTTTTTCGTTTAGAAGTTATGAGGCTTTTAAGGTTTTATTGAAAAAAAAAAAACCTAGCATTGGATTTTTTTTTTTTTTTTTTTCTTTCGACTTTTCAGAGATATTTTTTATTTTTTCGTGTCTTATATAATTTATCTATTACCAAAAAAAATATGATCAGCTATGGACTTCTATAAGTTACCGCAATTTTGATCCAAAGTCCAAAAATATTGTTTTTGAGAAATAATTACTAAAATAGTTAGTATGGAGAAAAAAATAAGTAGATGTCTGAAGGACTTTGTTTGATTTAAAAACTTTCCCAAAGCTCGAATAGTACAAAAAACCTGTCACTTTATGGGACTTGTATTCAAGTAATTCGCGATCAAAGTCGAAAGACTGGAGTTGGAAGAAATTTTATTTCAATAGATTTTAATTTATTTTAGTTTATTCGGACAAAAATCATTGCAGGTAGGCTTAATATCACCTGCCAGAATGGCCTGCATTCGAAATGCACGGAAAAATAAAAAATAACGATAAAATATTTTTATTTTGGTTTTTTTTTTCATTATTTGAATTTTAAGTTATTTTATTAACGAATTTACTTACAAAACATAATGGAAATTTTAATTCATAAAAATAACCGAAAATTAAATGAGATTTATTTTTTAATTTCCATGAATTTATTTCGAATGCAAGCCATGCTGACAGGCGATATTAAGCCTACCTGCAATTATTTTTGTCCGAATAAAGTAAAATAAATTAAAATTTCTTCCAACTCCAGTTTTATGACTTTCGATCTTTGATCGCGAATTACTTGAATAAAAGTCCCATAAAGTGACAGGTTTTTTGCACTATTCTGAGCACTAAGGTTTTGTGAAAGTTTTTGAAATTAAAAGAAAGTCCTTCAGACCTCTATGGTCTGTCCATTAACTCTAGAAATTAAATGGCAACAATTTTTCATAGTAAAGCCGACCACTTTTCATATTAAATTTACTATGAAATATTGTTACCATTTAATTTCCAGAGTTCTGTTTATGGACAGACCTTAATTCTTTCCCCATACTAAATATTTTAGTGTTGATTTCTCAAAAATAACATTTTTGGACTTTGGATCAAAATTGCGGTATCTTCTAAAAGTCCATAGCTGATCATTATTTTTTTGAAGATAGATAAATTATCTGACAATTACTTTTTTTAAATATAATTTTATGTTGACTTTAATGAAACCATAAGACTGATTTTTTATAAGATAATTTTGTTCTTTTTTTTCTCGCTTAATAATATCAATAAAACCGCAACCAATAAAGAGTGTTAGAACTTTTGTTACAGAAAGGCCCTAAGACTGGCGAGCGAAGCCAGTCTTATTGTTTCGTTAGAGTCAACATAACATTATATTTAAAAAAGTCAAAATAAATGAAATATACTTTATCAGAACAAAAAATTTCACTCAGGGTAAAAAAGAAGAAATAAATTGGCTACGTGGGTTATGTGTTACTCACAATAATGATGCACAGTCAAACTTTGCGAGCTTAGTTATTTCTGAAATATTGCCTGCTTATAAACTACTATTTATTTTAAACTAGTCTGTAACCCAATGGATCCCAGTAATCTGAATAAAAAAGATATTTAACCACTTTTTGTTTTTTTCTAAAGCAGTAACCCGTGCTAGGAAATAATTTAAACATTTATAATAAGTTGAAAAAAATCACTCGGGGCAGGACTTGGTGTAGATTAGTGCAAACTAATCACACCAGGTGGCGCCCCCGTCCAGTTGACGGAGACTAGTTGAAGAAATTCGCATCGACAGTTACTTGAATCGGTACCTCAATTGGTAGAGCGCCTGCACGGTATGCGAGAGGTTGCGGGTTTAAGTCCTGCCCCGAGTGAATTTTTTCAACTTATTATAAATGTTTAAAAAAGATATTATTATTATTAACATCTCCATTAATTGTAATAAAATCTCCATTACAAACTTCCGTGCGAGCCCTTTCAGTATCACAGGACCATTCTGAAACACCCTATAAAATTGGTATAGTTTTTAACATTTAAACCTCAATTTGAATAGCTAGGTAGTTTTAGCGTTTCTTTTAAAACCTTACGGGTGACTACTATTTGCATATCAGTACATTTTAGTATTATAATAGACTGATTAGGCTATGGACATGAATAGACACAAGCGAACGATTGTTTAGGTTTTTTTTTAATTTTTAATTTAAATCAAGAAAGCGATGACTTGAATTATTTGTTTAATATTAATGTTTTGTAAAGATTTTTAAATAACAAAGCTATAACAAGCATACTTATTCATAAATGATATACAGGGTGGCCCAAACATAGACGTCAAGCGAAAAAATCTAGATAGCTGACGCCGTGGGCTACCCGAATCACCCCCATGTATGTTCACTGTTCAGCCATTGTTTGTCGTTTAGAAGTTTTGAGGCTCTTAAGGTTTTTTGAAAAAAATTATCTAGTATTGGATTTTATTTTGTAACTTTTTTTCTGTTCACTTTTCAGAATTATTTTTAATGTTTTAGAGTCTCAGATAATTTATCTATCTTCAAAAAATAATGATCACCTATGGACTTTTAGAAGATACCGCAATTTCGATACAAAGTCCAAAATGTTGTTTTTGAGAAAACATCACTGACATAGTTAGAATGGGGAAAAAAATAAGTAGAGGTCTGAAGGACTTTCTATTGATTTCAAAAACTTTTCCAAACCCTCATTCTTCAGAATAATACAAAAAATAGCTGATCATTTTTTTTTGGTGATGGATAATTTATCTGAGACTCTAAAGAATAAAAAACATTGCTAAAAAATCAAAAGAAAAAAAAGTTACAAAATAAAATCCAATAATAGGTATTTTTTTTTCAAAAAAACCCAAATAATGGCTGACGTCTATGTTTGGGCCAACCTGTATATTTTTTATAATGGATTATTCAGAATAATTTATAAGCGGTCTTTGTGTTATTTTGTACTATTTCAATAACGTTGACTGTTGTTATGTTAAATGCCATAAGATACCAGTCGGCCTCGCCAATAATAATCTTGTCTATAAATAGCTGGTGGGGGAAAATGGAATCGCACAAAAAAATATTCCATTTTCCCCCACCAGCTATTTATAGACAAGATTATTATTGGCGAGGCCGACTCCATTACACAATAGCCTAATTTAGTATTTTTTGTATTATTCTGAAGAATGAGGGTTTGGAAAAGTTTTTGAAATCAATAGAAAGTCCTTCAGACCTCTACTTATTTTTTTCCCCATTCTAACTATGTCAGTGATGTTTTCTCAAAAACAACATTTTGGACTTTGTATCGAAATTGCGGTATCTTCTAAAAGTCCATAGGTGATCATTATTTTTTGAAGATAGATAAATTATCTGAGACTCTAAAACATTAAAAATAATTCTGAAAAGTGAACAGAAAGTGAACAGAACTCTGGTGGGGGAAAATGGAATGGTCCCATTCTACTAAACTTGATCCCACGGATTGAAAAAGTAAAAAAAAATGCCTACATTTCGTATTGAATCAGTGCTTGCTGCAAGCTATTTATACTAAGTATGAGATGCTGCATAAATCATAAATCATCTCATTACGTAGATGCAAAGGCCTTTATTTATACTAAGTATAGCGTATTTACCTGTGTTACCTAGATGTTCAATAAATGATAAAAACATGCGCAATAATAAAATCTTTATTTGAGTAGTCTAACATTCCATCCAATAGCTTGAAACAATAATTATCTATAAGTAAGCCTGTATTCTCCAGCAGATTTTACGACAAAGACTGCCGCCGAAGTATTCCCAATATATGGGGCTGTTGGAAGTGAGGCAGGAAGTCTTCTGTGAATAGCTTTTCCCCCTAGTCTTGTTGTTCTCTAAAACATTTTGGTCTCTCTCGATACTCTCCTTGTAGAAATTGTTAATAGTTACCTAGGTACTAGGTACGCAACCAAACAATTATTTCCTTGAATAATGTATCCTCCAAATCATAGGGAAGGCCAAAGTCTTCTAGTACGCGATAAGTATTTCGTTGTCGATTGCATTCGCGACACAAGTCTGATTGAAATTATACTATTTAAAAATGGAAATTACTCCTGTGACCACTCCCGTGATAGTCACTAGTTCACTCATAAGTGAGAATATATCCAAGTAAAGTCCAAATTATATCAACTGATTTCACCATGTTTGTTGTGAAAAACTGTGTGACATTTTATTTTTTTCAAGTACACAGTTTAATTTTATTGCGCCTAGATAAATAGGTATGAGGGACCTACCAAGGAGGATATTCGATCCTCTTCTGTAGCGGTTATTACCAATGAGGGTTTTCAACTCTTTGATATTATAACGAGACATTCTATGTCCAGTAACTTAAACACCTCGCTACATACAATCCACTATGTGGTCAGGGGTCTTGATTGTTGGTCCTCACCTGTCAAAAGTTCAAGAGACCTCGCTACATACAATTTACTACTGGGCCAGGTGTCTTAGTTCCTGGTCAGTGTTTACTTCAGATGTTTTTGTTTGTATGTGTGAGTGAATGGATGGAAGATAAAATTGTCGTAGACCAGAACTTGGAAAATACAGCATGTTAATTAGATTTTTTTCTTCCCGAATACTTCAATTGCATAACAATGCTCGCGAACGGAAGGATAGTTTGAAATAAAAGCGATAAATATTGATAAATCTAAAAACCACGTTACTTTGTGCATGTGTGCACCCCAGCGCCGCTAGTGAGCAAAAGTTGGCAACAGCCGGACTAAGTTTCCACCTTAAGGGTAGACGATAGCAAGGTGGCGGGAAATTAAAAATTTTCACAGACTTTTACATTTTGTAGCTAAACTGAACTATTTTTGTTCAGCGATTTTTCGTTCGCGAGAATAAAACCGTATTCTCTTCATTATTGTAAACAACAGAACAACAATAATTCAGCCGACTAGGTGTTCTGGTCTACGAAGCAGTGGTAGTGCCCAAAAAACTTGTCGTAGACCAGAACACATAATCGGCTGAATTATTGTTGCTCTGTTGTTTACAATAATGAAGAGAATACGGTTTTATTCTCGCGAACGAAAAATCGCTGAACAAAAATAGTTCAGTTTAGCTACAAAATGTAAAAGTCTGTGAAAATTTTGAATTTCCCGCCACCTTGCTATCGTCTACCCTTAAGCTACTGCACTGATTCCGAGTGATCTGCGGCTGTCTGTTGAGGAGTTCAATCTCCGAAGTTAATCACCAAATCTTCAACTTTTTTATGCAACCACACGGGAAGTAGGTATGCTCTTGGGAACGACAAAATAATCATCAAAATCGGTCCACGTAGATAAAAGTTTTGAAATAACATTAAAAAAAAATACCGACGGGTTAAATTGAGGAGGAGGAGCAGCTCCTCCTTTTCTCCTTTTCGTATCCACATAGGATCTTATTGAACGAGCGAGCGAAGCGAGAGAAGTTCTCCGAGTCTACTGGAACAATCCGGCGTTTGTATGTATGTATGTATGTATGTATGTTTGTAGGGCAGCGAGCGGAAGATAACAGTTCGCTGTTGTAGGGGTATGAATGTTCGTTCGAAGATAACTTGAGTAAATTTAGTCGGATCGTCATGAAATTTGGTAGGTGGGTAAATGAGGCAAAGATATTTCGAGAATGAGCCAAATCGGTCGAGGGGTTGCTGAGATATAGGGTTGAGAGTTCACAGTTCGGGGCGAACCACTAGTTGTTAATATCGTACTTAGTAGCGATCGGTTCCTCATAGACCCTTATGGAATTCCTGGAGCATTCCTGAGGCCATTGCTTTTAGCCGGAATCCGGACCTAGACGTGGTAGGTATTCGTTGCTAGGCAACCAAACGAGTGTTATTTGATTCAGGAAATGGGGGAAATACGCGCTGGCTTGAGACCTAGAGTGATTTGATAAAGGCACTATTTTTGCTAAATGGCCGATTATAATACCTAAGGCTAAACTAAAAAACCGGCCAATTGCGGGTCGGACTCGCGCACGAAGGGTTCCGTACCATTATCTATAAAAACGGCAAAAAAAACACGTTTGTTGAATGGGAGCCCCCTTAAATATTTATTTTATTCTGTTTTTTTTTTAGTATTTGTTGTCACAGCGGCAACTGAAATACATCATGTGTGAAAATTTCAACTGTCTAACTACGAGTATCACGGTTCATGAAATACAGCCTGGTGACAGACGGACAAACAGACAGACGGACGGACAGCGGAGTCTTAGTAATAGGGTCCCGTTTTACACTTTGGAACGGAACCATAAAAAACGCGGCGGGATTTTTTTTTTTAACCTAAACCTTGCTGTTGTTATTCAGTGACTTTGGTTTCACGACTGTAAAATTCTTAGTAGTATTTTCATTATTACAACAAAACAACAATAATTTATTTTATTTTATTTTATCTCCTTCTAAATTGTAAAACATAAATATGCAGGTACCTACAACAAACAAAATGGCTTCTAATTAAAATAAAATAAATCATTTCAAACACCATACAAAGGATTTCGGAGTCCCAACCAACAGTCAAATCGCTAATTAGTTTCGAAGCTAAATAGAGCCTTTTCACATACGCCTATTATGCAAATTACACAACAGCTATTTACAGAATGGTCCATACATACTAGTGGTTCGCCCCGAACTATGAACTCGCGCCCCATATCTCAGCAACCCCTCGACCGATTTGGCTCATGTTCGAACTTAAAAATTCTCTTTGCCTCATTTACCTGCGTGCCAAATTTCATGACGATCCGATAAATTTACTCAAGTTATCGTCGAAAAGGGGAACGAAGATTCATAGATACTTACATGCAAACATACATACAAACGCCGGATTGTTCCAGTAGACTCGGAGAACGTCGCTCGCTTCGCTCGCTCGTTCAATTATTATTATACAAGGTTATTGGAAATTCGACCTATTTCCATTAGTAGGTTGTAGAGGAGACTATTACCAACCTATTTTCAAACCAGTATTTTTTTTTATTATGGAAAAATAATGTCTGGGCTGTCATTCCTAAACATGCTAGTCATTTTGGTATTTAATGATGTATTTATTTATGGTGAGAGTATCTAGATACTAAGTCCAGTTAAAAAGTTTTAAAAAATTGCCGTTTTTTTTTTCCATTCAGTATAAAAGTTCCTCTAGGTACTGTTAAAATACAAATTATCTCTGAAACGGTCAGTTTTGGGACTAGGCATTACAGGGTGAAAGTTAGAAATAGTCCCTTTTAACCATCTTACAGGAATAGATCGAATATCGAAAAACCTTGTATAAAGGGGGGTGGTTAACCTTAACAATACAATTAACTTTTAGTGCGGGCCAGCTAAGAAAGAACCGATCTCTAAAAAAGAAAACGTCAGTTGCGTTTTTTACAGAAATATAGAGCAATTTTTATATTTTCAAGCTTTCGCAGTTGGCCCCATAGTAAAAGTGCTTGTATGGATGACTTAAGCGACCACTTTAGTTTCACAGGACCTTTCTGTAACACCCTGTATAATACAGCCTTCCCTATGGATAGGCACAAGCCCAATAATACTCGCCAATTAGTTTCAAAGCCAGCGTATTTACTTTTGACGTTCAATATTTTACTTTGAAGTGGGGTCGGACCTACTTACTGTTAGATTTTTCAGTAGCTATTCCCTCTCTATTTAAATTTGAAATGCTGTAAAATTAAAATAGAAAGCATTGTTGACGCATTTGTTCGTTTATTCTTTCCTTCGTTCTTTTGGTCGTTCGTTTGTTCATTCGTTTATTTGTTCGTTTGTTCGTTCGTTAGTTCGTTCGTTCGTTCATTTGTTCATTCATTCATTTGGTTGGTCGTTCGTATAGTCGACTAAACGTAGGTCCCAGTACTCCCAGTATTTGTTCGCCATAAATCTTAGTCCATTTTCCTGTCAGTTTGTAACAAGAAGGCTGGTTATAGAACGGACTTAGGCGTATAGAAGTGCCACTAACTTAGCTTCAGTTTCCATAAGACCCACCAGAAGAGACGTGGGACAAAGACGTGGCGCAGACGCCACGTCAGATTGACGTCACTGTCATACATAATGTATAGAAGAGACGCGCGCGACACAAAACGCACAGAAGAGACGGGGCGTGGACAAGCAATAGTTATTTGTTATGGGAGAATGCAAAAATTATTGCATGTACATTTACACACACAAGTATGGCTCATCCGCTTTCGTGAGATAAAACAACTTCACACGTTTACATTCACTGTGAGCCGTTTTATTTCGAAGTTCGAACACAAACTTCTGTGTTTTGTCACCCTAGCCGCGGTCCACAGCTGTTAAATAATTATTAGGTGATTACGCGCGAAGAAAACAGCATTAAAACGTCATAAAATGAGTGATTTACTTCTTAGAAACAGGTGCTTAACACAATGTTTTGCAGGGATCTTGCGCACCTCGAGCTTAACTTCGGGATAAATCTTCCCTTTTGAGTTATAGAGGTAGAAGGGTGGATAATGCTGGGTGGAGGGTGACTCAAGATCGAACTTAGTCGTTTTTCTTGATAGACCTAAGTCACCAAAAGGAACTCAAGTAGGTGATCTCAGAAAAGTCAAATGCTAATGTCAAGCCTTGGCTAATGTCAATGTCAATCTCAAGATACAGATCCACCAACTTATCTGTGAAGTGGCAGAATCCGGAACTACTGTTAACTACCAATGAAAAGTGAGAATTCAGGCGCCCGCCAATGAAAGCAACAATAAAACGCTGGCAGCCACACCGCTCAGTTCACAGCTAAGATGGTGGATCTGTAGTGTCTATTAATATGCTGACAGCTACTCAAGTTTGACATTAACCCCGACTTGACATTAGCATTTGACTTTTCTGAGTTCACCTACTTGAGATCGAGCTCAAGTAGGTGATCTCAGACGACTATTAATGCCACCCTAAGATGTAATTTGAACTAAAGCATAAACTTGAGGTCTTTGCATCTACGTAATATGACGACTACGATGATATATCGTCCAGTGGCACCTTCACTCAAACTACAGGGTGCAATCAAATTCGATAGCGGGACTTTAAGTAGGCTGTCTACTGATATGTACTAGGTGGCAAAATATGGAGCGAAAAAAATATCAGCTGTTTCATACATTTGGTTCAGTACTGAGTAGGTATAACTTATGTGTGAAACAGATGATATTTTTTTTGCTCCATTTTTTGCCACCTAGTACAAGTTGTTTGTAGTGATCAGTAGACAGCCTACTTAGAGTGCTGCTATCGAATTCGATTGCATCCTGTAGATGGGTGAAGTGACCATTCGGGAGCTACAGTACCTAAAACAAGTTTTAAATGGAGTAGGCTTGCCCAACACCCAGCTTAGTCGGCCTAGCCCGCAGGAAAGACAATTTCAATACGCGCGGAGCCAACTTACCCGGCGGATAGTTCATGATCACACTATTTCACAAAAACAAAACAAAAAATAAGTTTGAAGAAAACATGAGATTCATAAAATCAAAACTATGACGCCACGGACATCTGGGTGGCCACTACCTCGTTCAATTACGTACCATAAAATATTATGCGATTTAAGTAATAAATATTTTTCCAGTTAAGTATTTGTAAAAATACAATCAGTTCAGAAATCGTAGCACTTTTAACAGCAACACAATCATTAAATAAATACATAATAATATCTGCCTTTTCATTCTCACTTTATGATATCTTTCTGAGAAGCTTTTCAAACGGAAGGTGTAGGAAATGTCTTTAGCCCCATTTACATCCTGCACAGAATAGGGCTTTAGCTTGAGGGGAGCGAGAGGTTTTCGGCATTATAAATTTGCAATACAGCGCCAATATCTATTAAACAATCTCGATAAAGAATAAAGAAAATAGGTCTATGATATGTTTGTCTCAACGTCCGACGTTTAAAAAGACAGGAAACCTGCAACAGATAAGTGTATTCAATCTGTAAAAAAAATCCGCACAGTTGCTAGTCCTCAAAATCGGGTTATTTGCGGGAAAATAGCTCTTATCGAAATAAAAAAATATATTTATATTTCCCCGCAAATAAACCTGTTTTGAGGACTAGCAACTTTGCGGGTTTTTTTTACATAATAAACACACAGTACTGTAGCTAACTTGGTAAAATATTTATTGCAAATTGCGCAATGAGCACGACAGAAAAAATAATTAAGTACCTATAAACAATTACGATGTACGTACAGTCAGCCACACGCTAGGATACCCCTTTTTGTTCCATTGGCGCCCTTTATGCTGCACGCGGTAAGAGCTGCCATGGGGTATCTGTGGCTGACCGTACATTAAATGTGTCCTCTGATATCAGGGCGGTTATTGTTTCAAAATCCACTCACGCCACACTCAGTTTAGCCGTCAAAACAGTATTTTTGGTAGAAATGCCCCTAGCAAAAATCATAAGCAACAATGTTTTTTTGATAGTCGATGGGGAGGTAATCGTATAAGGTAGTGGCCACTCTTGGTTTCACTGTTTTTCGGTCGCCTAAATGGCCTCCGACATGGCTTAGAATGAGTAGATTTACGGTTTTTTTTAGTGAATACAGAGGCGCCTACGCTGTGCCGAACTGCGTCGCTTAGCATTCACTCACTCCAGTCAAAACTGGCGCGCTGTAAATGCGGCATCAAAATACTTATAAAATGATTCCGCAATGGAAGCTGCTTCGCGCGACGGAACCCATTCCCCTAATGGCTTTTAACAATTCACCTGCCCGAATTCAGAATTATCATTCGAGGGCGACGACGACATCTTTCTGGGTATTATGTCCCGCTGGTACATACGACAGCACGTCCACCCTTACACGCTGGAAATCTACTCGGTTACGTTACGGGTGACTTCTCAACAAAATTGTATAGTTTGACGTGCTGCCGTACGTACTCACTGAAATCGCGGTTAAACCTGCATCAAATCAAATCAAATGCACTAAGTACAAGTCTCACCGCTTCCGGATCGATAAACATCTAAAATTCGGGATCTCAAACGTCAAACTATGCGTAAAATTGTGCACTTCCCACCACGCTACTTTCGTTGAACAATCTTTTTGTTGTTGCTGTCCTAATGGTACCCCAGAGTTACAAAGGGCCTTTACAATGTCACGCCGCGCTTTCCTGTCCTCAGCAACTCTTCTGGCTTCGCTCCAGCTCAGCCCAATGGCTCGCAGCTCGCCTTCCACTGTTTAACTAAGCAAAAAAAATCGAAGCGCCGCCAATAAAAAATAAACATATCTTCTTTAAAGATGCGTTTTTTGCTAAAAGGAGCCGTTAAATGAGAATCCCTAGGCTTAACAATTTTCAGGACCTAAGGTCTAGATTCCAGATATTAAAACCTACAAATAAATCCCGCACAAGCAAAAGAAGGCCACTTTTGGCGGTGGCGGGATTTATTCGTAGGTCATCACCCTTAACACAAATGTTCTAGTATTTTTGTTTGGGCGGTACTTCGAGAATCAGCACACAAATTAGTTTTTTTTTTGTCAATGTGTGACCATGGCCGCTGCAACGCAGCCAAACTCGATCCAACCAGTTTCAAACCAAATTAAGACCAGGGGCCTTAGCCTGTAACGCAATGGCGTGTCGATGGCGCCCCAGCAGAAGGAAAAACCCGTGTTTTCCTCGTTTTTCTCCTACAACCAGCGAACTAATCCTCTAGATTTAGAATCAGAATATTCTTTGCTGTACTACAAAAACATTAAAAGGACCGACAGCATTAATAAATCGTAATTGAAGCTGTCAACTGGGAGCCCATTTTGGCACCATTGCGTTACAGGCTAAGGACCCTGCTTCCACATTGCACCATGTTGACCAAAGGGATTTAGCCCGAACAATATGATCTATGGCGTCGTCGGCCGCCAGCCAACTCGCTGTATTGATCATCTAAAGCTGATTGCCTTTCGTAGGCGCTATAAATAGTGAGTGTATATTTAAAAAAAAATAAACATGGGCAAAATGTAAAAATTGATAATAAACGAGTCAAAAGCCATCAATTTTTTTAAATTATTAATCACCATATTTCTATTAAGACGCATCAAACTCTATTATTCTAGTATTATAATTCTAGCTTCAGTTGAATGTTTAAAATAATAATTTACATTTTTTTAGAGTGCTAATTACGTTATTATAACTAAGAGCTTTGTATCTACGCCATAAGATGATTTATACAGCACCCAGTGGCACCTTTACTAGATGGATGAAGAGACCCTGACGTTCAAATAAATCCTGTCGCAAGCGATTTTTCATCCTGTTACATTTTAATATAGCTTAACATGTTTCCCTAACAAGGTGGTATTAATAGTCGTCTGAGATTATCTACTTGAGATCGATCTCAAGTAAGTGAACTCAGAAAAGTCAAATACTAGTGTCAAGCGTTGGCTAATGTCAAAATTGAGTAGCTGTCAGCATATTAACAGACAATATCTTGAAATTGACATGGACATTAGCCAAGGCTTGACATTAGCATTTGACTTTTCTGAGATCACCTACTTGAGTTCGATCTTGAGTAGACGACTATTTATGCCACCCTAATTAGTATTACAGTTACTTTTGAGCTTACCCCATTTAACACCTCATGTCCCAGAGTGACGCACAGTTGTGGGGAAAGATGTATCAATCATCCAAATTACCTAAACTCGTAAGAAGTATTTTTTCACATTCAAGAAGGTCAAAACCCCGTCCCAGCGGGCTTAAACCCCACTTTCCTCAGGGAGGTGTCAATTTTTGTAATATCACGGTTCCATTTGGCAACATAATGCACAATACACTCCGCAACGAATGGGACCTGCCGGGATTTCGCACAACCCCGACGATTCTTAACCGACTACGCGAAAAAGGAGGCTATCAATTCGACCCATTAGTAAGTCTGTACGTGCAAGTCTAAGGCCCGGTTTCTGAGTTGAGAATTTTGCTAAGCAAATGGGAAAGTATCGTCCTGTTTCTGCAGATTTCTCACAAAAGAGCGTGACAGAGCGATACGTAAGTATGTGCTAAGTAAAATTCTCAACTCAGAAACCGGGCCTAAGGGTGGTATTCTAGAACGCTTCTTAAACTCAGTTTAAACAGAGTTCAGACTGTCGATAAAACAGTGCATGTTTTGATATGAAGGGAAGGATATTCAAATCAAAACATGCACTGTTTTTACCCGACTACGTGAAGCAAAAAGGAGGGTTATGATTTTAGCAGCGTATGTATGTATGTATGTATGTATGTATGTATGTATGTATGTATGTATGTATGTTTGTGTGTTCATCTGTTCCCTCGCAGAGCCTAAACTACTCGGCTGATTTCAACAAATGAGGTGTCGTTGGATTCGTCTTAATCACCCAGGTAACATAGGATAGTTTAATTTTGAAAAAAATCAAGATGGCGGCTGTGCTGCGCCCTAAAGTGGTGGACCTAAAAAATAAAAATTATCGGATACCATCGTCATGGGTATCAAATGAAAGAACTTTAAAAGGCCTTTTCAAAAATGTATAACACATGTAGCGTCAACATAACAAATAGAACAAAAAATTCAAAAATGTGTTTTTTTTGCCCTTCTTGGTTCTATTCTTGGTGATCGTCCAAAATGACTTACTAAAAACTCAAAAAGAAAAAAATAGAAGTTAAAAACTAAAACCCGACTACTAAAAGGCTTAAAACAAGACCTGTTTATCCTTAAAATAGACTCATAGATAATTAATCGTAGTCGGAGGACACCACATTCGCATTTGATAAACCGATGGCCTCCGACTACGATTAATTATCTATGAGTCTATTTTAAGGATAAACAGGTCTTGTTTTAAGCCTTTTAGTAGTCGGGTTTTAGTTTTTAACTTCTATTTTTATCGACAGTCGACAATACTAAACTCTACTTAAACTGAGTTTAAACATAGTTCAAGGAGCGTTCTAGTTTGAACTGAGTTTAAACAGAGTTTAAGTAGCGTTCTATAATACCAACCTTAATGTCACATTACACAGAGTAAGTAAGTAAGTAAGATATTTATTCACAAGATAAATAAATACAGCACAATGATACTAGGCTGCTGTACACGGGTGGAGTAAACGGTAGAGTAGAGAGGTAGAGTACTAACTATCCTACTAACTATACCAATGTAAACAGCATTGGTAGAGTAGAGTAACTAGCAGCGTGGGCGAGCTACTCTACCACTTTCCTTCTCCCACTCCAGCATCCCGTCTACTTTACCGAATACTCGACCCATGTAAACTGTTATTAGAGTAACTAGGTAGTTCAAAAATGTTTACAACACGCAACATTAATTTGTCGATTAGTGACGTTATTTCGGTTTTTCGGCGTAGTCGGTTTTTATTTTGTTGTAAGACTATTTCAGTCGCTCTTTCGTCGCAATTTAAATTCAATAAACCGTAAGGTTGAAAGCACTCTTGATAAAACGCGTAGCTGCGAGATTTTGTTGCTTTAAAAAATATCTAAAAGCATTGAACGCGCTTTTTTGTACCGTACAAACTAAAAAAATACATTGTTTGATGGGATAGTTGAAGTGAAAGCTCCGTCACTGATCGAGCTTAATAATAATTAAAATTGATCGTAGACGTAGACTGGCCAAGGAGATTTTTTCTATCTATCGGATGATTCTTCAAAAAAGCGTTCTTCGTTGATATCCATGGCTTTTATTTTTTTCTCATCGTTGGTGAAAACTAAAAATACAGAGGATAAAAGGGCTTAAAAACTAGCCAATATGTCGATGAGGCACACCTGTAGGCTTTATAGATTAATCAGAAAAAAATCTTCTATTTTGACAGGCCATGGATATCAAAAAATATGCCATGGATATCAAATAGTGTCAAAAATTAATATAAAAAGTAATTTCAGTGGTATATAAATGCTTTCTTTAGCTAGATTGTCACTCATGAACTGTCACAGACTTAAACAACTTAAAGTAATCAATCTTAATAATCAAACCAAAGTAATCAAAGTTTAATTTTGAGAAAAAAACAGTTAAAATTGAGAAGTTTTTAAACTTTTTCAATTGCTATCATAGTTTTATTTTAAGCAAACACATGCCGAGTTATTAAATAATAAAAGAGATAAATTATACTCAACAAACAAAGTCTATAAAATAGTAACATTAATTCTTAACATTTGTTCTTAGTAATTTCAGGTCTTAAGTCTTATAAAACGTTTTGATATACAGCTTCTATTATTTAAAAGCTATAACATAAAAAAACAATTACACATCCATCCCGAATTTCATCCAAAGCCATCCAGCCGTTTAGGCGTGAAGAAGTATCATAAACACATAATATACACATTAGTAGAATATAACCCAGCATACACCATCTAAAACAATGACTAAGGCCCGGTTTCTGAATTGAGAATTTTGCTAAGCAAATACTTTACTATCGTTCTGTCACGCTCTTTTGTGAGAAATCTGCAGAGATTCAGAAACCGGCAGTCAGGCACTGCAGCGCCAAGTGGTCTCTTCATCCATCGAGTGTAAGTGAAGGTACTACTGGAGGCTATATAAATCATCACATAAAAAATAAAATAAAATAAAATAGCCTTTTATTGCTTCTCAAAGTTACATATAAAAGTATTTGTAAAGGTAAAATAAATTATCTCATACGTAGATGCAAAGGCCTTTTTTTTAACCCAGCATACGTACACACGACAGCGGGTCGACCCTGACATGCTAGCACTCTACTCGGTTATGTTACGGGCGACTTTACAACAAAAGTGTACCTACACACTGGCGTGCTGTCGTGTGTACGAGTCAGACTCGCACACTCAGGGTTCGGTACCACCACAATGTAACATATTTTAATATTATATATTTATCCCTTACTTTAGGTGGTGGTACGGTATCCCCGGTACGCGACTCCGACTAACAAGGGACAACTTTAGGATATTGTACACGAAAGGTGCTAAACGGAACTTACTCTGTCTCAGCTAATTCTACCATTATTTGCATGTATTTGGTAGAATCCCTTTGTTTTTTTTTATAATTAGTAGAATGTGCATTTTTTGCATGTATTTGGAAGAATCCCTCTTTAAAAGAAAGTGAGGAACCCTCAGTTCGTGAGTCCGGCTTGCACTTGGCCGGTTTTTATTAATCTTGTGTGAATTCATTAAGCCGTATAATTCCAATGGATTTGACAAAATGTGTGTAACCAAGTACATAATAATTATAACAGAGTGAAACCAATCAAGTGCAAAAGTTTACTGTTTAATAAATTATTTTTAATTTTCAATTCAACTTAATGTTTTTTATGGAAAAATTGTGTTAAAAAATCAACTGCTTGCCTATTATTCAACTTATTATATTTAAAGTTAGCTAACAGCCCGTTAAACATAAGGCAAAC